>SJYW01055272.1:177776-188094 GCA_006410735.1 Raphicerus campestris
TTAAAAAAAAAAAAGAGGCAAGGAAACACATTAGAAGGCTGTTATAATAAAAATGAAGATGCAAATAAAGTTATTCACAGTAGAAGAGAGAGACTTGACAGATATTAAAGTGGTAGAATCAAGTTCAGCTCGACTGGGATTCTATGTGAGAGATAAGTGAAAGGGAGGTTTTAAATACAAAGTCCATTTTGGAGCGTGTGTATCTTCTAGAGATAACTACAGGTTAACATTGACAATAACCAAAAAATAAGAAAGAGGAAGGGCAAGTGTGAGGAGAAAAATGATAATCATATTGTGTTTAATGCAAATCTGGAGCTTATTGGAGAGATTTGGGCTGGAATATAGATTTTTAAGTCAAATAGAATAAAGAAAATAATTGAATTTGTGTATGGGCAAAATATCATGGGAAAATGCACAGAGAAGAAAAACACTTCAGTGCAAGACTATTAGGAGAAAATGCATGCATAAACACTATTGAAGGAATGCAAATTTATACAGTAAACTTTAAAAAGATATCCAGAAAAGATCAGGAAAAGGAAAAATGCTTTAAAGAAGAAAAGAACAGAGAATTTCAGGAAAGTCCAAATCATTTAAGATAGTTAAGCCTCGCAGTGAAGTAAATTAACATGGCTAGTGAATAAAGTTTATTAGAATAAAGAAGGAATTTGAAGAGAAGATGGGGTGGGTGAGACCTGATGGCAATGGGGTGAGGAAGGAAATGAAGAGACAATTAAATATACCAAGAAGTGTAAGCAAGCAAGAGGGGGAAAGAGCAGCAGTTAAAGAAGGAGGAAAAGAGAGAAGAGAGGCTTGAATAAGTCTATGTTTTAAAAATGACAACACGACAGAGGTTGAAGACAAATTCAAAAGAGAAGATGGCAATGACTTAGTCTCTGAGTAGGCAGGTGATGGTGCTACCCAGGGAAGGAAGAGGCGGAAACACCACTGGGAGGAGCAAAGGGGGAAGATTCGCATGCAGACAGCTTTAAAAGTTAGGAGGATCAAGACATGGTGTGGGAGTTGGGTGGGCCAGTCACACAGTAGTGAAGAGATTGGTGTTAAAACAGGAAAAGGAGTACGTCAAGGCTGTATATTGTCACCCTGCTTATTTAGCTTCTATGCAGAGTACATCATGAGAAACGCTGGGCTGGAAGAAGCACGAGCTGGAATCAAGATTGCCGGGAGAAATATCAATAACCTCAGATATGCAGATGACACCACCCTTATGGCAGAAAGTGAAGAGGAACTAAAAAGGCTCTTGAAAGTAAAAGAGGAGAGTGAAAAAGTTGGCTTAAAGCTCAACATTCAGAAAACGAAGATCATGGCATCCGGTCCCATCACTTCATGGGAAATAGATGGGGAAACAGTGGAAACAGTGTCAGACTTTATTTTGGGGGGCTCCCAAATCACTGCAGATGGTGACTGCAGCCATGAAATTAAAAGACGTTTACTCTTTGGAAGGAAAGTTATGACCAACCTAGATAGCGTATTCAAAAGCAGAGACATTACTTTGCCAACAAAGGTCCATCTAGTCACGTCTATGGTTTTTCCAGTGGTCATGTATGGATGTGAGAGTTGGACTGTGAAGAAAGGTGAGCACAGAAGAATTGATGCTTTTGAACTGTGGTGTTGGAGAAGACTTTTGAGAGTCCCTTGGACTGCAAGGAGAACCAACCAGTCCATTCTAAAGGAGATCAGTCCTGGGTGTTCTTTGGAAGGACTGATGCTAAAGCTGAAACTCCAATACTTTGGCCACCTGATGTGAAGAGTTGACTCATTGGAAAAGACTCTGATGCTGGGAGGGATTGGGGGCAGGAGGAGAAGGGGACGACCGAGGATGAGATGGCTGGATGGCATCACCAACTCGATGGAGAAGAGTTTGGGTGAATTCCGGGAGTTGGTGATGGACAGGAAGGCATGGCATGCTGCGATTCATGGGGTCTCAAAGAGTTGGACATGATTGAGTGACTGAACTGAACTAACTGAATGATCTCTAACTTGAGCCATATCTCAGTACAGTCTGAAAATCCATTTGTGTGTCTCTAGTCAGGTCCACCCCTGAGTGGAATAACTCTGAGGATAGTATTCCACAGTAACCCTTAGATTTTTTCCATTTTACCCTGATTTTACCTACCTACAAGTGGTAACTTGTTTGGTAACACATGCTCTAATGCAAGTGTCCCCAGTCCTGTGTCATTTCCCTAATCCCCATTAATGTTTCTTAGAATCATATTCCAAATGAACAGTTTTTATTCAAATCCTTTTTGCAAGATTGGTTTCTGGGGAAACTCAAACTAAAACAAATAAAATAATGCCTGGCCTATAGCAAGCACTCAATAAATTTTTATATGTAAATCATAAGAGTTAATAAGGGGGATAAATTCCTGGTAGGTAGAATGCTCCCTAAGTACCATATTGTTGGGAATTGGAAAAGGTTATTTAGTTTCTAATACCTGGGCCATGCTAGAGTTTATGAGAATCAATAGCTTGTACCTAAGGTGAATCAAGAAAAGCAGATGTCACCAGAAAAAGCCAGGCAAAAAATGCAGATAGTATTCATAGAATGGGTTGAGGAATGAACGGTAGTTCCACATGAAACAAGGCTGTTTTCAGCTGCTGTGGGCATATTTGGGAGGTTAGTAAGGTAAAAGCAAAGAATGTGAATGTGAAGAGAGGAAGATATAGAGAGATAAGCATTTGGGATGGGTGATCAAGAATGACTGAAATGTGAGGCAGAGTGGTATGAACTGACCCCATGATACCAAATAAAGTTGCTTCACTTTATCCCAGGCTAAGACTGAAAACCTAATGGAGCTAGCAGTTGACAGAAGGAGCTGGAGTTTCAAAGCTGAGCCCATTGGTCACACATAGCATGAGTCCAAGCTCATACTACTTCATAACAGGTCAATAAATTAAGAGACAGGGTGCTGGGGCAAGGAATAGTGACTTTATTTGGAAGTCTAGCAGATGGAGAAAATGATGGACTAATGTCCCAAAGAATCATCTTACTGGAGTTAGAATTCACACTTTTTTTATACTAAAAGAGAGAAGGTGTAGGTGGTTCCTGGTGCTGGCCAGACCCCAGAGGGGATGTATTTATCCTTCTTGCAGCTGTCCACCTAAGTTTGGTCAAGATGTTCCTATAAACCTCCAAGATACATGTTATTCTCTATTCTGCAACTTTTTAACCTCTATATGTATGAAAACTGTTACATCTTTAAGGTCAAACCTGGAAGGCAGAGTCTTGAGAAAGGGCTATCATGTATATTTCAGTCAACAGGCAGTATTATTTTACTATTTGAGACAAAGGTGCAAAGCCAGAAAGACTAAGAACAAGGAAGAGAGCACAAAAGGTAGTGCTAAAGGAATATTTCCAACATGAAGCCAGGTTTGTTATTCTCTATTACAGTAGTAATATTAGTAATATACATTGGCAGATGCATGTCTACAGATTTAACCAGGACAAGCAGAGATAACATGAAGTGAAAAACATATTCCTTAACCTGAGTCTTCTCTTAGTTCTATTGTACATGATAATCATTCACAGGCTTATGTAACTTCCTATGCCTTGAGAGCAATAGCCTGTGCTGCTGCTGCTGCTGCGTCACTTCAGTCATGTCTGACTCTGTGCGACCCCACAGATGGCAGCCCACCAGGCTCCAATGGCACCCCACTCCAGTACTCTTGCCTGGAAAATCCCATGGACGAAGGAGCCTGGTAGGCTGCAGTCCATGGGGTCGTGAAGAGTCAGACATGACTGAGAGACTTCACTTTTACTTTTCACTTTCATGCATTGGAGAAGGAAATGGCAACCTGCTCCAGTGTTCTTGCCTGGAGAATCCCAGCGACGTAATTACAAGCAAATATGTACCAAGTTCTTCATATTGCAAAACCAGTCATTGAAAGTTGCTTAGTCTTGTCCAACTGTTTTTGACCCCATGGACTACACAGTCCATGGAATTCTCCAGGCCAGAATACTGAAGAGGGTAGGTTTTCCCTTCTCCAGGGGATCTTCTCAACCCATGGATGGAACCCAAGTCTCCCACATTGTAGTCAGATTCTTTACCAGCTGAGCCACAAGGGAGGCCCAAGAATACTGGATTGGGTAGCCTATCCCTTCTCCAGGGGATCTTCCCAACCCAGAAATCAAACTGGGGTCTCCTACATTGCAAGTGGATTCTTTTTTTTTTAATTACTGTTTTTTAGTTCTTTTTTTTAATTTTATTTTTACTTTATTTTACTTTACAATACTGTATTGGTTTTGGCATACATTGACATGAATCCACCACAGGTGTATACGAGCTCCCAATCCTGAACCCCCCTCCCACCTCCCACCCCATATCATCTCTCTAGATCATCCCCGTGCACCAGCCCCAAGCATCCTGTATCTTGTATCGAACATAGACTGGGGTGTTGTTTCTTACATGATAGTATACATGTTTCAATGCCATTCTCCCAAATCATCCCACCCNAGTTCTATTGTACATGATAATCATTCACAGGCTTATGTAACTTCCTATGCCTTGAGAGCAATAGCCTGTGCTGCTGCTGCTGCTGCGTCACTTCAGTCATGTCTGACTCTGTGCGACCCCACAGATGGCAGCCCACCAGGCTCCAATGGCACCCCACTCCAGTACTCTTGCCTGGAAAATCCCATGGACGAAGGAGCCTGGTAGGCTGCAGTCCATGGGGTCGTGAAGAGTCAGACATGACTGAGAGACTTCACTTTTACTTTTCACTTTCATGCATTGGAGAAGGAAATGGCAACCTGCTCCAGTGTTCTTGCCTGGAGAATCCCAGCGACGTAATTACAAGCAAATATGTACCAAGTTCTTCATATTGCAAAACCAGTCATTGAAAGTTGCTTAGTCTTGTCCAACTGTTTTTGACCCCATGGACTACACAGTCCATGGAATTCTCCAGGCCAGAATACTGAAGAGGGTAGGTTTTCCCTTCTCCAGGGGATCTTCTCAACCCATGGATGGAACCCAAGTCTCCCACATTGTAGTCAGATTCTTTACCAGCTGAGCCACAAGGGAGGCCCAAGAATACTGGATTGGGTAGCCTATCCCTTCTCCAGGGGATCTTCCCAACCCAGAAATCAAACTGGGGTCTCCTACATTGCAAGTGGATTCTTTTTTTTTTAATTACTGTTTTTTAGTTCTTTTTTTTAATTTTATTTTTACTTTATTTTACTTTACAATACTGTATTGGTTTTGGCATACATTGACATGAATCCACCACAGGTGTATACGAGCTCCCAATCCTGAACCCCCCTCCCACCTCCCACCCCATATCATCTCTCTAGATCATCCCCGTGCACCAGCCCCAAGCATCCTGTATCTTGTATCGAACATAGACTGGGGTGTTGTTTCTTACATGATAGTATACATGTTTCAATGCCATTCTCCCAAATCATCCCACCCTCTCCCTCTCCCTCAGATTCCAAAAGTCAGTTCTATACCTCTGTGTTGCAGGTGGATTCTTTACCAACTGAGATTTGAAGGAAGCCCACAATTATGTGCAATGATTCGTTAAATACTCCAGTAGAGAAATTTGAACACAGACATGGGGATAAAGAGGAGAGTTTTGTCCCTACCATTAGAATATAAATTCAAGCCTATGAAATAAGCTCTGTGTGCTTCTTTGGTGAGCTTAAGTGAAATGATGATTTATCAAGCATTTATTTTGCATCTATCACATGCTGGTAACTTCACTTACATTGCTGCTTTTATGAAATGTCTTCAGATAGAAAGCAGTGCAAGTGCAGCAGTTGCAGCTTCAGCTTTGCAGTCTGGATTGCTTTTGGTTGAGCAGCATTTCAGCAGTCAGGAAGAGAAGGTAAAGCTTCACTGCCTCCTCAAGGCAGCGACAATGATAGGATATTGCTACCTCCCTCTATCCAGCTGTGACAGTCTTCCATCCCACCCTGGAGTCCTCTCATCCCCTCTCATCAAGTATTTGTGTGCCTCTGAGGTAACAAATTATAGAAATAGGAAAAACAGAGGAAAAAGACTAAGATTTTAATAAGAGGGAAAAAAATGTGAGACAAGAAAGATAAAAATAAAAGTGGAGATCCTAAAGTGACAAAAATGTTATATAGAAAATAAGAAAAAGATGGTGTTTGAAAATGAGTTTTTTGCTTATATCAGCATACTTATTTCTACACGTAAAACACACATTCAACCTAGATGACAAAATAACATATAATCTAGTCACCTGGGGGAAAGGAAGTTGCAGATATTTTCCCAAAGCCATTATGAAAAATGTGACCAGCGGAGGCCTTACATTTCTATTCCTATTCTGAATAATCATCCAAGTCAGAGAAGGTGGAAACAACGTTCAGTGTTCGTAAAATTGTGGTCGAAGAAAGCTAGCTTCTGATTTCAGAACCCAAATCACAAACTCTTTTCACTTAATTGTGCCAAAATGGAGGCTTCCCTGGTGGCTCAGAAGTTAAAGCATCTGCCTCCGATGGGGGAGACCTGGGTTTGATCTCTGGGTTGGGAAGATCCCTTGGAGAAGGAAATAGTAACCCACTTCAGTATTCTTACCTGGAGAATCCCATGGACGTAGAAGCCTGGTAGGTTACATCCACGAGGTCGCAAAGAGTCAGGCACAACTGAACGACTTCACTTTCACTTTTTCACTTTTATTAGGTAGGCGTTTGTACAGAAAAAAATCAAGTTAGCATTGGAGGATTTTTAAACCCCTAATGAGGTGGCTACCTGCTGCATTATTTAAAATAGTTGAGACTCCAACTGCTGCCCTTTTGCGTACCAAGCTGCCATTGACTGAAATAAAGGCCTCGGCATTCCTCCCTTAGGAGGTATTATCAATGAAAATCCTTTACCAAGACTAGTCTCTGAGGTGCGCCCTTCCCCTGCTAGACATTTAAGGGATGATCTTTACCACAATATCAGTAATGCTCATTGTAAAGTTGCTAAGTTTTACAAATTAATGAATGACAAGGTGATGGCATAGGTCAATGGTATATGCTTATGTTTCAGAACCATGCTTAATTCTGATGAAGAGTTTGATTTGCATGTTACACCTCCACCTATCTGAATAAAAAGACGATGAGAGCTGAGGCACTAAACATTAGAACTCCAGTTATATTACATTATCGCACAAAATGGAATGAAACTTTTCAATGTTTCATAATTACTAGAGTGTATTAGCAAAACTTTATTATGCAATTAAAACATTAGCTACAACAAACATAAATATTTCTATGTGTTCTTAATTAGAGTACTTTCATAATCACTGTTCACTTGTGTATAAGTAGTTTACATACAACTAGAAGCACTTTATATGAATTAAATTAATATAAAAATGGGAGTTCAAACTATTAAATCTGTGCTGTGCTTAGTCACTCAATCATGTCCAACTCTTTGTGACTTCATGGACTGTAGCCCACCAAGCTCCTCTACCCATGGGGATTCTCCAGGCAAGTATCCTGGAGTGGGTTGCCATGCCCTCCTCCAGGGGATCCTCCAACCCAGGGATCGAATCCAGGTCTCCCACATTGCAGGCACATTCTTCTCCATCTGAGCCACCACTATTAAATATACTTTTTCACAATGGTAGTTATTTTATGGTTGAAATGGACATTCAAAGTGCTCAAACAAGAGATGGCAAGGGTGAACGTTGACATTCTAGGAATCAGCAAACTAAAATGGACTGGAATGGGTGCATTTAACTCAGATGACCTATATATCTACTACTGTGGGCAGGAATCCCTCAGAAGAAATGGAGTAGCCATCATGGTCAACAAAAGAGTCCAAAATGCAGTACTTGGATGCAATCTCAAAAACGACAGAATGATCTCTATTCATTTCCAAGGCAAACCATTCAATATCACAGTTATCCAAGTCTATGCCCCAACCAGTAANGTGTTGTTCCATATCCAGTTCTAACTGTTGCTTCCTGGCCTGCATATAGGTTTCTCAAGAGGCAAATCAGGTGGTCTGGTATTCCCATATCTTTCAGGATTTTCCACAGTTTATTGTGATCCACACAGTCAAAGGCTTTGGTATAGCCAATAAAACAGAAATAGATGGTTTTCTGGAACTCTCCTGCTTTTTCCAGGATTCAGTGGATGTTGGCAATTTGATCTGTGGTTCCCCTGCCTTTTCTAAAACCAGCTTGAACGTCTGGAAGTTCATGGTTCACATATTGCCGAAGGCTGTCTTGGAGAATTTTGAGCATTACTTTACTAGCATGTGAGATGAGTGCTATTGTACGGTAGTTTGAGCATTCTTTGGCATTGCCTTTCTTTGGCAGGGAATGAAAACTGACCTTTTCCAGTCCTGTGGCCTCTGCTGTTTTCCAAATTTGCTGGCATATTGAGTGTAGCACTTTCACAGCATCATCTTTGAGGATTTGAAATAACTGGAATTCCATCACCGCCAGTAGCTTTGTTCATAGTGATACTTTCTAATGCCCACTTGATTTCACATTCCAGGATGTGTGGCTCTAGGTGAGTAATCACACCATTGTGATTATCTGGGTCGTGAAGCTTTTTTGTACAGTTCCGTGTATTCTTGCCTCCTCTTCTTAATATCTTCTCCTTCTGTTAGGTCCATACCATTTCTGTCCTTTATCAAGCTCATCTTTGCATGAGATATTCCCTTGGTATCTTTAGTTTTCTTGAAGAGATCTCTAGTCTTTCCCAATCTGTTATTTTTCTCTATTTTTTAATGTGTTAGAATATCATATTTATCTTTCTCTTTCTGACTCACCTCACTCTGTATAATAGGTTCTATGTTCATTCACATCATCAGAACTGCCTCAAATGCATTCCTTTTTATGGCTGAGTAATGCAAGAGGGCATCAGAGGGCAGACACACTGAAACCATACTCACAGAAAACTAGTCAATCTAATCACACTAGGACTACAGCCTGAATGATTCAATGAAACTAAGCCATGCCCGCAGGGCAACCCAAGACGGGCAGGTCATAGTAAAGAGTTCTGACAGACTGTGGTCCACTGGAGAAGGGAATGGCATCCCACTTCAGGATTCTGGCCTTGAGAACCCCATGAACAGTATGAAAAGGCAAAATGATAGAATACTGAAAGAGGAACTTCACAGGTCAGTAGGTGCCCAATATGCTACTAAAGATCAGTGAAATGACTCTAGAAAGAATCAAGGGATGGAGCCAAAGCAAAAACAATACCCAGCTGTGAATGTGACTGGTGATAGAAGTATGGTCCCATGCTGTAAAGAGCAATATTGCATAGGAACCTGGAATGTCAGACCCATGAATCAAGGCAAATTGGAAGTGGTCAAACAAGAGATGGCAAGAGTGAATGTTGACATTCTAGGAATCAGCAAACTCAAATGAACTGGAATGGGTGAATTTAACTCAGATGACCATTATATCTACTACTGTGGGCAGGAATCCCTCAGAAGAAATGGAGTATCCATCATGGTCAACAAGAGAGTCCGAAATGCAGTACTTGGATACGGTTTCAAAAATGACAGAATGATCTCTGTTCTTCTCCAAGGCAAACCATTCAATATCATGGTAATCCAAGTCTATGCCCCAACCAGTAATGCTGAAGAAGCTGAAGTTGAATGGTTTTAAGAAGACCTACAAGACCTTTTAGAACTAACACCTAAAAAAGATGTCCTTTTCATTATACGGGACTGGAATGCAAAAGTAGGAAGGCAAGAAACACCTGGAGTAACAGGCAAATTTGGCCTTGGAATGCAGAATGAAGCAGGGCAAAGACTAAATCAGTTTTGTCAAGAAAATACACTGGTCATAGCAAACACCCTCTTCCAACAACACAAGAGAAGACTTACAGTTCAGTTCAGTCAGTCGCTCAGTCATGTCCGACTCTTTGTGAAGACTTTACACAAGGACATCACCAGATGATCAACACCAAAATCAGACGGATTATATTCTATGCAGCCAAAGATGGAGAAGCTCTATACAGTCAGAAAAAACAAGACCAGGAGCTGACTGTGGCTCAGATCATGAATTCCTTATTACCAAATTCAGACAAATTGAAGAAAGTAGGGGAAACTGCTAGACCATTCAGGTATGACTTAAATCAAATCCCTTATGATTATACAGTGGAAGTGAGAAATAGATTTAAGGGTCTAGATCTGATAGAGTGCCTGATGAACTATGGAATGAGGTTCGTGACATTGTACAAGATACAGGAATCAAGACCATCCCCATGGAAAAGAAATGCAAAAAAGCAAAATGGCTGTCTGGGTAGGCCTTACAAATAGCTGTGAAAAGAAGAGAGGCAAAAAGCAAAGGAGAAAAGGAAAGATATAAGCATCTGAATGCAGAATTCCAA
>SJYW01055272.1:190676-202320 GCA_006410735.1 Raphicerus campestris
GAACCAGAGATCAAATTGCCAACATCCGCTGGATCATGGAAAAAGCAAGAGAGTTCCAGAAAAACATCTATTTCTGCTTTTTTGACTATGCCAAAGCCTTTGACTGTGTGGATCACAATAAATTGTGGAAAATTCTGAAAGAGATGGGAATATCAGACCACCTAACCTGCCTCTTGAGAAATCTGTATGCAGGCCAGGAAGCAACAGTTAGAACTGGACATGGAACAACAGACTGGCTCCAAATAGGAAAAGGAGTACGTCAAAGCTGTATATTGTCACCCTGCTTATTTAACTTGTATGCAGAGTACATCATGAGAAACGCTTGGCTGGAAGAAACACAAGCTGGAGTCAAGATTGCTGGGAGAAAGAACAATAACCTCACATATGCAGATGACACCACCTTTATTGCAGAAAGTGAAAAGGAGCTAAAAAGCCTCTTGATGAAAGTGAAAGAGGAAAGTGAAAAAGTTGGCTTAAAGCTCAACATTCAGAAAATGAAGATCATGGCATCCAGTCCCATCACTCCATGGGAAATAAATGGAGAAACAGTGGAAACAGTCTCAGACTTTAATTTTTGGGGCTCCAAAATCACTGCAGATGGTTATTGCAGCCATGAAATTAAAAGAAGCTTACTCCTTGGAAGAAAAGCTATGACCAACCTAGATAGCATATTGAAAAGCAGAGACATTATTATGCCAACAAAGGTCCATATAGTCAAGGGTATGGTTTTTCCAGTGGTCATGTATGGATGTGAGAGTTGGACTTTGAAGAAGGCTGAGCACGAAGAATTGATGCTTTTGAACTGTGGTGTTGGAGAAGACTCTTGAGAGTCCCTTGGACTGCAAGGAAATCCAACCAGTCCATTCTGAATGAGATCAGCCCTGGGTCTTCTTTGGAAGGAATGATGCTAAAGCTGAAACTCCAATACTTTGGCCACCCCATGCAAAGAGTTGACTCATTGGAAAAGACTCTGATGCTGGGAGGGTTTGAGAGCAGGAGGAGAAGCGGACGACAGAGGATGAGATGGCTGGATTGCATCACTGACTCAATGGACGTGAGTCTGGGTGAACTCCAGGAGTTGGTGATGGACAGGGAGGCCTGGCGTGCTGCGATTCATGTAGTCGCAAAGAGTCGGACATTACTGAGTGACTGAACTGAACTGAACCATACTGTCTTGATGACTGTAGCTTTGTACTGTAATCTGAAGTCAGGAAGGTTGATTCCTAAAGCTCCATTTTTCTTTCTCAAGAGTGCTTTGGCTATTCAAGTTCTTTGTGTTTCCATATGGATTGTGAATTTTTTTTTCTAACTCTGTGAAAAATGCCATGGTAATTTGATAGGGATTGCATTGAATCTGTAGGTTGTATTTGATAGTATATTCATTTTCACAATATTAATTCTTCCTACCCAGGTACTTGGACTATCTCTCCATCTGTTTATGTCATCTTTGATTTCTTTCATCGGTGTGTTATAATTTTCTGTATACAGTTCTTTTGTCTCCTTCAGTCAGTTCAGTTCAGTTTGTCAGTCGTGTCCGACTCTTATTCCTAGATATTTTATTCATTTTTTTGTAACGGTGAATGGGATTGATTCCTTAATTTCTTTTTCTGATTTTCATTGTTAGTTTATAGGAATTCATGTGATTTTTGTGTATTTACTTTGTATCCTGTGACTTTGCTAAATTCACTGACTAGCTCTAGTAATTTATCTGATAGTATCTTTAGGATTTTCTATGTATACTATCATGTCATCTGCAAACAGTAAGAGCTTTATTTTTTTCTGTCCTGTATTCCTTTTATTTTTTTTTTCTTCTCAGATTGCTATAGCTAGGACTTCCAAAACTATGTTGAATTTAGTGGTGAAAGTGGACACCCTTGTCTTGTTCCTCATCTTAGGAGGAATGCTTTAAGTTTTCACCATTGAGATAATGTTTGCTGTAGGCTTATCATATATGGCCTTTACTATGTTGAGGCAGGTTCTTTCCATGCCCATTTTTTGAAGAGTTTTAATCAAAAATGGGTGCTGAATTTTGTTAAAGGCTTTTTCTGCATCTGTTGAGGTGGTTTTTATCTTTCAATGTGTTAATATGGTGTATCACATTGATTGATTTGTGTATATGTAAGAATTCTTGCATCCCTTGAATAAACACAACTTGATGATGGTATATGAGCCTTTTAATGTGGTGTTGAATTCTGTTTGCTAAAATTTTGTTGAGGATTTTTATAGCTATGTCCATCAGTGATATTGAACTTTAGTTTTCTTTTTTCATGTTGTCTTTGTCTGGTTTTGGTATCAGGGTGACGGTGGCCTCGGAGAATGAGTTTGGAAGTATTCCTTCCTCTCCAATTTTTTGAAAAAGTTTTAGGATAGGCATTAGCACTTCAGATGGCTTCACAGGTGAATTCTATCAAACATTTAGAGAAGAGCTGATGCCTATCTTTCTAGAACCTGGTGATTATTTTCTAAGTGAACTAACATTTTTCAATGGATAGTTTATCATTGTCATTAATTGACTCACATAACATGTACTGAACACTTGCTATGTATCAAGTCAAAAAGCATCTACTACATAATAGGATGTAGCTTTGTAGTAAAAAATCACTATTCTTAATACCAAATATTTAGGACACTAAAACCAAAAATTGACAAATACAACACAAAAGCATGTACAAGGAATACAGCATTTAGAATAAAAATACCACAGAGATAATGAATCAAAAATTATTTTCTGAAGCAACATTCTATAAAAACAGATTTTATAATAAAGCGCAATTTGGTTAACATGCCAAATATTAATTAAAATAAAACTTTTCTATTTGTGATAAAATAGCGAAAACTAATTAACAGTATCAGCCAGTAGTTTTCAATTTTCTTTGCAGCCTGAAACTTCTCTCTTCTTATCTAACCCAAGGGAGATATTTTAATCTAGAACATGAGTTGGCACAAATTGGCCTGTGAGCAAAATCCATGCCTCAAACTAACAATGGCTTTCACATTTTTAAAAGATTATAAAAAGCAAAGACTATACAACAGAGACTGTATGTGACTCACAGAGTCTAAAATATTTACCAGCTAGCTCATTATAGAAAAAAGCTCACTGACCCTCAGTCTAGACTCTTCTCTTCTTCATTCCTCAAATCCAAATTAATGTCTGTCTCCTAATATCTCTGCCACAAAATAGTGGGCTCTTTCTCCATCCCCCTTGCTAAACTGCTCAAGATAATGACTCCATTGCCTCTTGGCTAATGTGATTCTCTTTCTCCAATCTCATCCTTTGCCAGCCACCCACTTTAACATCCCTAAATATTCTTTTAAATATTAAAAGTCACCATGTCCTTCTCAGTAAATCTTTTCTTGACATCTAATACCACTATAACATACATGCTCACTTCTACTGGTCCCTGCTCTCCGCATGGGTATATGAGGCACACTTCACATCAAGGATTACAGATTTGCTTTCCATCTAACCTAGGAGTTCCCATCAGAGTAGATACAGATATAACATGTACCGAGAAGGTATGTGTCAAAGACTGAGTGAGTGAATGAGTTTAATTCAGTGTTTTTGAGTGTAGAAAAATTTCCCATAGCTCAGGATATCTTTGGAAGAGAGAAGAATAGGTATGTACCACCAAGAGAATGTTTGGCAAAAAATAGTAGAACCAGAAGAACAGAAAACCAACTACTCATCTGCCTTTCATGCTAATGTTTCCTTTCCTGAATGCATTTGAATATATAAAATTTTTAAATGTTTAAATTATGCACAACACTAAGATGTGTACTTTACATGTTTTTCCAGTTATTTTCATTTTATAAAGTTGGCATCTGTGTGAATATAGAACTGAAAATTGACAGAATGGGCGCATTGTGCATGTGTGGAGAATAAGGATTAGAAGAAGGCAGGAAGACAGAAGGAAGATAGAACAGCTTACCACTAGCTGCTTCTCTGCTTCTAATTTTTTTCCCCTAGCTCCAGAAGCAAGGCAACCTCCTTGCCTTCTCAGCATCCTTTTTTATTAGTCAGGGTAGACTATGCTATTCTGCAGTGAAAATTTACTCTGAAATCCCATGGCTCTAACACAGCCAAAGCTTATTGTTTGCTAATCTTACATATTCATTTTGAGCCCATATGAGAGTATGGTCTCTCCTCCATTGAGTCACTCAATACTGCAGGCTGATGGCATCTCCATTGACCAGACCTGTACAAGTTGATATATTCGATCTTCTTTGAAGAGAAGGAAGTACATATACATCTTCTGTTTTCATTTAAGAGTTAGTCACATGACCTCACCTAATTGGGAATTACAGTAAGGCACTGGGAATTACAGCCTCTCATACTAGGAATGAGAGAAGAATAAGATATTGGTGTATTACTAATGTCTATGACACCCTTTCAGATAAACTGGTTATCGTTACTAAGACAAAACTATCCACCTTGTGGTACGGAATTAAAGCTTCTGTTTATTAATCGGAAAGATGTCCTATTCAGGGCTTATTGATTTCATATACATTTGACCAGCAATCTAATAAATTCTGGTTATGGATCCAGTCCCATCCTCCTTATACCTTCAGTTTATGTTGAGATTTTTTCCCCCTAAATACCTCATTATCCAGTCAAAAAAATAGTAAGTACTTACCCCTGGAATAAGTACCTTCTCTGATCATCTAAACAATGGCTCTCTAGAAGTTCCCCAGTTCTCCTGATTCCCTGGGATAAATGGAATAAGAACAATAGTCCACAAATTAGAAATTAGGGCAATAATTCAGGACCTTGAATACTGTTGTGTATATGGTAAAGACTGAGATAGGAGGCAGAGTGGGAACGGACTATTGGGGGCCAGTCATACATGAGTTAGATCTCTAGACTTCCTTGTTACTATGAACGCAAGAGAGAGAACAACCACTTCATATCCCAAAGGTTTTATGCTGTCTTAGAGTCTTTCTTTTCCTTTCTTAGCTGCCTTAGAGGTTCATTTTAGCAAGCTCCTACCTGCAAATGTTGAAGGGAAAGTCACATATTGCAGATTGTCACAGGCCTCTCAGTTTCAAAGGACTGAATTAGAAAGACAACTTCTAAAATTTGTATTAGTGATCCTCTGTACCCTGTTCAGATATTTGATAAATCTAAAGGTGAGTGAATTTGTGTTGGATACAAGATTAATACAGTTTAGATGAGCCCATGTTGAAAGCATATATAAACAAAACATAATTTATGAATCAAAAGGACTGTCAGTCAATGTTCCTCCTTGGGATTATAAGGATAATTCAGTACTTGCTTGGGGCCAGATGTCTGGCTGATCACAGCCTGAAGAGAAAGAAACCAGAGACCCTACCAGCTTTAAAAAGAGAAAAGTAAGAAAATGGGTTCATGGAGACTGTTAGCCACATAACCTAGCTTCTGAGAAAAACATAAAGGTTTCCTGTGGTCAAAAGGTAGAAACTTCCAGCATAAGGTAAATAAGTACTAAGAATGTAATGTACAACATGATTAATATAATTAACTCTGTTTGTTATATATGACAGTTTTGAAGAAAGTAAATCCTAAAAATCCTTATCACAAGGAAAGGATTTTCTTCTTGCTCTTTTATTTTTCATCTCTTTGAGATGATGGCTGTTCACTAAACTTATTGTGATCATCATCTCATGATGCATATAAGTCAAATCATTACACTGTACACTTTATTCAGTGCTCTATGTCAACCATATCTCAATAAAAACTGGAAGAAAAACACAACAAAACAAGACAAAATCAATCTTTCATCTCCTCACCTCCAAGCAGCACTTCCTTTTCATATTTAATTTTTTTCCTAGTTGGGAACTGTATTATTATTAATGCATACTCTAAAATTTGTATTAAATCATTTTTTTTACTAGCAATGGTGATTTAGAATTGAAGGGCTAATAAGAATAAATAATTTCTTTCACCACTAAAAGGGAGAGAGAGAAATAAATAAATACCAGAACAAAACAGAGGCTTCCTGTACCCTGAGAGGAAGATCTTACATGAGTTAAGAGCATAATACTCGTAATGAGTCCATAGCCACCAAGCTAGTCTAAAGCTAGTCCATGGATAAAGTGATATTTCTCTTCTGTTTGTCATTTTGGTTACATCTCTTTTCTTGTTCTTCTCTTTCAGGTATCTGTACAGGGGCCTGGAACAATCTCCCATTTGTGACAGTCTCCCCAGTAACTCCCCTCTGTCACCCCTTGGGAGGTTTACATGGAGATGACAAGGTTCCCAAGTGTACACAGAGTTTGGTCCTCACTGTGTCAGCCTGTTTCAAAAAACTGAACCAGTTGTTAATATTTAACATTCAGGAGACTTCATATAAAATTCAGGATGCCTGACTGCTCTGCTTGTCCTGGGTCTGCATTTCTCCCACAGCAACTTTTGGCTGGAGCTAAGTAGCAGATGCTCTCTTTAAAAGAGGGAAGAGCTCAAGAACTCTGTAGTCTGTCTGTTTCCCACAGTCTTGTTGGCAATGAGGCTGGGCATTTAATATCAGGTTAGCCTTGATGTTTTCCTTGGATTCCCAGCCTGTTTTAATTAATCTTTTTTTTTTTTTCCTCCCTGGACTCTTTAGATATTTCAATGTGAAACTCCTGGCTAGTAGAACCAAGTTTTAGTCAAAGCATCAAAGTTAGATAAAGTAGGACATATTTTGCATGCCCTAGAAGGCCAATATCCAAGTGTCAATTTAGAGGAGAGAAATCTAGGAGACTGCTTATCTTGTCTCAACCTTAGACAAAAAGAATCCTGAAGGGCCACATGTGGGTCTAATCCAATGTATGGAATGCAAGGGGTGGAATTAAGACCTAGCTAGTGTGCATTTGGCAAAAGAATTGCACATGCATTATCTAATTTGTTATAGCCTTTAGTGACAAGTAACAAAAACACGCATAGTACATAATGATCTAACAAAAAAAAGAGGTTCTGTTTGTTCTACAACTGAAAAAGTGTAGGAGTCAGTCTGGCTTTAGGTGTAGCTAGACCAAGAGGCTCAAATGACACAATGGACCTGAGACTTCTGTCTCCATCTTTTGTTTCTACTTCCTCTAGCTCTACTCTCAGACAGCCACCTTGCATCATGCTCACAAAGTGGCTACCCGCATTTCCAGAGCTACATCCTTTCAGGCCCATATCCAACAAGAGAGATCTTTGTCCTCGTATTCCAGGAAAAGCCCAAATACATCACATCAGTTCTGACTGGGACATACTGGGACTACTTTGTAGCCAGGGAAATATCAATTAGGCACCAGTGACATATCAGACACTCTACCTGAGAAATAAAAGTAGAATGAAAGGCAACTATAATCTCTTAAATGGAAATCCATCTGTGGTTACTAGGAGAGGAGTGAATGAATGGTGGAGAGCACCAGTAACTAATTTCAACTGTGTCTGGGCCACTTGTTAGAAAGCAAATTCCCATTGCCCAGGTACTCTGACTCATGAGGCCCAGAAATCTTATTTAATAAGATCTTGAGGGATTCTGATGCAAGATGTTATTAATTCAAACTTGGTGAAACACTTCAAGCTACAGTGTCTTGTTACGACTAAAAATAAATTCATAATTACATGCCAGGAAACATATTAAGTATTTTACAGACATTATTTCAGATAATCCTTAAACAACTCTATGAAGTAAGACAATTATTAGCTCCATATTTGGATGAAGAAGTGAAGCTTTAGAAGTTTCATAATTTTCCCAATGACACATCAGTAATAATAAGCGGCAGAGACAGAATTCAAACCCACAAATAACTGACTGTAAACTTAAGTGTTTTTACTACTCTGTTATAATGTCTATATCTCTTTAGATTTCTGGGCTTGCCGTAGATTGGAGGATGATTCATGAATCAGAGAGTCTAATCTTGCCATTCTTTGAGATGAATAACAGCTTATTGATATTCACCAGAGTGAGTCACTGAGTTAGACAAAGTTATATCAAATACCAGTGTGTTGTTCCTTTACTGCTGTATACTGTATGTGGCCTTAGGAAAGTTACATCTGCTTTCTGAACTTCAATTTCCCTTTCTATAAAGGATTATTGATTTCATTTCATAAGGTTGACATAGGAATTAAATGAATAAGTAAAATGTTCAAGACCATACTTATCCTCAGTAAATACTGGATATTTTTTTCCATCTGTATGTTTAACCACAAATGATCAGATGATGATTTCCTTTCCTTTCATTTTGTTGTTGCTGCTGATTTGTTGAGAAGTATCACTGTAGGCTCCTCATTATCCTTAGTCTAGGCACCAGCAAATTCTGGTCAGCTTGTAGTCTTCAGATGTTTGTAATGCCCATGAGAGCTGGTATTTCAGTTTGAGTGAAGTGCTCAAGAATTGGAAAGAGAGGAGGGAGTAAATATTTATTAAGTGCCTATTATATAAGTAGACATAGAAACTACTTTAAATTTCTTATATTATTATTGAGGTATAATTGACACATAACATTATCTTAATTTCAGGTGGGCAATAAATGATTTGGTATTTGTATATTTTACAAAATGATCACTTCAATAAGACTAGTTAAAATTTGTCACCATAACTAGTTATAAATATTTTCTCATGGTGAGAATTTTTAAGATCTACTCTCTTAGCAACTTTCAAGTATATAATACAGTATTATTAACTATGAAGAGGGTTATGGCAACCTACTCCAGTATTCATGCCTGGAAAATCCCATGAACAGAGAAACCTGGCAGTCTATAGTCCATAGGGTCACAAAGAGTTGGACAAGGCTGAAGTAACTTAGTACACTATATGACTTATTTCACTGTCAATTATTGATGTTTTGAGGAACATTAAATGTGTTTTAAAAACATCTATAATGTTTTTCATAGTGGTTGCACCAATTTACATTCCCACCAACAGTGCACTAATGTTGCCTTTTCTCCACATCCTCATCAACACTATGTCTTGTCTTTTTGATAATAACCATTCTAGCAGGTATGAGCTGATATGTCGGTGTGCTTTTGATTTGCATTTCCTTGATGATTAGTGATGTTGAGCACCTTTTCAGTACATGTTGGCCATTTGTATATCTTCTTTGAAAATTTTATTAAGATCCTCTATTTCATAATTGTATTGCTCACTTTCTCTTATTGATCTGTGTGAATTCTTTATATATGTTGGATATTAAATCTTCAGATATGATTTGCAGATATCATCTCTCAGATACACGAGTTACAGATATTTTCTACAAATATTTTGGTATGTTACCTTCTCATTTTATTGAGGTTTCCTTTGTTGTACAGAAACTGTTTAGTTTCATGTAATCCCACTTGTTTATTTTTGCTTTTGTGTCAAATTAAAAAAAAAATCATTACCAATACCAGTATCAGGGAACTTACCACCTATGTTTTCTTCTAGGATTTTTATTTTTTAATTTTTCAAAGGAGATATAGAAATGGCAAACAGGAGCTGAAAAGGTGTTCAGCATCACTAATCATCAAGGAAGTACAAACCGAAAGCACACTTACACATCAACTCTTCATCATAAATTGACCGTATATGTGTGGGGTTTTTTCCCTGGGTTTTCTACTCTGTTCCATTCATTTAAATCTGTTTTTATTCTAAGATCCTACTGTTTTAATTACTATAATTTTGTAACATAGTTTGAAATAAGGGCTCATGATGTTACCAGCATCATATTGTTGCTCTTTCTCAAGATTGCTTTGGCTATCGGAGGTCTTTTGTGGTTCCATACAAATTTTACAACTGTTCTGTTTCTGTGAAAGTGCCTTTGGGACTTCGACAGGGATTTCATTGAATCTGTAGTTTGCTTTGGGTAGTATGGACATTTTAGTAATATTCTCATCTGTGAGCATAAAATATTTTTCCATTTATTGGTGTTTATTCAGTTTCTTTCATCAGTGTATTATAGCTTTCAGTGTACAGCTTTTTTACTACCTTGATTAAATTTATTCATAAGTATTTTATGCCTTTGTTCAGTTCAGTTCAGTTCAGTTGCTCAGTCGTGTCCCACTCTTTGTGACCCCATGAATCGCAGCATGCCAGGTCTCCTTGTCCATCACCAACTTCTGGAGTTCACTAAAACTCATGTCCCTCAAGTCAGTGATGCCATCCAGCCGTCTCATCCTCTGTAATCCCCTTCTCCTCCTGCCCCTAAACTCTCCCATCATCAGGATCTTTTCCAATGAGTCAATTGTTTGCATGAGGTGGCCACAGTATTGGAGTTGCAGCTTTAGCATCAGTCCTTTCAATGAACACCCAGGACTGATCCTCTTCACGATGGACTGGTTGGATCTCCTTGCAGTCCAAAGGACTCTCAAGAGTCTTCTCCAACACCACAGTTCAAAAGCATAAATTCTTCAGCACTCAGCCTTTTTCACAGTCCAGCTTTCACATCCATACATGATCATTGGAAAAACCATAGCCTTGACTAGACGGACCTTTGTTGGCAAAGTAATGTCTCTGCTTTTTGATATACTATCTAGGTTAGTCAAAACTTTCCTTCCAAGGAGTAAGCATCTTTTAATTTCATGGCTGCAATAACCATCTGCAGTGATTTTGGAGCCCCCAAAAATAAAGTCTGACACTGTTTCCACTGTTTCCCCATCTATTTCCCATGAAGTGATGGGACCGGATGCCATGAGCTTCATTTTCTGAATGTTGAGCTTTAAGCCAACTTTTTCACTCTCCTCTCTCACTTTCACCAAGAGGCTTTTCAGTCCCTCTTCACTTTCTGCCATAAGGGTGGTGTCATCTGCATATCTGAGGTTATTGAGATTTCTCCTGACAATCTTGATTCTAGCTTGTGCTTCTTCCAGCCCAGCGTTTCTCATGATGTACTCTGCATAGAAGTTAAATAAGCAGGGTGACAATATACAGCCTTGACGTACTCCTTTCCCTATTTGGAACCAGTCTGCTGTTGCATGTCATGTTCTAACTGTTTCTTCCTGACCTGCATATAGGTTTCTCAAGAGACAGGTCACATGGTCTGGTACTCCCATCTCTTTCAGAATTTTCCACAGTTTATTGTGATCCACACAGTCAAAGGCTTTGGCATAGTCAATAAAGCAGAAATAGATGTTTTCTGGAACTCTCTTGCTTTTTCCATGATCCAGCGGATGTTGGCAATTTGATCTCTGGTTCCTCTGCCTTTCCTAAAACCAGCTTGAACATCAGGGAGTTCACAGTTCATGTATTCCTGAAGCCTGGCCTGGGGAATTTTGAGCATTACTTTATTAACGTGTGAGATGAGTGCAATTGTGGAGTAGTTTGAGCATTTTTTGGCATTGCCTTTCTTAGGGATTGGAATGAAAACTGACCTTTTCCAGTGTTGTGGCCACTGCTGAGTTTTCCAAATTGGCTGGCATATTGAGTGCAGCACTTTCACAGCATCATCTTTCAGGATTTGAAATAGCTCAACTGGAATTCCATCACCTCCATGAGCTTTGTTCATAGTGATGCTTTCTAAGGCCCACTTGACTTCACATTCCAGGATGTCTGGCTCTAGGTGAGTGATCACACCATCATGATTATCTTGATCTTGAAGATCTTTTTTGTACAGTTCTTCTGTGTATTCTTGCCTCCTCTTCTTAATATCTTCTGCTTCTGTTAGGTCCATACCATTTCTATCCTTTATAGAGCCCATCTTTGCATGAAATGTTCCCTTG
>SJYW01055275.1:0-21905 GCA_006410735.1 Raphicerus campestris
ACTCTGATGCTGGGAGGGATTGGGGGCAGGAGGAGAAGGGGACGACCGAGGATGAGAGGGCTGGATGGCATCACTGACTTGATGGACGTGAGTGAGTGAACTCTGGGAGGTGGTGATGGACAGGGAGGCCTGGGGCACTGCGATTCATGGGGTCGCAGAGTCGGACACGACTGAGCAACTGAACTGAACTGAACTGAATCATAAATGCAGATATTATACTGAGTGAAATAAATCAGAAAGAGAAAGAGAAATACCATATGATGTCACTGATATGTGGAATCTAAAAAATGGTACATAATGAATTTATTTACAAAACAAAAACCTACCCGCAGACATAGAAAACAAACTTATGGTTACCAAAGAGGGAAGCATAGGGAGGGACAAATTAGGAATATGAGATTAACATATATACACTACTATATATAAAGTAGATAAACAACAAGGATTTACTGTATAGCACAGGGAACTATTTTCATTATCTTAACCTGTAATTGATAAAATCTGAATATATATTTGTAACTGAGTCACTTTGCTGTATACCTGAAAGTAACACATTTTTATAAATCAAGTAAGTATATTTCAATTTTTTAAAAAAGAAGATGTAGTCACCTAAAGTGGTTAGGATGATAGCTAGGAAAGCCAACAAGGGCTCCTTGGGGTATAAATGACCCCACTGATGTCATCAGGGTGCAATCTGACCACAGATCACCTCTCACCACGGCTCCAGCATTGGATCAGTATGCCTCTGGTCCTCAGGAATCATCTTTACCCCCCACCTCCCACTGCCAGGGCCCCAAGGATTGGAGATTTATTTTCCTCTTGCTAAAATGGCTATTCTTTGGTGAATTTCAGAATTAGTTTTTCCTAATGTAAATATATGATTTGGGACCTGTAAAAGGAAACTGTGTTCCTTCTGGACACAAAGTTAAGTTCTTGAGCTCTAGAAATAGCGAGATTTTGTTCACATCATGGCTTTGATACCTACTAGCCAAGTATCTGTGGGAAAGTGTCTGTATTTCTCTAAACCTCAGTTTCTGCATCTATAAAATGGAGCTAATAGGGCAACCTGCTTTATGAGATTGTGAGATTAAATGAAGATGTTTATAAAACCCAAGGAATGGTGTCTAATTTGTAATAATAAATGGGTTCTAGCATTAGCAATTATGGCACCAACTGAGTAATTCAGCTGCTTCCAAATTATTTTTATTGTTAAATAGTGCTTTGGAATCCATAGGCCTTGATTCTAGTTTGGTTATTTTATTTTTATATGTGTGTTTTATTTATTTTAAGTTATACAAACATACAAGTGTAAGCTTTCACTGTCAAAACTTCAAATACTTTATGAAAGACAAACCTAGGCGATAACTACTATTATCAGTTTTATTTAGTCATTTTATTTTCACCAAGGTAGTGCATATTCCTAGTTTTGAAAGTCAAATAGTATCTTCTGTCGAGAATGGGAGACAAAGGAGTAAGAGGCAAGGATTCTGGAGTTTTTCTGGCCTGATTTCCTAATGAGATCAAAACTGTCATTTCTATTAACAGAATGTGGCTCTTTGAGGTGGGATTTTTGATGTTACATTTTTCATCCTTATCGGTGAGGGCCAGTCTCCTGCAGAGAGAAGAAATGGAGGGGGTGTATATGATGACTATTTGCCATAAAGACATAATTCCATCTTCCTATTCACGTCATCTTGTTCATCTCATCCTCATCCTTCATCCCGGCCTTCAGTGGTACTTGGTACCTCCAGCACCAGCCTTTCCTGGATTGCCCCCAGAGTTGTCCCCACTCCAGGCTAAGTTTCAGCTTCTCCTCCTTCTTTTCTTATGTCATCCATTCACTTTCCAGCTTCCAAACTGGAAGCTTCCAAACATCTGTCTGCTGATGTTGCTCCTCTCTTGTTCATTTTGGGGTTCTGCAAAGGCACAGAGATAAACACGTGTTCACAGAACCATGTTGAACCAGAAGCTCAAAGTGTCTGTAGATTTTCCCACTCAGTTAATATCTTGTATTCTAATTATCTCACATTTCACTTAATCTTCAAGAAAATTATGAGTTCATTGGTATTAGAACTGTGATTTTTATATCTTTCAGAAATCTCAGTAATGAATACATGGTATGTGCTCACTAAATTCTTTTAATTGAGATAACATTGATATATAACATTGTATAAGTTTCACAGGTACAATATTATAATTTGACTTCCAAATACACTATAGTATGGTGTATATGTGTGTGTGCTCAGTCACATCCAACTCTTTACAGCCTCATGGACTGTAGCCTGCCAGGCTCCTCTGTCCATGGAATTTTACAGACCATAGTACTATAGTGGGTTGCCATTCCCTTCTCCAGGGGATCTTCCCAACCCAGGGATCAAACTCGCATCTCTTCCATTTCTAGCACTGACAAACATATTCTTTGCCACCAGCACTGCCATACCACATCTTTTTTATTCATCATCTGTTGATGGGCACTTAGGTTGTTTTATATTTTTGACTATTAAAAATAATCCTGCAATAAACATAGGGATGCATATATCATTTTGAATTAGTGTTTTTATATTTATGGAAAATGCCCAGAAGTGGAATAGTTTTGATTGTATGATAATTCTATTTTTTATTTTTTTGAGAAATCTCCATCCTGTTTTCCATAGTGGCTGTACCAATTCACATTCCTATCAACAGTGTATGAAGATTTCCTTTTCTCAACAGTCTCTCCAACACTTATTATTTCTTGTCTTTTGATAGTAGCCCTTCTAATGAACGTAAATTGATGTCTCTTGGTTTTGATTTGTGATTCCCTGATGATTAGTGATTAATTTTCCTGTTGGCCATTTATATGTCTTCTTTGGAAAAATATCTATCCAGATCCTCTTTATTTTTTAATCCATTTGTTTGTTTTTGTTGTTGAATTGCATGAATTCTTTATAGTCACTAAATTCTGGCTGAGTAGTTGATTGCTTTTCATATTTGCCTAAGAAGTGGCATCATATATATTACCTTTATTAGTGTGGTCCCACGAAAACCATGCCACTAAAAACCATTGCAACTTTTTCTTTTTGCTTTTAAGAGTCCAAGGAATACTAAGTAGCTGTAAGTATGATCAGACAGAATACTCTTGTGTCACTTAGCTATTGTTGCTTCATAAGCCATTCCCAAATTGGGAAACTTAAAGTGGTAATCATCCATCATTTTCCATGAGTCTGCAGGGTTGGCAGGGGGTCAGCTGCTTTCTGCTGAATCGGGGGGCAGTTTGGCAGGCTAACATGTTTGGAGGTAGCTCTGCTCTGTGCATTCCTCATCCTCCTCTTGGAACCAGCAGACTGTCCCAATCATGCCCTCATCACACTGAAGCAGAAGGACACAGAGCAAATAGACACATGCTTGACCTCTTTGAACCTAAGCTCAGAACCAGCACGTGGTCACTTTTGTCCTCTTTATTCTGTAGGCCAGAGCAAGTTGCATGGTCAAAGTGGGAGGGCACTGCAAAATAACATGGCAAAAGGCTTAATACAAGGGAGGAAGATAAATTAGGGCCCCTGAGGCAACCTATCTGGCCTTCTAGGGGGTAGCAGCAGCCCTGGCATGAATGGACACTTACTGAGACTCACAGAAATAAAAGTCTTATGTCCAGCTAACCTTGCCAGGCTTTCATTTGGATTTAAGAGAAGAGAATTCTAACCCTCAAGGACTTTACTAGCCATATTTGAGAAAATGATCTACAGATGAAATTAATGAATGAAGTGGATATAGAGCAAAAAGCTAAGCAATAGAAGATTTTAACACTTTGTATGTGACTAGCCTAAAGCAAACTCTTGCTGTGGAAGACAAGAGAGTAAATATTTTAGCTTTTGTTAGCTGAGTGGTCTCTGTTGCAGCTATTCAACTATAGTTACAGCACAGAAATCGCTACAGACAATATGCAATATTGCAATGGATATTGCAATGCAATACAATACGCAAATGGATAGACGTGACTGTGTCCCAGCAAATCTTTATTTATAATACAAAACCAGACTTCAGGCATTCGTTTAAAGACCACTGGACTGGAATATTGAAAGAAATAAGAAAGGATCAGTTGTGGAAGACTTGTTGAAAAAGGAGTAATAGTTTCCAAGGCAGTGAAGATTAATTTAGCTCAACAAAATTTGTTTTAAATATGAAGTAAGAAAAAACTTGTAGTCATTCAACAGGTAGATTTTCAGTTCAGTTCAGTTCAGTCGCTCAGTCGTGTCTGACTCTTTGTGACCCCATGGACTGCAGCACGTCAGGTTTCCCTGTCCATCACCAACTCCTTGAGTTGCTCAAACTCAGGTCCATTGAGTTGATGATGCCATCCAACCATCTCATCCTCTGTCACCCCCTTCTCCTCCCGCCTTCAATCTTGCCCAGCCTCAGGGTCTTTTCCAATGAGTCAGTTCTTCGCATCAGGCGGCCAAAGTATTGAAGTTTTAGCTTCAGCATCAGTCTTTCCAACTAGTATTCAGGACCGATTTCCTTTAGGATCGATTGGTTTGATCTCCTTGCAGTCCAAGGGACTCTCAAGAGTCTTCTCCAACACCACAGTTCAAAAGCATCAGTTCTTCAGTGCTCAGCTTTTTTTTATAGTCCAACTCTCACATCTATACATGACTACTGGAAAAACCATAGCTTTGACTAGATAGACCTTTGTTTGCAGAGTAATATCTCTGCTTTTTAATATGCTGTCTAGGTTTGTCATAGCTTTTTTTCCAAGCAACAAGTGTCTTTTTTCTTCCAAGGAGCAAGTAAGGTAGATTTTACCACAGGTTAATGTGGTCCAGTCAGAATGAGAACTCATCACTCTTGGATAGTATTACTTGCTACACATGATTTCTGCTTCTGAATGCCTATTTGGAAACATGTTTATTAAGAATGTTAATATTTTTGCTTAGTTGGTGGATGAGGAAGAAAGCATTTGAAAATAAAATGAAATAACTAGTTAAAGTGATTTGATTTTATGCCACTAAAAATGTTGCATTTGACTAATGTGACCTAGATTTGTATAAAGGAACCAGAGGGATTAATATGAGTGATTTATTTTTAACTTTTAAGAAAAAGTTTGCAGGAACTTTCCAGGTAGTCCAGTGGCTAAGATACAGAACTCCCAAAGCAGGGGGCCTGGGTTTGATCCCTGGTCAAGGAACTAGATCTGACATGTCACAACTGTTTGCAAGCCACAACTAAGACGCAGCACAACCAAATAAATAAACAATTAAAACAAAAATAAAGGTTTTTTTTTTTATTTAAAAGAAACAATATGCAGGTTTCAAGTAGATATTTTTCCGCCTTAATTGTATTTCACTTAGGTTTTCCTTAGCAATCATTATGTTCCCCTCATATTTGAAGATAGAAAAAAGCCCAGAATTCTATTAGAAAATAAAGTGGTTTTTTGCTTAGAATCTTTAATACCTGTTTATTCATTTACCATCAGCATTTATGACTATCGTACCTGAGGGTAGCAATAAAATTAAAACAAATTCCTGGTAGGTTTTAAGAACATCATTTGAAGTCCCCTGAGTTTCTTGGAAAAATGCAATTTTTCCCAGGTAGCATAATCATATAAATCCACTCTCACTGTTATTTATTATTATATTACATTGTCTTGTTTTAATTGGAGTATAATTTCTTTATAATATTGTATTAGTTTCTGCTGTATGATGGCATCAATCAGTTACATGTATGCATATATCTGCTCCCTCTGGAAACCCCCACCCTCCCATCCCACCCCTCTAGGTCATCACAGAGCACTCAGCTGAGCTCCCTGTGTTATACAGCAGCTTCCCACGAGCTATCTGTTTCACACACGGTAGTATATATATGGCAATGCTACTCTTTCAATTTTTCTCACCCTCACCTTCCCACAGTGTGTCCATGAGTCCATACTCTACATCCGCATTTATATTTCTGCCCTACAGATTGGTTCAACAGTACCATTTTCCTAGATTCCATATATTTGCATTAATATGCAATATTTGTTTTTCTCTTTCTGACTTCACGCTCTGTGATAGACTCCAGGTTCATCTACATCACTACAACTGACTCAATTCCCTTCCTTTTTATGGCTGAGTAATATTTCAGTATATATACGTACCACATCTTCTTTATCCATTCCTTGTCAGTGGATATCTAGGTTGCTTCCATGCCCTGGCTGTTGTAAATAGTGCTTCATTGAAAACATGTGTCTTTTTGAATTATAGTTTTAAAGAGTGCTTTGGTTTCCATCAAAAAATGAAAAACAAACCAAAAACCTATTGCCAGGCTGTGTGCAAAGAAATGCTCGATAAGTGCTGACTTAATTGCCTTTTTACAGATCATGGTTTATGCCAATGTAGGTTTTTCCATGCACATTTTTACTGATGGGTACACATTTATAATCATGAAGTTGCTTGTAGAAGGGGTCATATTCTTTAGAATCCAATGTTTTTCAGAATCTGTTCTCTGCAAACCTGTATCTTCTTATGTGAGTTTAATTACGACATTTTCAAATTCTCCCTGATGAATTGAAAGATGGAGTGAAGTCTTTTGTAAGTACTTTTTAAAAAACTGCTTCTCTTCTTTTCTTGGCAGGGTAAGCAATAGCATTATGCTCTTACTGGAAATTTTAGTCAATAAAATGTGTGTGACTTTAATTAGAATGCTGGGAAGGACTGCTGAGTTGAATCTTTTAGTTAATGCAATGAGCTGAGAGGTTTTGAGCATTTATGTGCAGAGGGTCAGTTTCAGTAAATTGAATATATATGGGTAATTTTAATATTTTTCCCAGGTAACTTCCATGTAGTATTCAGTTTAAGGTCCAATGTTCATAAATATCTGTGAAGCATCTCCCCTGAAACAGACACAGAAATGAGAGACCACTTTAGCTCTCAAGGAGTTCATAGTCCAGTGAGTTCTTTCATCTTTCATTCATTCCCATGGCCTCACCCCTCACTTTGGTGGATGCTGCCAAAGCCACATCCCTGGCTTTGACTTCTCCTGGGAGCCACAGCAGCATGCCCAGTTTCCTACTGGTCACCACTCCATGGATGCTCTGATGACATCTTAAACTCATTACCTCTGAAGTTAGTTCATTATCACCTTTTCTACCCAAACTCATTCTCTTCCCCATGTCTCTTTTCTCAATGGCTCTACTCTTTTCCAGTCACTCAAGTTCTAATCTTTGGGGGTTCTAACTAAACCCCTGACATGACAGAGTTACTTCCCCCTTCCTAAGCGTCCACCTCCTTTTATTCTGGTCACTTGTCCATTGGAGCCACTGCCTGTGAACAACGCCCATGCTCAGGGTGACTGGGTGTATGAATCCATGCAAGAGAGCAGTGGCTCAGTGGGACACCCTATATTTGTGGGAAGATCACAGAACGATCTTGTTTTCCTTATCTCAGCCTGGGCTGGGTCCTTTCCCTTCCCTTTGTCCTCCTAAATGCTCATGCATAATTGACTACTTCTCCATTCCCACTTCTCTTTCTGATTCTGTATTTACAGAGACAGGTAGCTCTTCCAATAGATTCTCTCCCTCAAGCACTGCTCTTTCCAATTTGGCAAAGCCTGTAGCTCTCCCATCTTCTAATACTGTCCACTTAGGTGGCCCCTGGATCATGCCTGCCCCAATCAGTGACATGATATCAACACTAGTATGTTTTAAGACTCCAAAACAGTTTTGCATTGCTTTCCATTTCCAAAAGTTCATGAACTGGTGTTTACTGGGGGTAATAGGGGCTTCCCAGGTGGCACTGCTGCTGCTGCTGTTAAGTCGCTTCAGTCGTGTCCCACTCTGTGCGACCCCATAGACGGCAGCCCACCAGGCTCCCCGGTCCCTGGGATTCTCCAGGCAAGAACGCTAGAGTGGGTTGCCATTTCCTTCACCTGCCAATGCAAGAGACATAAGAGATGTGGGTTCGATCCCTGGATGGGGAAGATGCCCTGGAGGAGGGCATGCAACTCACTCCAGTATTCTTGCCTGGAGAATCCCATGGACAGGGGAGCCTGGTGGGCTACAGTCCATAGGGTTGCAGAGTTGGACATGACTGAAGTGACTTAGCAGACATAGCATCCTGGGATAATAATGTCAGATGATGATTTATAGCATACTGGAGAGAAGCTGTGATTTTTGCACTGGGGGAAATGTGAGAGGCAAACTGTAATGGGAAAACATGGATGAATCTCCAAAACATGCTGATGCAAAAGAAGCTGGGGGAAAAAGGGTATATACTGGATAGTTGTATTTATATGAAGTTCTAGAATGAGAAAAGTGGTGATAGTAGGCAGAACAGTGGTTGTTCTGATGTGGGGGTGGAGAGTGACTGGGGCAGAGCACAGGGGATTTTCTGAAGAGGTGGATGAGTTCTCTATCTTGACAGAGATATGAGTTACATGGGCAAACGCATGTCAAAACTCATTGATCTATACTTTTTACTGTAGATAAATCTTAATTTCATGAAAGAAACAAAAAATTAAGGGGAAAAATATAGAGTAAAATGCATAGCAGTATGTTACTAGTGATTAAAGATAAATAAATATATAATGTAGGTATAAAGAAAGCAATGTAAGAGAAAAGGCATGCTCTTGCATTTGTGGCAAGGAAAAAGTGTGGTCAGATTTGTACTGCTGTTGGCTTCGTACACTGAGTAGTCTGAGGATATTGGCTGTTTCTTGGTGGTTCATAACAGAAATTCCATAATTAAAATCCAGTTCTGCAAACAAGAAAGTATGAATCTGGTATGTGAAAACTTCCAATGCTTCTAAAAGTCTTCTGCCCCATTGCCTTCCTCTAGTACCTGAAATCAATCACAACTGTTCCTGTTTGTTTTAGGTTTGGTGAGTAGGAGGGTTTACATCATAGGCTTGTAATAGCTAATACATAGATCCCAGACTGGTAGCCATGGGCCACCACAGGCCTATGAACATGTGTTTGTTTGTTTTTCTCTTTTTTGGTTGTGGCAGAGATATACAGATNGTCTACTGTGTGCCAGCCATTTATAGCCTATTATTTCATTTCATCCTGAGAGAAGATATATCATCCACAAATAAAATCCGCAATGAGGTTAGCTAGTCACATCATCATGAACAGACAGAGCTCACATTTAAGTCACATTTTTTTTCCTTCATAAGAGAATAACCTTTTAATGCCTTACATAATGAGTAGAAAATATTTGGCTATGTTTGTGCTGGACAAGTAAAAGATTGCTTTGGGGGCACATGGTCTAAAGAAGGAAAGAACATAGAAATGTGAAAATCAACAAGAATGTTTTCAATTATGCCCAGCTGTCCCAGTTTTGTTGATTCTTTTTTTTTTCTTTTTAATCCAGAAATGGCTTTTTTGCACATTAGACTTCAGCGTGCAGAAATACCTTTCCTTGTCCTCCAAGCGTGGCTAGGTCAGGGGAAAATTCTTGAGAACGATTGATTTTATGTTAAGCCATCTCAGATAAATTGACAGTGAGTTTGAGAAAGGATTTTCTGGGCTCCAGAGTTTCAGAAAGCTTGCTGTTTTATCTTGGAGAGTGTATATGGTGATTAAAGAGTAAAACTTGCAGTAAAGGAACAAAACTATATGTAATATAAACAATCACAGCCATGTGAATACAAGGTTGCATTACAGTCCTGCCATATCTCTGAGAAACTGTGTGATTCATGTGACGGAAGGACCACTTTACTTCCTAAGCCTCAGTGTTCTCACCCACACATAATGAAATGCTGGTCTCTAAGAAAACTCTCATCTCAATAGTCTATAAAATCATGGAAACAGATGAAGCAAAGCATATTATTTTTAGAAGAAAATACTGAATATACAATTAGACATAGGAACCATGCTAATGAATATATTTTCTAAATCATGTCAGCAGCATTCTTTCAGTTGATGCTATACTTCCTGAGAAGCAAAGGTTTCAATTGTTCAGAAAATATTGGGCTAGCCAAAAGTTCATTTCTATTTTTTTCATAGTGAAAGTGATAGCCACTCAGTCATGTCCGACTCTTTGTGACCCCATGGACTGTAGCCCACAAGGCTTTCCTGTCCAAGGAATTCTCCAGGCAAGAATATTGGAGGGGGTTGTCTTTTCCTTCTCCAGATCTTCCTTGCCCAGGGATTAAACCTGGGTCCTCCGTATTGCAGGCAGATTCTTTATCATCTGAGTCATCAGGGAAGCCTGTAAGATGCTTCTAGTAGGGCTTAGCTGTCTTCAACTTCATTTAGAACAATTTTATTAGATTGTATTTTGACAGTTGTCATATCAGTGTACATTAAAAAAATCAAAGCTGGTGAATTTTTATGTAGCCATTCTAATATGGAAGCCATTTAAAATGGAAGAAAAAAAGCCATGTTTTTAGAATCTTATTTCAAGAAAGGCAAAAATGCAACTGTAATGCAAAAAAAGGAAAAAGAAAAAATGATTTGTGCCGTGTATGGGGAAGGTGGTGTAGTTGATGGACTGTGTCAGAAGTGGTTTGTGAAGTTCGGTGTTGAATATTTCTCATTAGATGATGCTCCACGACTGGTAGACCAGTTGAAGCTGATGGTGATCCACCTGAGGCATTGACTGAGAACAGTCAGTGTCACAGCACGTGGGAGACAGCTGTGTCTTCACGGTGCATGAGTGCGCCATCATGTGCAACCTGACATATCCAAAATATCCAGATCAAGAATTCAGAATCATCTGCACCAGCTTGGTTATCTTAATTGTTTTAGTGTTTTGAGTCCCCTTAACTTAAGTGATAAAAACTTCCTTGACTATATTTTTGCATGCAATTCTCTACTTAAATGTAATGGAAACGTTCAATTTTGGAAACAATTGTGATGGGTCATGAAAAGTGGATGCTGTACAGTAATGTGAAACACAAGAAATTGTGGGGCAAGCAAAATGAAACACCATCAACCGTATCAAAGTCTGGTTTTCACCCAAAGAAGGTGATGTTGTGTATATGGTGTGATTGGAAGTGAGTCCTCTATTACGAGCTATTACGAGAGAATCAAGGATTAATTCCAACAAGTATCATTCCCAATCAGACCAACTGAAAGCAGCAATTGACAAAAATTATCTGGAATTAGTCAATAGAAAACACATAATCTTCCGTCAGGATAACACAAGATCTCCTGTTTCCTTGATGACCAGGCAAAAACTGCACAGCTTGTCTGAGAAGGGCTCATTCACTCTTCACACTCCTCAGACACTGCACCTATGGATTTGCATTTATTTTGGTCTTTACAAAATTCTCTTAATGGAAAGAAAATTTCAATTTCCTGGTAAACTGTGAAAGGCACCTGGAACAGTTTTTTGCTCAAAGGATAAAAATTTGTTAAGATGGAATTACACCTGAAAAATGACAGAAAGTTGTGGAATAAAATGGTGAATATGTTGTTTAATAAAGTTCTTGGTGAAAGTGAAAAATGGGTCTTTTATTTTTACTTAAAAACCGAAGGAAATTTTTTGGCCAACTCAATATAACAATAAAGACAGAGAAATCCAAGTCTTATATTTGTGAGTATTTTTCTGGAAAATAAATCCTCTTTCATTTGGTCAGAAAACTTCAGTAAGAAAAGCACATTAAAATATATTTCACTGTCCGAGTTATGCTTTCAATATTCATTATGTCAACAGGCATCATTTCTATGATTTCATATTTTATTGCATATATAGTAATCAACATATACAGTCACCTCTCCTATAATGCTTGCTTTAAAAAAAAAATCCACTCCATGCAATTGATATATTATTAAGCAATTTGAATACAATGGGAATTTTATGTCTGCTTATGGATAATTTTGTTCTGGGGAATATGAGGTAAACACAGGTAACCACATCTAACTGAACTCTGCTTTATGTGAATGTATAAAACACACCCAAGCAGAGCTGCGGGGTCTGGTTCACTGTGTATAATACAGTGTGGCTGTGTCTTGCTATTTTCTTACATTTTGTGAGAAGATATATATAGGTTGCAGTTGTTGCTGCTGCTGTCCAGTCACTCAGTTGTGTCCAGCTCTTTGCGACCTAGTGAACTGCAGCACTCCAGGCCTCCCTGTCCTTCACCATCTCCCCGAGCTTGCTCGAACTCACGGCCGTCAAGTCGGTGATGCCATCCAACCATCTCATGCTCTGTCGTCCCCTTCTCCTCCCACCTTCCATCTTTCCCAGCATCAGGGTCTTTTCTAACAAGTCAGCTTTTTGCATCAAGTGGCCAAAGTATTGGAGCTTCAGCTTCAGCATCATTCCTTCTAATGAATATCCAGAATTGATTTCCTTTAGGATTGACTAGTTTGATCTCCTTGAAGTCCAAGGGACTCTCAAGAGTCTTCTTGAAAACCAAAGTTCGAAAGCATCAATTCCTCAGTTCTCAGCCTTCTTTATAGTCTAACTCTCACATCCATACATGACTACTGGAAAAACCATAGCTTTGACTAGATGAATCTTTGTCAGCAAAGTAATGTCTCTGCTTTTTAATATACTGTCTAGGTTTGTCATAGATAAGCATATTTTATTTGCATGGCTATAGTCACCATTTGATTTTGGAGCCCAAGAAAATAAAGTCAACTATTTGCCATGAAGTGTTGAGACATACATATATGGCTTCCAAGAGTTCCCCTTATGGCTCAGCTGGTAAAGAATCTGCCTGCAATGTGGGAGACCTGGGTTTGATCCCTGGTTTGGGAAGATCCCCTGGAGAAGGGAAAGGCTACCCACTCCAGTATTCTGGCCTGGAGAATTCCATGGACTGTATAGTCCATGGGGTTGCAAAGAGTCGGACATGACTGAGCAAATTTCACTTGTGGCTCAGATGCTAAAAAATCTAACTGCAATGCAGGAGGCCCAGGTTCGATCCCTGGGTTGGAATGATCCCCTGGAGAAGGGAATGGCTACCCACTCTAGTATTCTTGCCTGGAGAATTCCATGGTCAGAGGAGCCTGGTGGCTACAGTCCATGGTATGCATATATCAGGCCATTCAACATTCCAAACATTAATAGATCTTTTTTCCCCAAAACACCAAACAGTGAGCGAGAAAGGAAATGTTTAGGTATTGAGGAGATAGAAATTATGTGTTTTACAAGAAACTATAGAATATTCATATCTCTGAGCTTGTAAAGGGGTCTATACTGCAGAACGTCACAAAGCATGACGCAAAAACAAAACAAACAGTCTTCAGGTCCTGCAGTCTCATAACTGTGGCCTTAGGAAGAGGAGCGGGCAGACTGGGGAGCTATAGACTGAAGAACAAATAGCAAAAATAAAAAACCCCACATGTCACACAATAAAAACACATTATTTGTATGCAAAGATGCTCTTGCCGTACCATGTAGCAGTGGCTCACTTTAGTCCTGTACTGGATGGTTCAGTCATATCAAGTATTGATGTAATTTCTAGAGTCTTCGGCTATTAGAGGAAGCGACTGGTGCATATGAGAAATTTGAGGGGAAATATTTTTCCAGCCAGGATATNCACTTTAGTCCTGTAGTGGATGGTTCAGTCATATCAAGTATTGATGTAATTTCTAGAGTCTTCGGCTATTAGAGGAAGCGACTGGTGCATATGAGAAATTTGAGGGGAAATATTTTTCCAGCCAGGATATATAAAATATTTGAAACAGAATGCTATGCATTACATAAAATCTTTCAATTTTGATGAAAGATGTTTCTATTGGAAATATATTCCTCAAAGCATTTACATCTTTAGGATTAAGAGTGAGATTGATTTGTAACTGATGTTCAGTGCCAGCTGGTAAGGAAGGCACTGAGTCTCACCCACTCACACCTGGCATCATAGTTTACATCCACTTTTATATATTGGTCCTTCTAACCCTTGACAAGCCGCCTGAGGCTGATATTCACCCTAGAAGCAAGTGTCAAGCCTTTTCCAGTCTACTGCTGCTGATGCTAAGTCGCTTCAGTTGTGTCCGGCTCTGTGCGACCCCATAGACGGCAGCCCACCAGGCTCCCCCAGCCCTGGGATTCTCCAGGCAAGAACACTGGAGCGGGTTGCCCTTTCCTTCTCCAATGCATGGAAGTGAAAAGTGAAAGTGAAGTCGCTCACTTGTGTCCGACACTTGCAACCCCATGGACTGCAGCATGCCAGGCTCCTCCTTCAATGGGAGTTTCCATGCAAGAACACTGGAGTGGGCTGCCATCACCTTCTCCTTTTCAGGATGAACTGACATTTATTATGGTATTTATGCATTTCTTAACCATTTACTATATGTAAAACTCTGCTACCACACTAATTAGGGGTCTATGTTTCTTAGACGTATGTCAGGAAGGGAAGTTTTGAGGTTTTTCCCTCTATATTTCCATAATCCCTGTGGTTTTTATTGTGAAATTTTTCATAATGAGGCAATTTAGCAAACGCATGTATCACATTATGGCAGAACTGTCAAGGGCAGGATGGCTCAGCTGCTTTTTTGTTTTCTTCTATTTTTGCTCCTCCTTACTTAGCTTCTTCTTCAATTATAAAATTAAAATGCTTGTTAAATTTTTTTTTTGCTTTTTAAAAATTACTTACTTTTAATTGAAGGATAAATACAAAATTGTGTTGGTTTCTGCCATACATCAACATGTATCAGCCACAGGTGTACACATGTGCCCTCCCTCTTGGAACTCTCTCCCACCTCCTACCCCATCCCATCCCTCTAGGTTGTTACAAAACCCTGGTTTGAGTTCCCTGAGTCATACACAAATTCCCATTGGCTATCTAGTTTCCATATGGTAGTGTATATGCTAAATTTAAAAAAATAATAAACATTTGCAAAGGTTAAAAAGAAATTAGAAGAAAGAAATGTACCACAATGATCTTTTCATTCCTTAGGCCTTTGGACTGTTCTCACAAAACTGGATTAAGTTCTAAAAATGAAAGTGGTGGGGTGGGAAGTGGGAGGGGGCTTCGGCATTGCGAGATCGTGTACACCTGTGGCTGATTCATGTCAATGTATGGCAAAACCAATACAGTATTGTAAAATAGAATAAAGTATTACATTAAAAAAAATAAAAGTGCATTAATTGTGAGTTCAGGTTTAACTTCATTATTCAGAGGCAAGCAGCATCAGCTGTAAAATGAAAAGTATTTAAAGAAATAGGGCTTCCCTGGTGGCTCAGTGATAAGGAATCCATCTGTCAGTGCGTGAGATACAGGTCCAGTCACTGGGCTGAGAAATCCCAGGCAAAAGAAACGGCAACCCACGCCAGTGCTCTTGCCTGGAGAATCCCGTGGACAGAGGGGCCAGGCAGGCCACAGTCCAAGGGGGTCCCAGAAGAGCTGGATATGGTTTAGCAACTGGTAACAACAGCAACAACATCATCAAGCTAAAAAGTAGTACGTGTGTTCTTTCGCTACGTATTCCAGTGGCCATGCAAAAAATAATTAACACCCATGATGACTGATCCAACTACACCACGTCCAGAGAAGATGCGAGGAAAAACTGCGCAGTTTAAACCAGTGTTTGGGAAAGTATGCTCCTGGATCAGCAAACTCAACATCACCTGAGAATTTGACAAACATACTAATTTCAAATAGACTAACTGAAAATCTCTGGGAGTAAGCCCAAGGAATCTATTCTTTAACAAGCTTTCCATATGAATGTGATGCATGTTTTCACTCATATGTGATAATTATGCAGTTTAAACATCCTCAATGGTAATTTAGAAATAGAAACTCTGCAACTAGATTACCTGGATTCAAAATCTAGGTTCTGGAACTTTCTGATAATCATGTAACCTGTTCAAGTTACTCTGACTGTCATATGTCTCTTTTTTCAATTCTTTGGGGATTACATGAAATAATTAATCCCTGGTGGCTAAGAGGTTAAAGCATCTGCTTGCAACTCGGGAGACCCGAGTTCGCTCCCTGAGTCGGGAAGATCCCCTGGAGAAGGGAATGGCGTGAAGTGACATGAAATAATTAAGTACCAATAGGATGCTTAGAAAGATGCCTGGACCACAGCAAGTGCTCAGTGCATGCAATGTAACATTTTAATCTCGTTGTAAGCATTTTTTCTTGTGAAAATTTAATAGGCTAAATAAAATGTTCAATTTATTTGATTAAGATCTTAATCATATTAACACTATTTGAGTCACGAGCTTGAATAATAAAATAGAGTTCAGTGATTGGGAATGTGAAAGCAACAATAAATATTGCCTTGTACCATAAGCTGAGTTTTCTGGAAGGGTTCTGAGATGGACTCTGAGACCCATCAACACTTGTGTATGAGAGAGAGAAAGCAGTACTTGGCAGCAGGAGTAGTTGGACTTTGATATTTACTTGATGGCACCTCAACCAACTTCATGTGAAAGTTCAAGCCAAAAATAACCTGTTACAATTGCCCTGCACGTGCCAAAATCATCTGATATTTGCACACCCTCCTCCATCAGCTATTTGATGTGACATACTCCTTGAAGGGCTTGGCCTTGGTTGAAGTTCTCTAAAGCTGAAATTATCCCTGAAGGTGCTGCTAACATTTGTCTGACAACAGCATTGCTTGCACCTAAGGCAACAATTTTTTTAAAGGAAAATTTGAGCAACAAGAAATTTTTAGAGGGGAGATGTAGAAAAGACAGCGCGACGGCCCTCTAAGCTCCCCTGTATCATGGACAAGAGCTTCGTCAGGTAGGAAAGCAGTGCAGATACGAGTGGGCTTCTGGTTGCACATAAAAATAAGTAACATTTATACTTTCCATAGAGGGAAAAAGAATTTAAAGGGAAAAATAGCAACTAAATGCATTTTTCCAAATAATTCAATGTGTCACAACAGCAGCATTTATATAATGTGAAGCAGAGGGATCGTTTCTGTAAGGGAGACGGGAGCTTGGGTTTCAAAAATGTGTGACGTCCTGCTGTGTCCTGCTTTAGTCTGGAATGAATTTGAGCCGGTGGACGCCCTCTCTGTAATGAGTTGGTATTACACTTACATCCCCTACCATAAGCGGAATTCCACATAATAAATCAAATTAAATGCTGTAGTAAAGGTTTACATTATCTCTATTTCAAGAAAATGAACTATTTCTCAGGTGTGAAATTTTGATTGTATAAAGAGAGAGAAACCAGGACAATGTTCCATTAGATATTAATCAGTATAAAATACAGAAAAAGATAAAACATCTTCCCAAATACACTTCTTTACTTTTAAAAAGTTTAAATGTCTATGGCTTAGTAAATTTAAGTATGTGTCATAAAATTTTCTGTATATTAGGCACTTAACTGTCAACTCTCTTACCGTGTATGATCTGTATCAACATCTTGATCCAGAACCTAATGATAGCGGGCTACATGTTATATTTGTATTCCTAACTCCCAGAGAATAATTCTCTTGACTGTTATGGTATGACCCATGCAGAACCTAGAGATGAATTTCTAAATAATCCCACTGTATGTTAAACTTGGTACTTTTGATTAGATGTTGCTGTGAAAAGGTTATCTTATCAAACTAATAAATAAACTGCTGAACAAGTTGACAGATTGTGGCTGAAAATGGCTTTTGGCCCATGGCTCAATTACAAGCCAGCCAATAGGAAGGCAGAAAAGAGTGCTGAAGGTGACTAATTGATTGCAATGTCAGAGTGAGCAAGTTAACTCTCACCGCCCTAAATGTAAGTTGACATTATAAATGAGAATAGGGGAGACACAAAAAAGTTAGGATGAAAAGTATCAGACTACTTACTACGCAGAGCCACCGAGAAAGAGGTGGGGCTCAGTTAGAGTGAGGACATTTTTCCAGAGGACTGTATTTTCACCCCGTTTGACTTGGTAATATTGCTTGTATCAGCCCCTCCATTTTTGTGTGTCTTCTACCTTATAGAATTTCTAGCATACTAAGAGTAGATTTCCTGAAGAAAATCCCTTGAAAAATAAATCCAGAAGTGTTTGCTTGATTGAATGAATTTTTATGTGTCTGAAAAAGTCTTGTGGGTAAAATTATAGCTGTCAGGATATGGAGAAGACAACTCACTTCCGTTTAGTCCAAAAAGGAAGAGGAATCGGAGGCAGCAGCCCGCTGTTTTGTTCTATAAAAAGTGTCCTTCGTCACACAGTCCTATTTCTCCACTTAAAATCAAATCTGCTTTCCAAACAGTAGCCAGATCAATGTGAACTGCCTCCTGAGTAATCTGATGTCAGTGTAAGGAGATGTTTGGAATGAAAACCAAAGCAGGCCAAAAAAAAAAAAAAAAAAAAAAGGAGAAAAGAGAAGAAAGGAGAAGAAAAGGGATCAAAGCAAGGTTAGAAGACTGTGAAAAGCAGAAGAGGGAATGTGTTAAAAGCCATTTATAACAGGAAGATTTTTTTTTTTTTTACAGCCTAAACAGAATGAGGAGGAAGCTGCCAAAGAAATTGCAAAAGATGGTGACGATGACCAAAAAAAAAGAAAAAAGATTTAAAGCTGCTTCCAAACAGGAAGACTAGGAGGACAACCAGAGAACAAAAACTCAAGCGCCTGTTGTGTGAATTGCACAGAACTCAGGGTACACTTTCTTCCTCTATCCATAGATCAGCCTAGGTTTTGGCAATGGAAGCAGAACAAGGAAAGTGAATAAACTGCCCACTCTGTTACTAATTCATACAGGTCTAAGTTCCCCAGAGCAGGAGACTCTCTGTGAGCATTTATCAGGCACCAGCTTTGTCAGGACATGAAAAAGAGGCAAATCTCTTCTTAAATCCAGAGTCAGTGAAAAATTAAGGAGACTCCTTCCTAGAGAAGGAAGCTTCAGGAAAAATAAATATGGTTTGGATTTACCAGATTAGAGGCTCAGGGGAAAAATAACCTTATCCATAACAAAAACTAGAATTCCTTTAAATTCTTTTGTGAACTCACAGCTGTTTATCTATTTTAAAGCCAACATAATTTAAACTAATTGTATTATTTCATATTAATCTAAACCAAGGAAAATATCAGGAAAAAATAAGGTGCTGATGTAATCTGTTTTCTTGCTGCTGAGGATTACATTATTGTGCATATCTGTACAATCAGCATTATATCTTGCTCATCTTCCATTCAGTTAGTACATAATCATGACTTTGGTCAAAAGTATCTTTCAGGCAAACCTTTCATTTCATGGCAACATGGTTATTAGTTAAGTGAGATGGGTTTTGCAACAATAAACAATGTTTAAAGTTATTCTAAGGATTGAAGAATTTAAAGAAATGTTTCTACCTCATGTTGTGCTAAGCCACTTCAGTCCTGACTGGCCCTGTGAGACCCTGTGAGACCCTGTGAACTGTAGCCCACCAGACTCCTCTGTCCATGGGATTCTCCAGGAAAGGACACTGGAGTGGGTTGCCATGCTCTCCTCCAGGGCATCTTCCTGACCCGAGGATCAGACCCATATCTCTTACATCCCCTGCGTTGGCAGGCAGGTTCTTCACCACTAGCGCCAGCTGGAAAGCCCTTCAACCAGAGTTATTGCACGAATATTTTGAATACAGCATTTTCACATTATTTATATATAATCTACCCTCAATTATGGCAGAAAAAGAAGATGAAGTTTTAAATTAAGCACAGAAATTACACATTTTATCTCAGAGAACTTTTATTTTAATAAACAATAATGAGCTGTATGGTATTCATGAATAAAGTGGTTTTATGAATAACTACTTTTCAAGATAATTTGTCTATTCATTGCATGTTTAGTGCAAAAATAAGAAGTTTCACATAAGAACTTTTCAGTGATCTTTTTTTATAGTGTATTGCATAATAAGATTTTTATTTACCAAAGCAAATTTAAATTTGCCATATGTAGTGATACATTTGTCAATGTTCTAACAAGAAAGAAAAGCAACAACTACTACATTATTTTAAAATTAATGTTTTGAGTCAATTCATACTATAGCTATTCAATCAAAGATAGTATATATATATGTATATATAATAGATGGAAAAGTCAAGGTGTTTTCATTTGCTTCTTCTCCATCTTATTAACAATTTGTTAGGTGTCAGTAAGTTAATACAAATAAAAAATTATGATGAAGTAAAAAAATTATTGACAGCATTCAAAATTTATTTTCTTACAGACACCTTAATTTATAGATGTCATACACATATATGTATATACATATATATGTTATTGCAAAACATATATTTGATAAGGGGTTAATATATAAATTATATAAGGAACTTAATAGAAAAAATACAAGTAAAACAATTAAAAACTGGCAAAGGGCCGAAATAAACATTTTTCCAAAAAAGACATACAACTAGCCAACAGGTATGTGAAAAGGCGTTCAACATCGCTAATAATCAGGGAAACGCACGGCAGACTACAGTGGGCTCTCACCTCATAAGCAAGGATGGGCATCATCAAAAGATGGGAGGTGGCCAGTGCTGGTGAGACCGAGGAGAGGGGGGCCGTTGTGGACGGTTGGTGGCGATGGGACTCGGGTGCCCCATGGGAAACAGGACCAGGGCTCCTCAGAAAGGCAAGCAGAGTTGCCGTGTGGCCCTGCACCCCCGCCTCTGGGGTGCAAGGAAACGGAACACGTTTTCAAGAGATAGCTCGTCTTCTGTGTTCATTTTAACCACCATTTTACAACAACCAAGACCAGTGCAATATAGAAATACATATATATATATATACTTCCCTGGCAACTCAGTGGTAAGGAATCCACCTGCCAACGCAGGAGATGTCAGTTCAGTCCCTCGATCTGCAAGATCCCCTGGAGAAGGAAACGGCCACCCACGCCAGCATTCTTGCCTGGGAGATCCCACGGACAGAGGAGCTGGCAGGCTCCAGTGCCATATACATGTATATGTATATATATAGTATATGTGTATATAGTGCAATATACGTGTATATATTATGTGTATATATAATGCAATATAGTGACTGAACTGAACCGATATAGGCTATATAAAAGAATAAAGAAATATTCAGCCGTAAAAAGGAGGAAACCCTGTCTCTAGTGACAGTATGGAAATAATGGCTGAACGTGGGCATTATGCTAAGTGTAATAAGCGAGACAGAGAAAGACAGTATGTGATTTAACTTACATGTGGAATCTAAAGAAAGACAAATTCAAAGAAACCGAGTAGCATGGTATTTGCCAGGAGTTGGAATGTGAGGAAAATGGAGGTATATTGGTCAAAGGGTACGCATTTTCACTAGTAAGATGAATAAATTCTGGAATGCCATGTATAGCCCAGTTAATAATGCTGTATCATATATTTGAANAAAGAAAGACAAATTCAAAGAAACCGAGTAGCATGGTATTTGCCAGGAGTTGGAATGTGAGGAAAATGGAGGTATATTGGTCAAAGGGTACGCATTTTCACTAGTAAGATGAATAAATTCTGGAATGCCATGTATAGCCCAGTTAATAATGCTGTATCATATATTTGAAATCTGCTGAGGGATCTTAAAGTGTTCTCAATACATACACACATGCACACACAAGCTTGTTGTATGAAGTGATATCTATGTTAATTAGCTTAATTGGCACAATCATTCTGTAAGTATATATATATAAACATATCACATCACCACATTGAATAACCTGAATCGATACAATATTTGTCAGTTATATCTCAAAAAAGTTGGATAATTCTTAAATAGTATCATTTCTTAGTATAACAACAAGAAAACTGACCTTTAAATATTAAATAGAGACTCAAGGAAGCTAAAGAAAGTCGCCATGATCATACAGGTATGTTATAAAATTAGAAACTTTAAGATATGTTTCTACCTCAGTACCTTCAATTTCTTATTTAACAACGTTACTAGCAAATATATTTTATTTGTTTGAATGTTATAAGGACTTTTTAAAGTGAATTTATGTGTGTTACATGTAATCACAACAGAAAAAATTTTACTAGTCATAGTGTCAAATATGGTGGTGGAGATTTTGAAATGATTGTCTAGGAAATAAGAAAAAAGCACAGGGGCGTGATTCATGCATGGCAAAAAGGTGAGCGGTGGTTGGAGCCA
>SJYW01055276.1:0-10678 GCA_006410735.1 Raphicerus campestris
TGAAATGGTACCTCATTACCAATTTAATTCAACATATTAATAGAACAAGGGCAAAATTGTACAATATCCATAGATGATGAAATTCTTTTGATAATAGTCAATACCCATTCTTGACTTTAGAAATACTTTTACTGAAATATAAATAATATAATTTACTTTTATTTTACATTGATGGAGTCAAGAATCTATATCATATTGCTGGAAAACACTAGCTATATTCATAATAAAACTGGAAATGATAAATTACTATTAGCTAGTGTAATTGTCAGGATTAGATGAAAGAAAGAAGAGGCAAAAATATTTAAATAGTAGTGAGACAGGAGGGAATCAGTTCAGTTCAGTTCACTTCAGTTGCTCAGTCATGTCCAACTCTTTGCGATCCCATGAAGTGCAGCACTCCAGGCCTCCCTGTCCATCACCAACTCCCAGAGTTCACTCAGACTCACGTCCATCNTTTAAATAGTAGTGAGACAGGAGGGAATCAGTTCAGTTCAGTTCACTTCAGTTGCTCAGTCATGTCCAACTCTTTGCGATCCCATGAAGTGCAGCACTCCAGGCCTCCCTGTCCATCACCAACTCCCAGAGTTCACTCAGACTCACGTCCATCAAGCCATCAAGTCCATGATGCCATCCAGCCATCTCATCCTCAGTCATCCCCTTCTCCTCCTGCCCTCAGTCCCTCCCAGCATCAGAGTCTTTTCCAGTGAGTCAACTCTTTGCATGAGGTGCCCAAATTACTGGAGTTTCAGCTTTAGTATCATTCCTTCCAAAGAAATCCCAGGACTGATCTCCTTCAGAATGGACTGGTTGGATCTCCTTGCAGTCCAAGGGACTCTCAAGAGTCTTCTCCAACACCACAGTTCAAAAGCATCAGTTCTTCGGCCCTCAGCTTTCTTCACAGTCTAACTCTCAAATCCATACATGACCAGTGGAAAAACTATAGCCTTGATTAGACGGAGCTTTGTTGGCAAAGTAATGTCTCTGCTTTTGAATATGCTATCTAGGTTGGTCATAACTTTTCTTCCAAGGAGTAAGCATCTTCTAATTTCATGGCTGCAAAAACCATCTGCAGTGATTTTGGAGCTCTAAGTAATAAAATCTGACACTGTTGGGACAGGGCATAACCTCTAAAAGAATGACATAGCCTCAAGATGTGAGATAAACTGATTAGAACCAAATAGGTCCAAGATAGCAGATTAGTTGACCTTCACTAGTCTTCCAGCCTCAGTACACACTCACTGTAACAAATTAGCAAGCTAAATGACATACCCATAGGTGCCATGACAGTTCCAGGTCCAACTATAGACACCAAAAAGTAGGCAATGGCCCAGTTCCTGGAATTTCTCACCCCTTTCCCAACATAACTGGACTATTTCCCCCTTCACTGGCCTGTGAAATCACCTACCCTTATAAAAACAGACAACCTCCTACCCTGGTCTTGCTTTCGCCTTCTGAGATGGCCCATGTTCTGTCTTCAGAGTGTGTTTCTCTCTAAATAAATCCACTTCTTACCTATCACTTTGTCTCTCATTGAATTCTTTCTGCAGTGAGACATCAAGAACCCAAGTTTCATTAAGTCCTGAGACCAGGTGTGTCATCTCAGTTAAAGGACTGTGGGTTTAAGTCACAGTTTAGGTTTTGGCTGGGTTTGAATCCTGGATTGTGGGTTCAATTCCTAGTCTGAATTTCAGTAAGAGGTAAATTATCCTTCTTAATAGAAGCAGTGATTTCATACGTTTATAGAAAAAGGAATTCCATATGTTTATAAAAACCTTATAAACTATTACAATTAAATAGATGTTTCAGTAAGATGGTCAGAAATTTTATTTACAAAAATTGATGGCCTTCCTGTATAGAATTAACCACTAGTTAAAATTTAAAGTGGAATATGATCCACCTTACAGTAATACCAGAATGGATTTTAATAGCTGTGAATAAATTTAACAATAAATGTACAAGAATTCTATAAACAAAATATTAAAATGCTATTGTGAGAGATAAAAGAAGACTTGAATCAACTGGAAGATATACCCTAACCTGGGATAGAAACCCTGAATATCATAATAATGTAAATTCTCTCTAAAGTAAGAGTATGTATGCATTGTCAGTTTTCGGAATAAACTAGGTAAATTGATGAAACAAAACAGAATCCAATACAGAAAACAATATGAGAGTAATATGGGAGTAGTATAGTATTAAGGTAGCATTGAAGGTTAATGTGTAAGAGCAGGTATTCAATAAATGTTGTTGAGAAATTGGAATAGACATTTAAGAAAGAAACAACTTTCTTTGCATACTCTTTACACTAAAACAAGCTTCAGACGGATCAAGCATGGAAATTTAAAAATGAAGCTATAAAAGCATCATGGAAAATAAACCATAAAATAAAAGATGATGTATTCAATTATGGAAAATATTACAGGCACCAAAAAACACCATAAATAATTCAAAAGACAACAAATACATGCAAAATATCTCTGGAAAAAAGAGTATCCTTTTCTTTGTATAAATGATGCATAATTTCTAAAATGGTGTGGACACGGGTTGATAAAGAAATGGAAATATAACATTTTAAATACAGAAAAGAGATGTATCTATGAACCAGCAACCCCACATAGCGGAAGCAGCAGTCCTATTTTTAAGAACTTACCTTTATAGATATGTTTTCAAATCTGTATCTTGATATATATATAAAAGGATATTCTTGACAACCCTGTTAGCTGTAGTAAGAGACTGGAAGCAATGTAAATGCCTGCCAAGTAAAGACCAGTTAATTAATACGGTGCATGAAGCAAGGCAAGACTGTGCACTCTTGAAATAAATGACAGAGTTGAATGCACTTGCATGAAATACTTACAAAGATATTAGGTAAAAAACAAACAACAACAAAAAATGACATATATAGCATGGTAAAGTTTTGGAGCAAACGAGCTTATAAATGATTATACTAGTTCATGTGTAGAATATCTCTGAAGTGGTAGAAAATAATCATTAACTCTGAGAAGTATAAGTGTTGGTGATTGAGAAACAATAATGGAAAAATGAATTATTAGTCTCTGAATTTTCTTTTTTTAAATTCTCATTTTCATGTTTATATAAAGCCTACTAAAAGCTGTTTTTTCAAAAGTTTAATCTGGAGATATAGACAATACAATCTTGAAAAACTGGCTTAATAATGAGGTTCTAACTTTGCCTGATTTTTAAGCATGTTATGTAGCTATACAGTTATTAAATATATGTGTTGTACTGGTGCTGTAAGAATAAAAGAGAGCCACAGAACTGCAGCTTGGAAATATAAATAAATATTAATTAAATATATGACAATACATTGAAAAATGACTAAACACTCATCACAAATTAGAAAAAATGATGAAGATTTTCAGCATTCTGTATAATCTCTAAAATAAAAAGTTACATTCTTGCTTGAAAACTTACTTTCTTGTCTTTCATTTCTTTCTCAAATGAAAACAACTTTAGTGTAGAAAAGAGCTTTGTGAAAATTCCACCTTTCAAGTTCTGTATTTCAAAGGGAAATATAGGCAAAATAAAAATGGAAAACAGCTTAGAATGAACATTGCAACACAAATGACAAATGGTTAGTATTTGAAGTATTTTACATTTTCTATAGGTCAATAAGCAAGTGAAACAGCCTAATTTTTTTAAATGGGTTATAAAGATGAATAGGACTTTCATAAAAGTATATTTACAAATGATCAGCATACATATAAACATATTCAGTCTTACTTGTAATGAAAAAACCTAATTTTATTCCAGCCTAAGATGGCAATTTCACTTCTTTTTTCCAGTTTGTAATATTGCAACACAGATATGAAGAAATCTTTCTCATAAATGTTTCAACTTTATGACCAATGTTTTTCATGGTAAATTAGCTACTTCTCATGCCCAGTGCATGCCTTATGAATCACTCCCTCTGAATCCAGTTCCTCTTGCTATTGGCAACTCAGGCTCAGGGTTACTCTTGAGATATGAATTTATGTCACATTGATAAGTGACAGTTTAGCATGGGCAGAGAAAGGAACCTGGACACATTGTGGTCACATAATCTGGGAAGGAAATTACTCAGATGCATCAAGGTTTGCCTGCCCCAGTCCAGATCCTGGCTTGGGATTGTTTATCTCTTTCTAGATCTTGATTCTGGTAATCCAGCATCTCACATATATAGCCCAGTGTACCTCAAATGTAAGCTTTTACACAACCTCTGACTGTAATGTCTTTCACAACTTTTTACCACTTGAGTAGATTCTCAAGATTCTCTTGAGTAGGGAGATTCTTGTTGCAAAACAATGTCGCCACTTTTCCTGGGATTCTGTTCTTCCTGTATGTTTTTTTTTTTTATTATTTGTAAACTTTATGTGTCTGTTAGGGAAGCTGGCTGATGATTTTAATGTATTCTTTACTTTTACAGTAAAGTTCTCCTGTTATGGAGATTGAAATACTTTGAGTTTGAAAAATAAGTGTCTGAAAGAACTGAGGTATTAATATAAAGAAATTAACCTGCCTAAGGTTATACAGCTAGTTAGCTAAGAAACCCAGTCTGCCAGGGGTCCATGCTCTTACCCACAAAGCCATATGTTTCGTTTCATCCTCAGCTTTTGCTGTTTTTCATTGCTAATTTTCATTCATTGCTTTTTAATCAGAGAAAAGTGAGTGTCAGTCACTCAGTTGTGTCTGACTCTTTGAGACACCAAGGACTGTTTCCTCCTTCCGTGGAATTCTCCAGGCAAGAATACTGGAGCGGGTAACTGTTCCCTTCTCTGGGGGATCTTCTNCACCAACTCCCAGAGTTCACTCAGACTCACGTCCATCAAGCCATCAAGTCCATGATGCCATCCAGCCATCTCATCCTCAGTCATCCCCTTCTCCTCCTGCCCTCAGTCCCTCCCAGCATCAGAGTCTTTTCCAGTGAGTCAACTCTTTGCATGAGGTGCCCAAATTACTGGAGTTTCAGCTTTAGTATCATTCCTTCCAAAGAAATCCCAGGACTGATCTCCTTCAGAATGGACTGGTTGGATCTCCTTGCAGTCCAAGGGACTCTCAAGAGTCTTCTCCAACACCACAGTTCAAAAGCATCAGTTCTTCGGCCCTCAGCTTTCTTCACAGTCTAACTCTCAAATCCATACATGACCAGTGGAAAAACTATAGCCTTGATTAGACGGAGCTTTGTTGGCAAAGTAATGTCTCTGCTTTTGAATATGCTATCTAGGTTGGTCATAACTTTTCTTCCAAGGAGTAAGCATCTTCTAATTTCATGGCTGCAAAAACCATCTGCAGTGATTTTGGAGCTCTAAATAATAAAATCTGACACTGTTGGGACAGGGCATAACCTCTAAAAGAATGACATAGCCTCAAGATGTGAGATAAACTGATTAGAACCAAATAGGTCCAAGATAGCAGATTAGTTGACCTTCACTAGTCTTCCAGCCTCAGTACACACTCACTGTAACAAATTAGCAAGCTAAATGACATACCCAGAGGTGCCATGACAGTTCCAGGTCCAACTATGGACACCAAAAAGTAGGCAATGGCCCAGTTCCTGGAATTTCTCACCCCTTTCCCAACATAACTGGACTATTTCCCCCTTCACTGGCCTGTGAAATCACCTACCCTTATAAAAACAGACAACCTCCTACCCTGGTCTTGCTTTCGCCTTCTGAGATGGCCCATGTTCTGTCTGCAGAGTGTGTTTCTCTCTAAATAAATCCACTTCTTACCTATCACTTTGTCTCTCATTGAATTCTTTCTGCAGTGAGACATCAAGAACCCAAGTTTCATTAAGTCCTGAGACCAGGTGTGTGATCTCAGTTAAATGACTGTGGGTTTAAGTCACAGTTTGGGTTTTGGCTGGGTTTGAATCCTGGATTGTGGGTTCAATTCCTAGTCTGAATTTCAGTAAGAGGTAAATTATCCTTCTTAATAGAAGCAGTGATTCCATATGTTTATAGAAAAAGGAATTCCATATGTTTATAAAAACCTTATAAACTATTACAATTAAATAGATGTTTCAGTAAGATGGTCAGAAATTTTATTTACAAAAATTGATGGCCTTCCTGTATAGAATTAACCACTAGTTAAAATTTAAAGTGGAATATGATCCACCTTATAGTAATACCAGAATGGATTTTAATAGCTGTGAATAAATTTAACAATAAATGTACAAGAATTCTATAAACAAAATATTAAAATGCTATTGTGAGAGATAAAAGAAGACTTGAATCAACTGGAAGATATACCCTAACCTGGGATAGAAACCCTGAATATCATAATAATGTAAATTCTCTCTAAAGTAAGAGTATGTATGCATTGTCAGTTTTCGGAATAAACTAGGTAAATTGATGAAACAAAACAGAATCCAATACAGAAAACAATATGAGAGTAATATGGGAGTAGTGTATAGTATTAAGGTAGCATTGAAGGTTAATGTGTAAGAACAGGTATTCAATAAATGTTGTTGAGAAATTGGAATAGACATTTAAGAAAGAAACAACTTTCTTTGCATACTCTTTACACTAAAACAAGCTTCAGACGGATCAAGCATGGAAATTTAAAAATGAAGCTATAAAAGCATCATGGAAAATAAACCATAAAATAAAAGATGATGTATTCAATTATGGAAAATATTACAGGCACCAAAAAACACCATAAATAATTCAAAAGACAACAAATACATGCAAAATATCTCTGGAAAAAAGAGTATCCTTTTCTTTGTATAAATGATGCATAATTTCTAAAATGGTGTGGACACGGGTTGATAAAGAAATGGAAATATAACATTTTAAATACAGAAAAGAGATGTATCTATGAACCAGCAACCCCACATAGCGGAAGCAGCAGTCCTATTTTTAAGAACTTACCTTTATAGATATGTTTTCAAATCTGTATCTTGATATATATATAAAAGGATATTCTTGACAACCCTGTTAGCTGTAGTAAGAGACTGGAAGCAATGTAAATGCCTGCCAAGTAAAGACCAGTTAATTAATACGGTGCATGAAGCAAGGCAAGACTGTGCACTCTTGAAATAAATGACAGAGTTGAATGCACTTGCATGAAATACTTACAAAGATATTAGGTAAAAAACAAACAACAACAAAAAATGACATATATAGCATGGTAAAGTTTTGGAGCAAACGAGCTTATAAATGATTATACTAGTTCATGTGTAGAATATCTCTGAAGTGGTAGAAAATAATCATTAACTCTGAGAAGTATAAGTGTTGGTGATTGAGAAACAATAATGGAAAAATGAATTATTAGTCTCTGAATTTTCTTTTTTTAAATTCTCATTTTCATGTTTATATAAAGCCTACTAAAAGCTGTTTTTTCAAAAGTTTAATCTGGAGATATAGACAATACAATCTTGAAAAACTGGCTTAATAATGAGGTTCTAACTTTGCCTGATTTTTAAGCATGTTATGTAGCTATACAGTTATTAAATATATGTGTTGTACTGGTGCTGTAAGAATAAAAGAGAGCCACAGAACTGCAGCTTGGAAATATAAATAAATATTAATTAAATATATGACAATACATTGAAAAATGACTAAACACTCATCACAAATTAGAAAAAATGATGAAGATTTTCAGCATTCTGTATAATCTCTAAAATAAAAAGTTACATTCTTGCTTGAAAACTTACTTTCTTGTCTTTCATTTCTTTCTCAAATGAAAACAACTTTAGTGTAGAAAAGAGCTTTGTGAAAATTCCACCTTTCAAGTTCTGTATTTCAAAGGGAAATATAGGCAAAATAAAAATGGAAAACAGCTTAGAATGAACATTGCAACACAAATGACAAATGGTTAGTATTTGAAGTATTTTACATTTTCTATAGGTCAATAAGCAAGTGAAACAGCCTAATTTTTTTAAATGGGTTATAAAGATGAATAGGACTTTCATAAAAGTATATTTACAAATGATCAGCATACATATAAAAATATTCAGTCTTACTTGTAATGAAAAAACCTAATTTTATTCCAGCCTAAGATGGCAATTTCACTTCTTTTTTCCAGTTTGTAATATTGCAACACAGATATGAAGAAATCTTTCTCATAAATGTTTCAACTTTATGACCAATGTTTTTCATGGTAAATTAGCTACTTCTCATGCCCAGTGCATGCCTTGATATGAATCACTCCCTCTGAATCCAGTTCCTCTTGCTATTGGCAACTCAGGCTCAGGGTTAATCTTGAGATATGAATTTATGTCACATTGATAAGTGACAGTTTAGCATGGGCAGAGAAAGGAACCTGGACACATCTGTGGTCACATAATCTGGGAAGGAAATTACTCAGATGCATCAAGGTTTGCCTGCCCCAGTCCAGATCCTGGCTTGGGATTGTTTATCTCTTTCTAGATCTTGATTCTGGTAATCCAGCATCTCACATATATAGCCCAGTGTACCTCAAATGTAAGCTTTTACACAACCTCTGACTGTAATGTCTTTCACAACTTTTTACCACTTGAGTAGATTCTCAAGATTCTCTTGAGTAGGGAGATTCTTGTTGCAAAACAATATCGCCACTTTTCCTGGGATTCTGTTCTTCCTGTATGTTTTTTTTTATTATTATTTGTAAACTTTATGTGTCTGTTAGGGAAGCTGGCTGATGATTTTAATGTATTCTTTACTTTTACAGTAAAGTTCTCCTGTTATGGAGATTGAAATACTTTGAGTTTGAAAAATAAGTGTCTGAAAGAACTGAGGTATTACTATAAAGAAATTAACCTGCCTAAGGTTATACAGCTAGTTAGCTAAGAAACCCAGTCTGCCAGGGGTCCATGCTCTTACCCACAAAGCCATATGTTTCGTTTCATCCTCAGCTTTTGCTGTTTTTCATTGCTAATTTTCATTCATTGCTTTTTAATCAGAGAAAAGTGAGTGTCAGTCACTCAGTTGTGTCTGACTCTTTGAGACACCAAGGACTGTTTCCTCCTTCCGTGGAATTCTCCAGGCAAGAATACTGGAGCGGGTAACTGTTCCCTTCTCTGGGGGATCTTCTCGACCCAGGGATCCAACCCTGGTCTCCTGCATTGCATGCAGATTCTTTACCATCTGAGACACCAGGGAAGCCCCTTAATCAGAGGAGATTTGTATAATTTCCATTTTTAAAATTCTCATTGAGGGATGATCTTGTTGTGGTGGACTCATAAGCATTCCTCATGTGCTTGAAAAAAATGTCTGGACCTTCTTTAAGGGACAGTGTGTATCAGACTGAATTTGTTAATTGTGCTATTCAAATCTTATATTAAGTTTTTGTTTGCTTATTCAATCAGCTCTTTAGAGACATTTTAAGTTCTCTGCCTATGATCATATATTTGTCCAATTCTCCAGGTAATTCTGCCAAATTTGTTTTCTAGATTTCAGGTGATTAAGTAGATACCAGTTCAGGGTTATTATAGTTTTAAATGCATCACTATTTGTATCTGCGGGCTACCCAATGGCTCAATGGTAAAGAATCCAACTGCAGTGTAAGAAATGTAGGAGGCACAGGTTCAATCCCTGAGTCAGTAAGATCTCCTGGAGAAGGAAATGGTAACAAACTCCAGTATTTTTGCCTAGAAAATCCCATGGACAGAGGAGCCTGGCAGCTACAGTCCATGGGCTGGCAGAGTCAGACATGACTGAGTGGCTACGAACACTTGCACATATTTGCATCTATATCTCAATTCAAGGTTTTTCTTTAAACTCTATTCCATTTAATACTTTACATCAACTCTCTTTCCATGATAATTTTATGTCTAGGTTTTATACTATCTTTTGTAAATGACTGAATGCCTGCATTTAATTTTTTTATCCCAGTTTGGAAATCCCCAACTCTTTACAATTATTATAATTTATAATATATTCCAACTTATCATTGGCTATTGCATTTTGTTTTCTATTTAATATGAGATTTTTCATCTTTTAGTTTTCCCTTTCTGCCTTTTATTGGTGAAAGTTTTCTCTGGTATATTTTTCTTTATTCTCCTATTTTAAGAGTAATACATAGTATTCATCCTTAAGGTATTCAGTTCAGTTCAGTCACTCAGTCGTGTCTGGCTCTTTGTGACCCCATGAATCGCAACATGCCAGGCCTCCCTGTCCATCACCATCTCCCGGAGTTCACTCAGACTCACATCCATCGAGTCCGTGATGCCATCCAGCCATCTCATCCTCGGTCGTCCCTTTCTCCTCCTGTCCCCAATCCCCCCCAGCATCAGAGTCTTTTCCAATGAGTCAACTCTTCACATGAGGTGGCCAAAGTACTGGAGTTTCAGCTTTAGCATCATTCCTTCCAAAGAAATCCCAGGGTTGATCTCCTTCAGAATGGACTGGTTGGATCTCCTTGCATNATCTTTTGTAAATGACTGAATGCCTGCATTTAATTTTTTTATCCCAGTTTGGAAATCCCCAACTCTTTACAATTATTATAATTTATAATATATTCCAACTTATCATTGGCTATTTCATTTTGTTTTCTATTTAATATGAGATTTTTCATCTTTTAGTTTTCCCTTTCTGCCTTTTATTGGTGAAAGTTTTCTCTGGTATATTTTTCTTTATTCTCCTATTTTAAGAGTAATACATAGTATTCATCCTTAAGGTATTCAGTTCAGTTCAGTCACTCAGTCGTGTCTGGCTCTTTGTGACCCCATGAATCGCAACATGCCAGGCCTCCCTGT
>SJYW01055277.1:34230-53285 GCA_006410735.1 Raphicerus campestris
ATATATATATATATGAAGTTTGCTTTTAAAAATAGGGTCTTTTTTTGCAAGGTAACAGTAGATTATAAAAATGAAAATTAAAGGAGTAATAGGGGACTTAAAAATAATTTTAATTTAAAAAATGATAATAGTTAAAATACATCTAGGACTTTCTCTAGAGCTGTTGTGGACAGTGTGGGGTGAGTTCATTTTCAGATAGTTCCTTGGTCCGGCTGTACTTCTCAAGCTCTATCAACCCCTTCTTATGTAGTCTGTGCTAAGTATGGGGTTTTAATATATTGCACCTGTCACTTCCAAAGCATTTTCATATGTTTATTTTATCTTCTTCTGTTTGCTGGTCTCTTCAGTGTCTAATTTCTGCCCTGACACAAAGTGGGGCGGTGGGGTCACTGTTTTTAGGCTCATTTGTTCAGTAATGCTGTGGGGAGGGAGGAACACTGCAAACAAATATCACTGGTGTGTGCTCACAGTGATTCAGCCACACTGGGTTTTCCCCGCTCACAGCATGTGTGCTTTCCCAGTCTACACTGCTCAGGCTCTCGGCTGCTCTGTGGGGAACTCTGATGTGGGCCCTGGGTTACATGAACTCCCCAGGTCTAAACCGCTCAGGTTGTTTCTCACGTACTCCACAAAGGTGCACACTTGGTTAGTCCTGCGTTTTGAGCCTGTCTCTGGTCCTAGCAGCTCAGGTGACAAGGTGCTTGGTGAGCGCAGTCGCCCCCAGGATGGGACTGCTGTAGGGAACAAAGTATAAGGGAGGCTGGGAAGTCGCTTGCAAACAAGGCTCCCAGTCAGGGCCTTTGTTTACAAACAGACATTGTTACAAACAAAATGTTTAGCCAAAAGTCCTTTGTTTAGCCCTCCCCCCCAAAAATAAACATTACTTACATACAAAAGTATTTACCTGCTTCCTCAAAAAAAAACTAAACAAACTCTAAATTAATAAAACAGTCCTTAAGAAAATTCTTAACTACAATAAACAAATTAAAAAAAAAAGTTATCTTGCCCCACGTCTACACACTATGTAGTCACTAAATCATGATATTTGACAACTTTCCCCACTAATTGTTATACAAAAAATATATAAAATAAAACAACCACAAAAAACAGCAACAACAAAAAAGTTCAAACCACTCTACAATGTTGATGTTTCATTCTGTCTCCAGACTGTGACTTACTGCCTCCCCCATCCCAGCCACTTGGTTTTCTGGGTGTATAATGGGCACGCCTTCTCAGGTGTGCTGTGTGTCTCTTCTGGGGAGCTGATCTCTGGCTGCGACCATCCCGGCGGATATTGACAGTCCAGAATCCCACGAAGTCTTGTTAGCAATGAAGTCTGCTTGGAGTTTGGTATAGGATGCCTCTCAGGGGCCGTGATTGCCCCTTTCCAGCTCTGGCTGCCCTCTCTTACCTGTCTCTTGTGGGAAAATGGGCCAGTCCACACCCGGCTATCTCTGTTTAGTCCTTTGTTCTGTGAGTGGGCCTGGTGGTGTCTTAGGTTATGGCTTTTCACTGGATAGCTGTCCCACAGCTATCTCCAGCTAGTTCCCTCAGATTGCCATCAAGGCATTCAGGCCCAGTCCTTACCCTGTGCAATGCAGCCCGTGCCTCCCTGTCCAACCCCTCCTGCTAGCAGGGGATGCGAGCATCTGGGCTGCTGCTCCATTGGGAGTTGCTGTTAGGCACGTAATTTGTGGGTTTTAATTATTTATTTATTTTTCCTCCCAGTTATTTTGCCCTCTTGAGATTCCAAGGCTCACCACAGACCCACAGGAGAGAGTGTTTCCCAGTGTTTGGAAACTTTTCTCTTTTTTAAGACTCTCTTCCCAGGACGGCTCTCTGTCCCTACCTCTTTTATCTCTCTTTTTATCTTTTATATTTTGTCCTACCTACTTTCAAAGACAATGGACTGCCTTTTTGGGTGCCTGATGTCTTCTGCTGGCATTCAGAAGTTGTTTTGTGGAATTTGCTTGGCGTTCAAATGTTCTTTCAATGAATTTGTGGGGGAGAAAGTGATCTCCCTGTCCTATTCCTCTGCCATCTTAGGACCGCCTCCTACTTCCTTGGTTAAAATTATTCCTAAATATTTTATTATTTTATATTATTGTGATTGGGATAGTTGTATTACTTTTTTGATATTTTGTTGTTGTGTAGAAACAACTGGTTTCTGTATGTTGATTTTACATCCTGCAACTTGACTGAATTCATGGATTAGTTTAACAGGATTTATGGTTGAATCTTTGAGATGTTCAAAGTATAATATATTATCTTAAATAATGGCAATTTTACTTATTCCTTTTCATTTTGAATGCTTTTTATTTCTTTGTCTTGTCTGATTGTTCTAGCTAGGATTTCTAGTACTTGATAAATAACAGTGATGAAAGTGGGCACTCTTGTCTTCTTTCTGATATTAGAGGAAAGAAACACTTTCAATCTCTCACCATTAAGTATGATGTTAAAACACTGGGTCTGACATATATAGCCTTTATTATTTTGAAGTAAGTTCTTTCAGTATTCAAGTTGTTGAGAGTTTTTGTCATGAAATTATGCTGTATTTCATCAGTTGTATTTTTTGCATTTTTTGAGATGATCATAAATAGTTTTCATTCTGTTAACATGGTATATCACATGTATTGACTTGTGTATTGTTGAACTACTTGTGTAGTTGAACTATCCTTCCTTCCTACGGATAAATCCCACCTAGTATGGTGATTGTTTTGATGTGTTGTCAAATTCAATTTGGTATTTTTTTTTTTTTTAGAATTTTTGTACCTATATTCATCAAGAGTATTGGTTTATTTTCCTTTTCTCATAGTGTCCCTGTCTGTCTTTGATATCAGGGTAGTCCTGGCCTTGTAAAATGAGTTTGTGAGTGTTCCCTTCTAAGTTTTTTCAAAGAGTTTGAGATGAATTGCCATTCATTTTTCTCTAAATATTTGGTAGAATTCACTAGTGAAGCTGTTTGGTACTGGGATTTTGATTACTGGTTCAGTCTACTTAGGACACCCTGGTTCAATTCCTGAGTTGGAAGATCCCCTGGAGAAGGGATAGGCTACCCACTCCAGTATTCTTGGGATTCCCTTGTGGCTCAGCTGGTGAAGAATCTACCTGCTAATGCAGGAGACCTGGGTTCGATCCCTGGGTTGGGAAGATCTCCTGGAGAAGGGAAAGGCTACCCACTGCAGTACTCTGGCTTGGAGAATTGCATGAACTGTTTAGTCCATGGGGTCGCAAAGAGGCGGACATGACTGAGTGACTTTCACTTTCAGTCTCCTTATTCATTATTAGAATGTTCATCGTTTATTTCTTTCTGATTCAGTCTTGATAGGCTGTATGTTTCTAGAAATGATTTCCTTTCTTCTAGGTTTTCCAGTTTGTTGGCATATAACTATTCATAAGTGAAGTGAAGTCGCTTAGTTGTGTCTGAATCTTTGCGACCCCATGGACTGTAGCCTACCAGGCTCTGAGGAGCCTCTCAGTCCATGGAATTTTCCAGGCAAGAGTACTGGAGTGGGTTTCCATTTCCTTCTCCAGGAGATCTTCCCAACCCAGGGACTGAATCCAGGTCTCCTGCACTGTAGGCAGACGCTTTACTGTCTGAGCCACCAGGGAAGCCATACTATTCATAGTAGTCTCTAATGATTCTTTGTAATTCTGAGCTATCAATTGTGATGTCTTTTCTTTTATTTCTGGTTTTATTTATTTGGGTCCTCTTAGTCTAGCCAAAGCTGTGTCAATTTTGTTTATCTTTTCAGAAAACCAGTTCATAGTTTTCTTGGTATTTTCTGGCCTCTATTTCAGTTAATTTCCACCATAAGTTTTGTTATTTCCTTTCTTATGCTAATTTGGGCTTAGTTTGTTCTTTTTGTAATTCCTTGAATTGTAAAGTTGAATAAAGTTGCTTATTTGAATGCTTTCTAATTTCTTAACATATCATTTATCACTATGAATTTCCCTTTCAGACTGCTTTTGCACCATCCTATAGGTTTTAGTATGTTCTTTCCATTTTTACTTGTTTGAAGTTTTTTTTTTTTAATTTCCATTCTGATTTATTTTTGGATCCATTGGTTGTTTAGGAGTGTGTTATTTAGGTTCCACATATTTGAAGATTTTCTAACTTTCCTTTTAGTATTGATTTGTAGTTTTATGCCATTGTGGACAGAAAAGATAGTATGGTTCAATCTTTTTAAATTAGTTAAGACTTGTTTTGTATTATATCATGTAGTCTATCCTGGAGAATGTTCTGTGTGCACTTGAGAAGAATGTGTATTCTGCTACTGTTGGATGGAGTGTTTCTTACGTGTTTGTTAGGTTCACTTGGTCTAATGTATGTTTCAAATCCAGTGTTTCTATTTTGATTTTCTGTCTGGATGACCTATTCATTGCTGAAGGTAGGGTATTGAAGTAGATATGAAGAAGAGATGACAAGGATACACAGAAGAAGTGTACAAAAAAGATCATGACCCAGATAATCACGATGGTATGACCAATCACCTAGAGCCAGACATCCTGGAATGTGAAGTCAAGTGGGCCTTAGAAAGCATCACTACGAACAAAGCGAATGCAGGTGATGAAATTCCAGTTGAGCTATTTCAAATCCTGAAAGATGATGCTGTGAAAGTGCTGCGCTCAATATGCCAGCAAATTTGGAAAACTCAGCAGTGGCCACAGGACTGGAAAAGGTCAATTTTCATTACAATCCCAAAGAAAGGCAATGCCAAATAATGCTCAAACTACTGCAAAATTGCACTCATCTCACATGCTAGTAAAAGTAACGCTTAACATTCTCCAAGACAGGCTTCTGCAATACATGAACCGTGAACTTCCAGATGTTCAAGCTGGTTTTAGGAAAGGCAGAGGAACCAGAGATCAAATTGCCAACATCCACTGGATCATCAAAAAAGCAAGAGAGTTCCAGAAAAACATCTATTCTGCTTTATTGACTATGCCAAAGCCTTTGACTGTGTGGATCACAATGAACTGTGGAAAATACTTCAAGAGATGGGAATACCAGACCACCTGACTTGCCTCTTTAGAAACAGTATGTATGTAGGTCAGGAATCAACAGTTAGAGCTGGACATGGAACAACAGATTGGTTATTGTCACCCTGCTTATTTGACTTATATGCAGAGTACATCATGAGAAACGCTGGACTGGAAGAAACACAAGCTGGAATCAAGATTGCAGGGAGAAATATCAATAACCTCAGATATGCAGATGACACCACCCTTATGGCAGAAAGTGAAGAGGAACTGAAAAGCCTCTTGATGAAAGTGAAAGAGGAGAGTGAAAAAGTTGGCTTAAAGCTCAACATTCAGAAAATGAAGATCATGGCATCCTGTCCCATCACTTCATGGGAACTAGATGGGGAAACAGTGTCAGACTTTCTTTTTTGGGGGCTCCAAAATCACTGCAGATGGTGACTGCAGCCATGAAATTAAAAGATGCTTATTCCTTGGAAGGAAAGTTATGACCAACTTAGATAGTACATTCAAAAGCAGAGATATTACTTTGCCAACAAAGGTCTGTCTAGTCAAGGGTATGGTTTTTCCAGTAGTTATATATGGATGTGAGAGTTGGACTGTGAAGAAGGCTGAGTGCCAAAGCATTGATGATTTTGAACTCTAGTGTTGGAGAAGACTCTTTTGAGACCCTTGGACTGCAGGGAGATCAAACCAGTCCATCCTAAAGGAGATCAGTTGTGGGTGTTCATTGGAAGGACTGATGCTGAGGCTGAAACTCCAGTACTTTGGCCACCTCATGTGTAGACTTGACTCATTGGAAACGACCCTGATGCTGGGAGGGATTGGGGGAGGAGGATAAGGGGATGACAGAGGATGAGATGGCTGGATGGCATCACCAACTTGATGGATGTGAGTTTGAGTGAACTCCAGAAGTTGGTGATGGACAGGTAGGCCTGGCGTGCTGTGATTCATGGGGTCGCAAAGATGCTGACATGACTGAGCAACTGAACTGAACTGAATATTATTGTATTGTCTCTTTCTCCATTCAGATCTTTCAATATTAGCTGAAGATAATTAGGTTCTCTGATGTATGATTGTTAGATCTTCTTAATGAATTGACTACTTTATTATTTTATTTTTTATTATTTTTAATATAAATTTATTTTAATTGGGGGTTAATTACTTTACAATATTTTATTGGTTTTGCCATACATCAACATGAATCCACCACAGGTATACATGTGTTCCCCATCCTGAGCCCCCCTCCCACCTCCCTTCCCATACCATCCCTCTGGGAGAATGGCATTGAAACATGTATAATATCATATATGAAATGAATCACCAGTCCAGGTTTGATGCACGATACTGGATGCTTGGGTCTGGTGCACTTTGTTGTTTTATAATAACCTTATTTATCTCTTGATAACATTTTTGGGGGCTTCCCTTGTTTCTCAGGTGGTAAAGACTCTCCCTGCAATGTTGGAGACCTGGGTTCGATCCCTGGGTTGAGAAGATACCCTGCAGAAAGAAAAGGCTATCTACTCCAGTATTCTGGCCTAGAGAATTCCATGTACAGTCCTATTTTGTGTGATATTAAGTATTGTTATCCCCACTTTCTTTTAGTTTCCACTTGCATGGGATATGTTTTCCCATTTCTTCACTTTGAGCCTGTGTTTATACTTCAGTCTGAAGTGAGTCTCTTGGAGGCAGTATATAGTTGCGTTTTCTTTTTTCTTCCTAATCTGTCCAACTACTCTGTGCCTTTTGATTGGTGAATTCAATCTATTTATAGTTCGATTAATTATTGATATGAAAAGACTTACTGATTGCATCTAATTCATTGCTTTCTGGCTGTTTTATAGTTTCATTGCTCCTTTTTTCCTCTATTTATGCTTACTTTTTAAAAATCGGTAATTTTCTGTAGTAGTGTCCTCTATTTCCCCTTTCTTTGTTTTCTGTGAGTCTGATATAGATTTTTGTTTTATGGCTTCCACTGGGCTTAAATAAAGAATATTATAGATAAAGCAGCCCATTTAAAACTGGTAGCAACTTAATTGTGCATACAAAAGCTCCACCCATTTTCTGTCCCTCTTATATTTTTGCTATCACACTTTGCCTCTTTTTATATTGTATATTCATTAACAAATTATAGTAGCTGTAGTTATTTTTAATACTCTTTTGCTTTAACTTTTATACTGTAGTTTTTAACACACCATCATTTTACAGAATTAGTCTTCTAAATCAGCATATTTACCTTTACCANTTTTGCTCAGGTGGCATGCTGGACTCTCCCTCAGCAAGGCTGAACTTCTACTAATTCTCTTTTGTCCTTGGGTGCCTGCCCAAGTCAGCGCTATTCAGATTTTCCCTAACCCCACCATAGCCAAGAGGGATTGGGGCAGATCACCAGTCCTGCTGATTCTACAGCCTGTGTGATGGTCTGTCTGCCTGTTACCAATGTACAGGTGGATGAGAATCCTACCAGGGCCCTTAGCATATGATGCTGGACCCCAAAATTCTAACAGAGACTCTTGTTCATGGATAGATGTCTAATTAGTTGCTTAAAAAGAGGGAGAAAAGAAGCAGTGTCTTATGCTACTGTGTTGCTGACATCATCCCACTTTTCCTTGTTATGTTCAGAGTTGAGCTCAATCTGTATCCTCTATTGCAGTAGTCTTCTTTTTTTTTTTTTGCTGCACCACATGGTGTGTGGTATCTTAATTCCCCTACCACGGATCAAACCCATAGATGTGTATAAGAGACAGATAGGGTGATTAGCATCATGAATTTTGATGTCCAAGTCTCTCCTCAAGTTTGGGAAGTTCTCAGCTACTTTTCTGCCTTTGATCCCTCTCTTTTCCTTCTGGAACCCCAGTTATTCTAATATTTATATGTCTAATGGAATCCTATAAATCACATAGGCTTTCTTCACTCTTTTCCATTATTTTTTCTTTGTTAATCTTTAACTTCAGATTTCCTATCATTTAGCTCATTTGTTCTGTCTTTCAATCTATTCTGAGATAGATGCTCTCTATTTCATTTTTTATTTCATTCATTGAATTCTTCAGCTCCAGAATTTCTGTTTGGTTCTTTTGCATGATTTCTATCTCTTCATTAAGATTCAGATTTTGTTCATGTACTGTTTTCCTTATTTTGTTGAATTGTCTTTCTGTGTTTTCTTGCTGCTGTTTGGTTTCTTCAAAACTGCTCTTTTGAATTCTTTTATCAGCTAAATCACAGAATTTTATGTGTTTGATTTTGGCTATTGGTGAATGATTATCTTTTGGTGATGTCATGTGTTTTCTTAATTCTTAATGTTGCTTGGAGTTTTGTGTCACTGCTTTCATATAAGAAGTATGAGACATCTCCTCACATTTTTATTAGTTCCCTTCAGGTGGGAAATTCTATTCATAAATCCTGTTATATCTGGGATTTTCTCTGACTTTGTGTGACATACATGCTCCATGCTTCTTGCTCCCTCTTGTGGCATAATTTTTAAGCTTTTGTGTCTTCTCTGGTTTTATAGCTCACCAGGGTGTCTGCTAGAAACATCTCTTTTGTTTTGCTGAAGATAGCACTACAACTCAAGTTTATAGTTTCTCCTTTGTACATAGACCCTGGTAAGATACTTTGAGAGCACTCTTTATTGGAGCTTCATCTTGCCACTGAACTCAGGAATATGTATAAGGAGATAGCTGGAGAGTAGGGGGAGGAATGAGTCTTGTACTCTAGGCATTGCAGATGATTGTGGGACTGATGAAGGGATCATGGGGTGAGAGTTTCTCATAAACTTGTGAATGAACTTTCTGCTGAAGTCCTGAACACAATCATTAGGAACCATATCCTTTAATAATGTTTGATATTCTTACCTGCTTCTTTCCTGATCTCCTCCATTCCATCTCCCCACAGTCATGGAAATCCAGCCTCAAATTTGTTTTGTTTTGCTCAGGTGGCATGCTGGACTCTCCCTCAGCAAGGCTGAACTTCTACTAATTCTCTTTTGTCCTTGGGTGCCTGCCCAAGTCAGCGCTATTCAGATTTTCCCTAACCCCACCATAGCCAAGAGGGATTGGGGCAGATCACCAGTCCTGCTGATTCTACAGCCTGTGTGATGGTCTGTCTGCCTGTTACCAATGTACAGGTGGATGAGAATCCTACCAGGGCCCTTAGCATATGATGCTGGACCCCAAAATTCTAACAGAGACTCTTGTTCATGGATAGATGTCTAATTAGTTGCTTAAAAAGAGGGAGAAAAGAAGCAGTGTCTTATGCTACTGTGTTGCTGACATCATCCCACTTTTCCTTGTTATGTTCAGAGTTGAGCTCAATCTGTATCCTCTATTGCAGTAGTCTTCTTTTTTTTTTTTGCTGCACCACATGGTGTGTGGTATCTTAATTCCCCTACCACGGATCAAACCCATGCACCATCATTGGAAGCATACACTCTTAACCACTGAACTGCCAGGGAAGTCCCTGTTGCAATAGTTTTGAATAAAGTCTTTCTTACCATTTTTGATGAGCAGAATTATTTCTTTTTAATAATATTTCTCTTCCATCATCTTTCTTGCCTTGTTCCCATTTTTTATGCTATTATAAATGGAATTTTTCTTTCATGCTTGGATTTTTCATTGCTTTTTGTATAGCAATGCAGTCAGTTTTTGTATTTTGATCTTGTACAACCTTGTTGAACTCATTTACTTTAATCGTTCCTTATGATTTTATATATACAGGATCATAACATTGGAAAATAGAGTTTTAATTCTTCCTTTCCAATCTGGATAATTTTCATTTCTTTCTCCTGTCTAATTGCCCTAACTAGAACCTCCAGTACAGTGTTGAATAAAAGCAGCAACAGCGGATATGCTTGTCTTATACCTGATCTTAGGAAGACTTTCACAGTTATGTATGATGTTAGCTGTGGTTCTTTCACAGATGCCATTCATTGGATTGTGGAAATTTCCTTCTATTTTTTGTTTGTTGGGTTATCATGTAAAGGTGTTGGATTTTATCAAGTGCTTTTTGCATCTATTGAGATGTTCATGTTATATTGTCCTTTATTTTATTAATACATTGCAGTCATTGATTTTTGAGTATGAAAGTAACCTTGCATTTCTGAAACAAATGCCACTTCATCATGGTTTATAATTGTTTTTATATATTGCTGGATTCCTTTTACCAGTACTTTACTGAGGGCTTTTTTATGTATATTCATAAGATATATTGATGTATTATTTTCTTATAATATCTTTATCTGGTTTTGATACTAGACTGTTACTGACTTCATCAGATAAGTTTTGAGTATTCCCTCTTCTATTTTTATAAGAATTTGTGAAAATTGGTATTAATTCTTCTTGAAATGTTTGGTAGAATTCACCCTTAAAGCCATCTGTGCCTGTACTTCTGTTTGTGCAAAGTTTAAGAATTAAGGATTGAATCTCTTTCTTTGTTGTAGCTCTGTTCAGATATTCTATTTCTTCTTGAGTCTGTTTAGGTGGTTTGTGTCTTCCTAGGAATTTATCCATTTCATTTTTCTAATGTGTTGACATACTCTTATTTATAGTATTCTCTTAGGATCCCTTTCATTTCTTTGAAGTTGATAGTGATTTTTTTTAGTAATTTGAGAATTTTCTTTCTTTTTTTTGGTCTGTTTATGCAAATATTTGTCAAATTTGTTGATGTTTTCAAACCTACTTTTGGTTTCATTGATTTTCTCTGTTGTTTTGCTGCTATTTTTTTCTGCTCTAATGTTTATTACCTTCTTCCACTTTTTAACTTTGGATTTAGTTTGCTCTTCTTTTTCCAGTTCCTTAAGATAAAAAGATAGGTTATTAATTTGAGATCTTTTGTCTTAGTCAACTTGCTGCTGCTGCTAAGTCGTTCCAGTTGTGTCTGACTCTGTGACCCCATAGACTGCAGCCCACTAGGCTCCTCCATCCCTGGGATTCTCCAGGCAAGAACACTGGAGTGGGTTGCCATTTCCTTCTCCAGTGCATGAAAGTGAAGTCACTCAGTTGTGTCCGACTCTTAGCGACCCCATGGACTGCAGTTTTCCAGGCTCCTCCATCCATGGGATTCTCCAGGCAAGAGTAGTGAAGTGGGGTGCCATTGCCTTCTCCCCTTAGTCAACTTAGATTACTATAGAAAGTACCACAGACTGGGTAGCTTAAATAACAGAAAGTGATTGTCTCACAGTTTCGGAGACTGGAAATCCAAGATCAGGATGCCTGCATGGTTGGGTCCTGGTGGGAACTGTCTTCCCAGCTTGCAGATTGTGCCTTATCACTGTGTCCTCAGATGGCTGGAAATAAAACAGGGAACAAGCTCTCTAGTGTTTCTTCTTGGAAGGACATGAATCCCATCATAATCCTGCATGACCTTATCTAAACCTAATGATTTCCCAAAAGCCCTATCTCTGAATTAGGGGTTAGGGCTTCATTATATGAATTTGTAGGGATGCAGTTCAGTCTATACCATTTTCTTCTCTTTAATATAGGTGTTTGCTGCTATAAATTTTCTTCTGTGCACTGCTTTTACCTCATCTTCTAAGTTTTTCTTCTGTTACTGATTTCTAATTTCATTCTCCTGTTGAGTGAAACAGCTGAGCTTCCCCTTCCCCAGGTGTCTAATGTCTGTTCCTTTTCCTGTGTCTGGATCACACTTTCCTGTTTCTTTTCATCTNTTACTGATTTCTAATTTCATTCTCCTGTTGAGTGAAACAGCTGAGCTTCCCCTTCCCCAGGTGTCTAATGTCTGTTCCTTTTCCTGTGTCTGGATCACACTTTCCTGTTTCTTTTCATCTCTCATATATATATATATATTTTTTTTTTTTTTGAAAATTGGACAGTTTAGATAATGTAGCACTTCTGGGCTCTCTTTCCCAACTCCCAGGGTTTGTTGTTTACTTGTGTAGTGACTTAGCTGGACTTTTTCTTTGAAGTCTGTTTCTCCCACAGTGTGCAGCCTACAGTGTCATTTCTCAGAGGGAACAGCCTTGGGCATGCTCACAGTCACCCTGGAATGACAGAGCTCTCATGGTTTCTTTTCCTGATCTCCCTATTAAGCCTGCCTGTGTAGTACCTCACCTAGCTGTTAGCCTCCACTAATTGTAGGCTAGTTGTTCTATTTTTATTTTTCTCACAGTTCCCCAGACATAAATTCCTCCAGTCATCTAATTAGGTTTGTGTTCCCTTGTCTTTGTGGCTAGTCTTAGGTGTTTGTTTTGACTTCAAGAGGGCTTTTCTTAGCTGATTCTTCCCCAAATACTCTGTTAACTTCCAGCTGTCTCATAGTTTAACTTGTTATTCCCATGAAGCTACCAGCTTCATTGTCATTGTTTACATCCAAAATCCCCATTGTTTTTTTTTAATTTATATTTTAATTAATTGATTTATTTTAATTGGAGGCTAATTACTTTACAATATTGTGGTGGTTTCTGCCATACATTGACATGAATCAGCCATGGGTGTACAACATTATTTTTGACAGCACCCTTAGGCTTGAACTTGCCCATACTCTGTTCCAAATAAAGTCTGAACTCTCAGGGAAGATCTGTTCCTAAGGCCTGCCTTTCCCCTGGGAATAATCTATGAACTACTGCCCTTGTGCTGTGGCTACGGGCAGCGAAGTGCTTCTCTTAGAGTGACACCCTTGCTCTGCTATTGGAGTGCTGGGTAACCCCAGTCTACTTGGCTTGCCCCCTCCCAGTGTGGAACCTCTGCTCTATGAGTTATGTCAGGGCAGGGGCACTCACAGCCCAGGGTTCTTGTCCTGCCTCCTGTGGTAGAGCTTCAGCCCTGTGTGTGTATGGTGGGGGCTGGGGTGGGGGGCTTGGTAGAGGGAGGAGCCCTCACACCTACCATCTAAGCCATGCTTGAATAGAGCTTCTGCCTCATGGACCTGGGGCTGGGATGAGGCAGGAGGAGAAATGCTGATGAGTTGCCTCTCATGGGGAGAAATCATAGCTTTTGAATGGGACCTGAGGGAAAAGAGAGCTCCCAGGCTTTATTTGCCAGAAGTAGACCTGTCATTTCACTGAACTGAAGGATGAAGTAGATCATGGCTCAAATGCCTGAGACTCTCACTGAGAGTTCATTGATTTTCTTGTATAAATGTTTCTCCATTTGCTGTATGCCCTTAGGATAGTAACAGTTTTCACAGACTTTGAATTGTTTTTGTTTGTTTTTTCTAATTTTTACCAGTTGTGATGGTTTTATTGGAGAGACACTCTGGGGAGGACCTCACACTGTGATTCTGGAAATGTCCACCTCTCATTTGTTTTTACTCTCAGATCGTACCCTTCATTTAGGTGTTTTCAAACTACAGCCCTTGCATCAAATCTGGCCTGTTTTTCTACATAAAGTTTTGCTGAAACATAATTATGCCCATTCATTTATCTGTTTGTGTCTGATGTGCACACCCCTTTGCTCAGTCTTGTCTGACTCTTTGCAACTCTGTGGACTGTAGCCCTCCAGGCTCCTTTGTCCATGAAATTTCCAGGCAAGAAACTGGAGTGGGTTGCCATTTTCTCCTCCAGAGTATCTTCCCTAACCAGGAATCAAACCAGCATCTCCTTGGCAGGCAGACTCTTTACCACTGAGCCACCTGGGAAACCCTTATGTCTGCTAGAGTTGAGTACAGTCTTATTTCTTTAAGATTTAAGTGCTTTTGTAGTAAATATGAGTTGTAAAGAATACCAGCTATAATTAAAATCTGATTTGTGTTAAAGCCAGAATTAGCAATTTTGTAATATAAACATGATATTTTTTTCCCTAACATTTACAGATCTGGTAGCTCAACGAGGTGAAAGATTGGAATTGTTAATAGATAAAACAGAAAATCTTGTGGATTCGGTAAGTATGGGATATGATAGTATTGTAAAGTGGAGATACTGTGGTTAATGGCTAAAATAATAGGAAAGTGTCTTAAAATCTATACTTTAGTGTTTTGTTCCTTTCTAACCCCCATTATGTGACTACTTTGTGATGATGAGGCATAGTAGAAAAACCCACAACTCATTAATAGCCATTAAGCAAGCTTTTGTATGGAAAATATACTCAGTATAAAAAAACAGTTTTTTTTTTTTTAAAAGCTTTGGATTGGTGCCTACCTAACTTAGCACTTCAGCTGTGTAGAGTGTAATTTTTGTAACACAAAGAACAAAAGTACAGGCCACTTGTGACCCATGATGAATGCTGAAAACCAGACAGTAAAGTCACTTTCTTGTTTAACATGAGAGCTTGACTTTTCTTTGCATTAAGCAAGAGGCAGACACTGACATGTCCCTGTAACCTACTCTTGCTGCAAGTAATGTGTCTCTGCATTTTCCATTTGGTTAGCACATGAAAGTTTTGAAGAAAGATGATAGATATAGGAGTGAATAGAGAACGAATAGAAGGAGGGCAGAGATCAGTCATTTGTTTGGATCTACAAATTTACATGAAGACTAGAAGTTTGCATCTTAAAACAGATATAAATGAGTGATCTTGTTCATTCTTACTGACAGCTAGATTGTAGTGGTTTACAGCACAAGCTCTAGAGTCTGTTGCCTGAGACTGAATCCCATCTCTGCCACTCGCTAGTTTTGTGACCTTAGGCAAGTTACTTAACCTCTCTTTGCCTCCAATCATCATATATAAAATGGAGATGTATCTTTTTCATAGTATTTTGAGGGTTAAAGCACACAATGCATGCAAAGTCCCTAACAGTGTCATATATATAGTAAGAGCTATTTAAAGGTTTATTGTTATTGTTAGTTTTACAGTGACATCTATTAACAGTGAGTCTTAGAATAGTGCGGTCTTTAGCCAAAGTACATGGAAATTGAAGGAAGGGTGCCACCATACAGGAAGTCAAAACACCAGGATTCTATAATGTCTCACTTTCTAAACCATTGCTTGGGGATAAAGAGGGAAGACAGGTTATCTGATTGTAAATCTGCTGGCAGATTTTTTGGTACCTCCAGTCCATCGGACATGACTGAGTGACTATCACTCCCTCACTCAGTCCATCTCTTGGTTATTCTTGATCCCTGGATGTTATTATTTAGTCATCCAGTTGTGTCTGATTCTTTGCGACACTATGGTCTATCGCCCCACCAGGCTCCTCTGTCCATGGGATTTCCCAGACAAGAATATTGGAGTGGGTTGCCATTTCCTTTTCCAGGAGATATTCCTGACCCAAGGATCAAACTGGTGTCTCCTGCATTGGTGAGCAGATACTTTACCACTGAGCCACTTGGGAAGCCCCCTTAATCCCTGGAAATGACCTTATTTAGCTTGAGTGGCCTGTATTTGACCAGTACCAATAGAGTGTTCACTTTTCCAAAAAAAAAAAAAGCCTTAATTTTGTTGACTAAATGACCCAGAATAATAAAAGGTATTAATTAACTAACTGCTGCCTCTTTTTATGGAAGAATAACAAATACAGCAATGTACAGCAAGTATACTATTAATAAATGTGCAGCTCAGTTATTTTTTATATATATATGTTTATACTTCTGTAGCAGGCTTCCCTTTTCATACTGTTCATGGGGTTCATACTGTTCATGGTGATGGCATTCCATTTGAGCTATTTCAAATCCTAAAATATGATGCTGTTAAAGTGCTACACTCAACATGCCAGCAAATTTGGAAAACTCAGCAGTGGCCACAGGACTAGAAAAGGTCAGTTTTCACTCCAGTGCCAAAGAAGGGCAATGCCAAAGAATGTTTGGACCACTGCACAATTGCACTCGTCTCACACACTAGCAGAGTAATGCTCAAAATTCTCCAAGCCAGGCTTCAACAGTATGTGAACCGTGAACTTCCAGATGTTCAAGATGGTTTTAGAAAAGGCAGAGGAACCAGAAATCAAATTGCCAACATCCATTGGATCATCAAAAGAGCAAGAGAGTTCCAAAAAAAAAAATCTACTTCTGTTTTATTGACTACACCAAAGCCTTTATGTAGATCACAGCAAACTATGGAAAATTCTTCAAGAGATGGAGATACCAGACCACCTGACCTGCCTCCTGAGATCTGAAATCTGTATGCAGGTCAAGAAGCAACAGTTAGAACTGGACATGGAACAACAGACTGGTTCCAAATTGGGAAAGGAGTACAAGGCTGTGTATCATCACAGTGCTTATTTAACTTCTATTCAGAGTATATCAGGTGAAATGCCGGCTGGGATAAAGCACAGCTGGAATCAAGATTGCTGGGAGAAATATCAGTAACCTCAGATGTGCAGATAACACCACCCTTATGGCAGAAAGCGAAGAACTAAAGAGCCTTTTGATAAAAGTGAAAGGAGAGTGAAAAAGTTGGCTTAAAACTCAACATTCAGAAAACTAAGATCATGGCATATGATCCCAGCACTTCATAGCAAATAGATGGGGAAACAATGGAAACAGTGACAGACTTTATTTTCTTGGGCTCCAAAATCACTGCAGATGGTGACTGCAACCATGAAATTAAAAGACGCTTGCTCCTTGGAAGAAAAGCTATGGCCAACCTAGACAGCATATTAAAAAGCAGAGACATTACTTTGCTGACAAAGGTCCATCTAGTCAAAGCTTTGGTTTTTCCAGTAGTTATGTGTGAATGTGAGAGATGGAGGATAAAGAAAGCTGAGTGCCAAAGAATTGATGCCTTTGAACTGTGGTGTTGGAGAACACTCTTGAGAATCCCTTAGACTGTAAGGAGATCCATCCAGTCCATCCTAAAGGAAATCAGTCCTGAGTGTTCATTGGAAGGACTGATGCTGAAGCTGAAGCTCCAATACTTTGGCCACTTGATGCGAAGAACTGACTGATTTGAAAAGACCCTGATGCTGGCTAAGATTGAGGGCGGAAGAAGAAGGGAAAGACAGAGGATGAGATGGTTGGATGGCATCATTGAGTCAGTGGATATGAGTTTGCATAAGCTTTGGGAGTTGGTAATGGACAGAGAAGCCTGGTGTGCTGCAGTCCATAGTTGGACACAGCTGAGCTGAACTGAACTGAACAGGATTCACAGGTGGCTCAGTGATAAAGAATCCATCCTCAATGTAGGAAACACAAATTGGATCCCAGAGTAGGGAAGATCCCCTGGAGAAGGAAATGGCAACCCACTCCAGTTTTCTTGCCTGGAAACTCCCATGGACAGAAGAACCTTGCAGGCTACAGTTTCATGGGGTTGCAAAAGAGTCAGACACAGCTTAGCAACTAAACAACAACATACCCATGTAAATACCACCTGTGTTATGCTGTGCTTAGTTGCTTAATCATGTCCAGCTCTTTGTGACCCCGTGGATTGCAGCCCACCAGGCTCCTCTGTCCTTGGGGATTCTCCAGGCCAGAATACTGGAATGGATAGCCTTTCCCTTTTCCAGCGGATCTTTCCAACCCAGGGATCAAACCCAGGTCTCCCTCAATGCAGGCAAATTCTTTACCAACTGGGCCACCAGGGAATCCCAAACACCACCTAGATCAAGACACACATCAAGATATAAAACACTATCAACACCTCAGAAAACTGCCTCATGCCTCTTCCAGTTAACAATCCCTAACAGAGGTCATTTTTCTGACTTACATCACCCTAGATAGTGTTTTTTCCTGTTCTTAGAATGTATAGAAAAATGGAATCATATGTTATCTATTTTTTTGTGTGTCTGGCCTCTTTGACTCACCAGTACGCCTATGAGATTTGTCCATGTTGTTGAGTGTAGTAATAATTTATTTTTATTTTTTGAACTGCATATTCCATTGTATAAATCTACCAACCACAGTTTGTTTATCCATTCTTCTCTTAGGGCTTTAATTCTGTATTCTTTATTTTGTTCCATAGTCTGTTTGTCTGCCTTTATGCCAGTACCACACTGTATTGCTAACTGAGCTTTATAGAATTCCCTAAGTTCTTCACTATGTTCTTCTCCAGGATTGTCTTCACCATTTTAGGTCCTTTGCATTTCCATTTATGTTTCAGAATACGCCTGTTATTTTCCATCCTTTTATTTATTTTTTAAATGTGTCTTTGTGATTGCATTTAATAAGTCAATTTAGGGAAATTTGGGAATCTTGACAGCCTTGAGTCTTCCTATGCATAAACCTGGCATATCTCTGCTTTGCATAGAATTTCTTTAATTTTTCTTACTAGTGTTTTTCAGTTTTTTGTATACAAGTCTTGCACATACTTTGTGAAATTTACCTTTGAGAATTTCATGGTTTTGTGTTCTATTGTACATTTAAAATTTTGTTTTCCAGTATTTATTCTCATATATAGAAATGAAGTTGATTTTTATATGTTGACCTGGTTTGTATCCTGCAACTTTGCAAAATTCACTTATTCTACTAGCATTTTTGGTAGATGCTTGCTTTTTATTTCTTTTCCTTGTCTTATTACACTGACTAGAACCTACATGATAGTGAAGACAAGTCATAAGAATAGACATTCTTGCATGGAGCACATCTTGTGGGGAAAGATTCAGTATTTTCAGTATATTGTTGTAGATTTTTTTTATAGGTACACTTTATCAGATGAAAGAAGTTCTTTCAGTTCCTCATTTGAAAGTTACTCATGAATTTTATCAAATATTTTTTCTCTATTTACTTACTGAGAGAATTATATAGTTTTTCCCTTTTATTCAGTTAATATTACTGAACTTAACTTACTAAATTAATATTTATTTCTGAATGTTAAACCAGCCTTGCATTCCTGCAAGGTCATTATCCATTATCCTTTTTATATAATATCTTACTGGATTTGCTGTTGACCTATTCAGGAATTTTGCTTCTTTGTTCATTGGTGTGTCATTTACTTTTATTTTGGGGCTTTGGTATCAGAGGTATGCTGGCCCCAACAAACAGGTTGAAAAGTGTTACCTGCATCTTTCTGTCCTCCAAAAGAGTTTTTGTGCTAGTACTATTGAAATTATCTATTCTTTAGTTATTTGAAAGAATTCACCAGTGAAGCTGTCCCAGCCTGGAGTTTTCTGTGTGGGAAGATTTTAAATCTGCCATGTTACTATTTGTTTCCTGTTGTACCATCTGTTCTTTCTTTCCCTCACCTTCTCTTTCTGTTGTTTTCTTTGTTTAAGCAGTTGGTTATCTTTTAAAGAGATTTAAATAGTTAAAA
>SJYW01055277.1:64908-97266 GCA_006410735.1 Raphicerus campestris
CCTCCCTCCCTGTACTATCTCTCTGGGTCATCCCAGTGCACCAGCCCCAAGCATCTAGTATCATGCATCAAACCTGGACTGGCGATTCATTTCATATATGATATTATACATGTTTCTTTATTTTTTTATTCAAGTATTTTAAAAAATTGTTTCATTTTATCACCTCTTGATTTTTAACAATTTTTAAAATTTCTTTATTTATAAATAAACCACAAACCATACAGTTGACCCATTTAAAGTATACAGTTCAGTGGGCTTTGGCATATTATATTTTTCTAATTTTGAAATATATATAATAAATATCCCATTTTAACCAGTTTATTGTATAATTCAGTGCCATTAATTACATTTACAGTGTTGTGCAACCATCATAGCTATCAGTGTAGAAAACTTTGTCATTGTTCCAAATAGAAATTCTGCAACTGTTAACCAATTACTTCCCATTCCTACTCTCCTCAGCCCCTGATAACCTCTTATCTACTTTTTGTCTTTGAATTTCCTTTTCTAGGTACCTATAATTGGAATCCTATAGTTATTTGTCCTTTTGTGCCTTGCTTATTTCACTTAGCATCATATTTTCAAGTTTCATCCATGTTGTTGCATGTATCAGAACTTTATTTTTATGCCTGAATAATATTCCATCATATGGATATACCACTTTTTAATTTATTCATCTGTTGATTGACCATTGAGTTATTTCCATCTTTGGGCTCTTGTGAATTATACTTCTACAAACACTGGCATTACAAGTATTCATTCAAGTCCCTTCTTTCAGTTACTTTGAGTATTTATGGGGGAGTGGAATTGTTGGATCATATGGTAATCCAGTGTTTAGCTTTTTGAGGGACTACCAAACATTTTTTCTTAACTGCTGCACCATTTTATAGTCCCACTATATGTATATGTGTATGTATACATATATGTCCACTGTATATATATGTACAAGCATACCAGTTTTTCCACATCTTCACCAACACTTGTCATTTTCCATATTTTTGTTATAGCCATGCTCATTGGTATGAAGTGGGATCATTGTGGTTTTGATTTTCATTTCCCTAATGACTAATGGGGCTTCCTGTGGTGATTCAACAGTAAAGAATCCACCTGAAATGCAGGAGATACAGGTTTGATCCCTGGGTTGGGAAGATCCCTTGGAGAGGGAAGTGGCAACCCACTCTAGTATTCTTGCCTGGGAAATCCCATGGACAGAGGAGCCTGGCAGGCTACAGTTCATGGGGACACAAAGAATTGGACAGGATTTGGCAACTGAAACAATGACTAGTGATGTTAATCATCTTGCCATGTGCTTATTTGTTGTTATATAGTCACTGAGTCGTGTCTGACTCTTTGACTCCATGGACTGCATCATGCCAGGCTTCCCTGTCCTTCACTATCTCCTAGAGTTTCCTCAAACTCATGTCCATTGGGTCTGTGATGCCATCCAACCATCTTATCCTCTGTCAATCTCCTTCTCCTGTTGTCTTCAGTCTGTCTTAGCATCAGGGTCTCTTTCATTGAATTGGCTTTTTGCATCAGGTGGCCAAAGTATTGGAGCTTCAGCTTCAGCATCAGTCCTTTCAATGAATATTCAGGACTGATTTCCTTTAGGATGGACTGATTTGATCTCCTTGCAGTCCAAGGGACTCTCAAGAGTCTTCTCCAGCACCACAATTTGAAAGCATTAGTTCCTTGGCATTTGGCCTTCCTTATGGTTCAACTCTCACATCCATACCTGACTACTGAAAAACCATAGCTTTGCTCAGAGGATAAAGTATCTACCTGCAATGGGGGAGACCTGGGTTCAATCCCTGGGTTGGGAAGATCCCCTGGAGAAGGAAATGGCAACCCACTCCAGTATTATTGCCTGGAGAATCCCATGGACAGAGGAGCCTGGCACGCTACAGTCCACGGGGTCACCAAGAGTCGGACACGACTGAGCGACTTCACTTTCACTTTTGACTATACAAACTTTTGTTGGCAAAGTGATGTCCCTGCCTCTTAATATGCTGTCAGATTTGTCATAGCTTTCCTTCCAAAGAGTAGGTCTCTTTTAAGTTCATGGCTGCAGTCACCATCCTCAATGATTTTAGAGCCCAAGAAAATAAAATCTATCACTGTTTCCCCTTCTAGTAGGTTAGTGCAAAAGTAGTTATGGTTTTACGTTGTTGCACTTTGCTGTTTGATATTGAATACATTCTTAAGTAAATGTGGTTATGTTAGACATCGTTTAAATGCACACTTCTTGCTTTATTTGTTTTTTTTTTTTTTGCTAATGACTTATTACTTGCTGTTTATTTTATATTTATTTTAGTCTAGGGAAATGATGTTGGACAAAAAGGAAATTCGAGCAATTTTCTTATTCGAGTTCGAAATGAGTCATAAAGCAGCAGTGACAACTCACAACATCAACAATGCATTTGGCCCAGGAACTGCTAATGAACATACAATGCAGTGGTGGTTCAAGAAGTTTTGCAGAGGAGTCAAGAGCCTTGAAGATGAGGAGCACAGTGGCTGGCTATTGGAAGTTGATGACAAACGATTGAGAGCATCAGTGAAGCTGATGCTCTTAAAACACCACAAGAGGTTGCCCAAGAACTCAGCATCAATCATTTTATGGTCATTTCGCATTTGAGGCAAATTGGAAAGGTGAAAAAATTTGATAAGTAGGTGCTTCGTGAACTGCCCACAAATCAAAAGAATCATTGTTTTGAAGTGTTGTCTTCTCTTATTCTGTACTACAACAATGAACCATTTCTTGATTGGATTGTGACATGCAATGGAAAATGGATTTATACAACAACTGGCAATGACCATCTCAGTGGTTGGACCGAGAAGAAGCTCCAAAGCACTTCCCNAATTGAATAATTACAATTAGTGTCATCCACTGAAATATTCATGGCAACATTCTTGCTCATAGGTAGTATAGAGTCTACTCATGCTTTTTATTATTTTTAATCACCCTAATAATGAAAAATAAATCCATGTGGAAAATCTAAAAATGTACTTAATTATAAAATCATATCTCCAGGGAATTAAGTTAGTTTGTGATTCTTAATGACAATGATGTTATCAGTAGAGTGGCTTATATAGTTCTAATCTGCTCACTTCCCAGTGAAGAGAAACAACCCCACTGCTCTGTTTACCAATAAAAAGAAAAAGAGTGGAATTCAAGTGGCTGTGAGTTATATCAGAAAAGATCATTTTAATTCTACTACTATCTTTGGAAATACTTGATTAGTATGTTGTATTATTATACNGAAACAACCCCACTGCTCTGTTTACCAATAAAAAGAAAAAGAGTGGAATTCAAGTGGCTGTGAGTTATATCAGAAAAGATCATTTTAATTCTACTACTATCTTTGGAAATACTTGATTAGTATGTTGTATTATTATACCACTGCTACTCTGATGGAACCAAAATTTGTTCATTGGTCTTGCCTTTATATATTATTTAGGAGCCTATGATAGATTCTCAAAAAAATAAAATTGCCTTCTCTCCCACCCCAGGTATTCATCTATATTATTGTATCACCTCTCTGCGGTGGATTTACATGGCCAAGCTGTGTGAAGAAATAAAAAGGTTGTCATTAACCAAGGATATAAGAGACCAAGGAGTTAAAAGCAATCCATGTAATTCAGGCCTTTTAATCCTGAGAGATGGTGTCTGCCAGTCTCTTCAACCTGCTTCTTTCTCTCTTTTCTTTAAATCTTGTTCCATGCCTCCAGATTTATCTTTGTCCTGTCAACCTGTTTATTTTACTGCACTTCAGACTGAACCATTTATTGTAGCAGTAGCCTTAAAAAAAGCATTTCGTTTAGTGTCATCTACTTGCAGAAACATTTTGTTTGTAATTGCACAAAGCTATCACCAAGGTAGAAACCACCTGTCTTATGAACTGTTGGCTAAAATTCTGGATGACCTTTGTGCACACAAAAGTTGAAAAGACTGATAGTATTGCTAACATCTTGTCTCAATGTCTTTTGATTTTGAAGGGTTTTAGGTGCTTGAAAACAATGTTCATGGAGAATTGTTATTTGGGGAATTGTAATGCAATTGTTGGTGTTTCAAGGAACCCAAGCAGGTAAAGTATTGATATTAAACAGTTCATCTCAGTCAGAAAGGGAATGTTTTGCTAGCCTGTTAGAAGCACACAGAATTATCCTTGTCTGCATATTACTAACTTTTAGAACGAGAGTTTTGATCATTAGCAAACTTCGCAGAGCTTGATATCCTCTGTTTCCCTATTGCAGTTGATTTCAAAAGATGGTGGTTTAAATATTGTTGAAGGCTAGAATTTTTTGTATATTCCTTTTCCTCTCATGGATGTTTAGGGCAATTGTATAGATAATAGAATGGGCGGTAGAGGGCGTGGGTAGGCGCATTCCACTGATTCACCAAAGAAAAAGAAGAGAACTACAGCCAACGTGCTAGCATTTTCGCTAGCATGAAGGGAGATAAAGGGAGATAGTGTGGGGGAACTTTTCCAGCCTGGGAAAAGCCCAAGCTGAATATAATGAACAATCAATTCCAGGGTTTGGGTTTAACTGGTGTTGAACAATAGTTAGAACATCCTTTGTGGTTTAGAAAATTCTTTAACCTGCCTAGGTTTGAAGATTATTTTTTATGTAACTTGAGAGTAGACAGTATGATATCTAGAAACAATGTAAAGACACTTTAGCTAACATCCATGTAACTGCAGTGTGAAAAAAACTGGAATGTAATCATACTGCTTTGGCGACTCTGGCATCTGTTAGCTAGTATATACTTTTGGTGTATCTGAAAGGACATTTGCTCTGTAGATCTAATTGCATTTACTTATCAATAAAGGCTGGTAAATGGAAATTATATTACATTTGACTATTTTCCCAATGATATAACAAATTGGTCCATGAAACCTAGCCACCTGTTTAGCCTAGTCATGTGCCTTGAATATACACACACACATACATACATATGTATGTCACATAATCTGGATCCTGCTACCTGTTCTTCCATCTAAACTTTTCAGTTCATGCTAATTCCTTTATTTGACATATGTTTTCAACCCACTGGAACCCTTTTCCTTGTGATCGTGTATAGTGGAAATGTTTTTTCAGTTCTTTTGATCAACACTAATGCCTTTTAATTCCATTAGCATTTTGCATTGGAAAGTGTTTGTTCCATGATAACATTTGGCGTTCTTAATAATAATTTCAAAATGTCTTTACTTCAGCAAAAAGTCTGAAAGCTCATTTCCCTTTCTTATACATACCTGAACAAAAACTATGTGCATGTTTTAGGGATAAATTGCATAACCATCTCTTGGTCTATTTATGTATAGGAATGCTTTTTGAAGCACATACCTTATTTTAAATGATGCACAAACTGAAGACATTAATAAAAATATAAGAGTAATACAATGAGTTGCTTGTTTGAGAATTTCTTTGTGGAATCTAATTTCTTCTGATAACATTTTGCCATAGTTTGCAGAACAAAAATATTTTACTTCTGATAAAAATACATTTAAAAATGTGACCTGGAGTCTTAAAGAGCTATAGCACTGTCTCAGGTATATAAAATTTTCTTCAAAATCAAAAGACACAAAAGTTAAAAAATGTGTAGGCCATACTGTAACCAACAAAAAGATCATGAAATGACCACACAACCTCTACAGCCATCATCCTGAGACCATGGTTGAGACAGAATAGCAAAAGAACCCTAGGGATTGTAATCCATTTAAACTCAACTCTGACTGGTTCTGAAGTAGATGACTCAAAGGAAGGCATACAGGGTGAGAGTGAATAATTTGTTATAGCAAAACAGACTTAGGTAAAGAGAAAAAGAGATAGAATGGCAAAGATCAAATGTACAAGAAGCTTGGCCACAGCAAAAAATAATGGGTCACTTGGGGCCTTTGAATCTTGGTAACTGAAGTAAAGAATGATAGAATATGTTCTAGTCCATGATAAAGCAACTCAGAAACAGCCCATTTAGCTTTCTCCAGGCCTCCTCGAGGGAGACACTTAGAGATGGGCTGAGGGAATGCTATTTGTTTGTTTATTTGTTGTTCAGTTCAGTCGCTCAATCCTGTCTGACTCTTTGCGACCCCATGCCTCCCTGTCCATCACCAACTCCCAGGGTTCACTCAAACTCATGTCCATTGAGTTGGTGATGCCATTATTTGTTGTTATGAACAGAAAAAGAAGTGGCACAGGCTAATTACTTCTCTTCAGACTGTTGGCCACAAGGTCAAATAGTGTCACAATTCATAAGTTTCCTTCAGAATAAATGGGCAGAACTTCCATCATATAATGATTCTTCCTTGTCTAACTCTGCCTTCCCAGCCTCAAGATGGACATAGAAATTGGGATGCTTGCCTGGGGTCTTAGTGGAAATTTACATAACAACAGAAATAGCAGCCATAGACCTTCGTGCAATATTTACATTAGAAGCAGATCTGTTTGGACCACTCTGTCTTTTAAACAATAATAAATGGGGTAGAGTGGTGATAATAAATTGGACAGAGTGGTGGTGGTGGTTGACCTATGATTTGGTTTGAATTCAATAAGGAAAACAGCCAAGACAAGGATGATGGAAATAAGGGGCTTAATACTGTATTCAAGTGTACACAGGTGTATGACAAAGTAGGAAGAGATGGTCTGGAAACCAAGTGCCAGATAAGGGGAAGAGTCCTGAATATTTTCACTTAATGTACTAGTGTTGGTGAACAGTTGGAAAACCTGAGAAGCCCTCCGTGTCTGTTTGCCAAAATAGGTGTGTGACAAAGACTGTGGCAAAATAGCGATGGTCTCAGTAAACTTGATGCCAAGTGCCCTATTGTGTCCCCAGTTGGTGAGGAGGGCCAGTAGTCAAGAGGATGAGTTGGATGCAGAATGGAGGAGATTGACACAAAGTCGGGAGATATGCCAGGTACCTTAGCATCTTCATGTCTGAGTGCCTTGACCTGCAAAAAATATTGGCCTCCACTTTCCTTCTGCTTTCCAAGTCTCACGTGAGTTCATTTCACTGGCAAAATGGAGTTCTAAAAGTGTATAGAGAAAGGAGTTTCAACAAAATTCCCAGCTTCTAGCCAGAACAGCACTGCCAATCTAGCCCAGCCAAGCTCTTCCTGGATTCATTCTAAAGACTGATTCAACTGTTTCTTCTTATGGAGAAAGACCATTTGAGAAGTTAAAGCATTCTTTTGGTCATGGTACATTGAACAAGATTATTTTGAATTCATGTTTATTAAACTGATGGATTTGTGTTGTTTATTAAACATCTATATTCAAAATATATTGTGACTTGTTACATCTCTTCCAAAGAGAGGAATGGCTGTGAAAGAAAATATATATGTGCAGGGTGACACCCTGATTTACCTTTTTAAAATTCACATTCCAAGTTTGGACCAAAGTAAAGAAAACCTTAAAAGTCTCATGGGCTCAAGAGGAGGGGAGGTTCATGCACATGCGCACACACACACGCACACACACACACAGACATATTAATGGCTGGTTCATGTTGCTGTACAGCAGAAACCAACACAATCTTGTAAAGCGGTTATACTCCAATTAAAATAAAAGGCTCATACTCAGAGAGAGGACATTAAATTCAGTAATACCCCTTACAGACTTCACTTCTGGATAAGATGGAGTAAGAGTATGTTTACCCTCCTGCTTGAAATAACCCAGTAAAGGGATTGTCTTTAAGACACTGGACTCCAGGCGATGAAGGGGTAGTGATGTTTCAAACTGCTGAACTCAGTTATTGCCCCAGCTTATGATGAGAGAGTATTCTGGCCACGATAGAATGAGAAGGAACCCAAGGTATTTGGTAGAGTAGTCAGAAGGGTCTTGCATAAACCAGGCTTTCTCAATCTTTGCACGGTGGATGTTTGGGACCCGATGCTCTGAGATTGTCCTGTGCATTGTAGAATGTCCAGTAGCATCCCTAGCCTCAAGCCACTGGATGCCAGGAGCACACTCTCCAACTGTGACAACCAAAAATGTCCCAGTGTTCCTGCCAAGTTGGAGTAGGGGAGCAAAATCAACCTTGGCTAAGAACCACTGGCCTACAAAACTAGCTACTGTTGCTGTTCAGTCACTAAGTCATGTCTGATTCTTTGCAACCCCATGGACTGCAGCATGTCAGCTTGCTCTGTCTTCCACCATCTCTTGGAGTTTGCTCAGATTCAAGTCCATTGAATGATTGATTCTATCTAACCACTTCATCCTCTGTTGCTGCTCCCTTTTCCTCCTGTCTTCAATCTTTCCCAGCATCAGGGTCTTTTCCAATGCGTTACCTGTTCACATCAGCTGTCCAAAANTCTTTTGATCAACACTAATGCCTTTTAATTCCATTAGCATTTTGCATTGGAAAGCGTTTGTTCCATGAAAACATTTGGTGTTCTTAATAATAATTTCAAAATGTCTTTAATTCAACCAAAAAGACTGAAAGCTCATTTCCCTTTCTTATACATACCTGAACAAAAATGATGTGCATGTTTTAGGGATAAATTACTTAACCATCTCTTGGTCTATTTATGTATAGGAATGCTTTTTGAAGCATATACCTTATTTTAAATGATGCACAAACTGAAGACATTAATAAAAATATAAGAGTAATACAATGAGTTGCTTGTTTGAGAATTTCTTTGTGGAATCTAATTTCTTCTGATGACATTTTGCCATAGTTTGCAGAACAAAAATATTTTACTTGTGATGAAAATACATTTTAAAATGAGACCTGGAGCCTTCAAGAGCTATAGCACTGTCTCAGGTGTATAAAATTTTCTTCAAAATCAAAAGACAGAAAAGTTAAAGAATATGTAGGCCATACTGTAACCCACAAAAGATCATGAAATGACCACACAGCCTCTACAGCCATCATCCTGAGACCATGGTTGAGACAGAATAGCAAAAGAACCCTAGGGATTATAATCCATTTCAACTCAACTCTGACTGATTCTGAAATAGATGACTCAAAGGAAGGCATACAGGGTGAGAGTGAATAATTTGTTATAGCAAAACAGACTTAGATAAAGAGAAAAAGAGATAGAATGGCAAAGATCAAATGTACAAGAAGCTTGGCCACAGCAAAAAATAATGGGTCACTTGGGGCCTTTGAATCTTGGTAACTGAAGTAAAGAATGATAGAATATGTTCTAGTCCATGATAAAGCAACTCAGAAACAGCCCATTTAGCTTTCTCCAGGCCTCCTCGAGGGAGACACTTAGAGATGGGCTGAGGGAATGCTATTTGTTTATTTGCTGTTCAGTTCAGTCGCTCAGTCCTGTCTGACTCTTTGCGACCCCATGCCTGCCTGTCCATTACCAAATCCCAGAGTTCACTCAAACTCATGTCCATTGAGTTGGTGATGCCATTATTTGTTGTTATGAACAGAAAAAGAAGTGGCACAGGCTAATTATTTCTCTTCAGACTGTTGGCCACAAGGTCAAATAGTGTCACAATTCATAAGTTTCCTTCAGAATAAATGGGCAGAACTTCCATCATATAATGATTCTTCCTTGTCTAACTCTGCCTTCCCAGCCTCAAGATGGACATAGAAGTTGGGATGCTTGTCTGGGGTCTTAGTGGAAATTTACATAACAACAGAAATAGCAGCCATAGACCTTCGTGCAATATTTACATTAGAAGCAGATCTGTTTGGACCACTCTGTCTTTTAAACAATAATAAATGGGGTAGAGTGGTGATAATAAATTGGACAGAGTGGTGGTGGTGGTTGACCTATGATTTGGTTTGAATTCAATAAGGAAAACAGCCAAGACAAGGATGATGGAAATAAGGGGCTTAATACTGTATTCAAGTGTACACAGGTGTATGACAAAGTAGGAAGAGATGGTCTGGAAACCAAGTGCCAGATAAGGGGAAGAGTCCTGAATATTTTCACTTAATGTACTAGTGTTGGTGAACAGTTGGAAAACCTGAGAAGCCCTCCGTGTCTGTTTGCCAAAATAGGTGTGTGACAAAGACTGTGGCAAAATAGCGATGGTCTCAGTAAACTTGATGCCAAGTGCCCTATTGTGTCCCCAGTTGGTGAGGAGGGCCAGTAGTCAAGAGGATGAGTTGGATGCAGAATGGAGGAGATTGACACAAAGTCGGGAGATATGCCAGGTACCTTAGCATCTTCATGTCTGAGTGCCTTGACCTGCAAAAAATATTGGCCTCCACTTTCCTTCTGCTTTCCAAGTCTCACGTGAGTTCATTTCATTGGCAAAATGGAGTTCTAAAAGTGTATAGAGAAAGGAGTTTCAACAAAATTCCCAGCTTCTAGCAGGAACAGCACTGCCAAACTAGCCCAGTCAAGCTCTTCCTGGATTCATTCTAAAGACTGATTCAATTGTTTCATCTTATGGAGAAAGACCATTTGAGAAGTTAAAGCATTCTTTTGGTTATGGTACATTGAACAAGATTATTTTTGATTCATGTTTATTAAACTGATGGATTTGTGTTGTTTATTAAACATCTATATTCAAAATATATTGTGACTTGTTACATCTCTTCCAAAGAGAGGAATGGCTGTGAAAGAAAATATATATGTGCAGGTTGACACCCTGATTTACCTTTTTAAAATTCACATTCCAAGTTTGGACCAAAGTAAAGAAAACCTTAAAAGTCTCATGGGCTCAAGAGGAGGGGAGGTTCACGCACATGCGCACACACACACACACGCACACACACACACAGACATATTAATGGCTGGTTCATGTTGCTGTACAGCAGAAACCAACACAATCTTGTAAAGCGGTTATACTCCAATTAAAATAAAAGGCTCATACTCAGAGAGAGGACATTAAATTCAGTAATACCCCTTACAGACTTCACTTCTGGATAAGATGGAGTAACAGTATGTTTACCCTTCTGCTTGAAATAACCCAATAAAGGGATTGTTTTTAAGACACTGGTCCCCAGGCGATGAAGGGGTAGTGATGTTTCGAAGGGCTGAACTCAGTTATTGCCCCAGCTTATGATGAGAGAGTATTCTGGCCACGATAGAATGAGAAGGAACCCAAGGTATTTGGTAGAGTAGTCAGAAGGGTCTTGCATAAACCAGGCTTTCTCAATCTTTGCACAGTGGATGTTTGGGACCCGATGCTCTGAGATTGTCCTGTGCATTGTAGAATGTCCAGTAGCATCCCTAGCCTCAAGCCACTGGATGCCAGGAGCACACTCTCCAACTGTGACAACCAAAAATGTCCCAGTGTTCCTGCCAAGTTGGAGTAGGGGAGCAAAATCAACCTTGGCTAAGAACCACTGGCCTACAAAACTAGCTACTGTTGCTGTTCAGTCACTAAGTCATGTCTGATTCTTTGCAACCCCATGGACTGCAGCATGTCAGCCTGCTCTGTCTTCCACCATCTCTTGGAGTTTGCTCAGATTCAAGTCCATTGAATGATTGATTCTATCTAACCACTTCATCCTCTGTTGCTGCTCCCTTTTCCTCCTGTCTTCAATCTTTCCCAGCATCAGGGTCTTTTCCAATGCGTTACCTGTTCACATCAGCTGTCCAAAACATTGGTGCTTCAGCTTCAGCATCAGTCCTTCCAGTGAATATTCAGGGTTGATTTCCTGTAGGATTGACTGGTTTGATCCCCTTGCTGTCCAAGGGACTCTCAAGAGTCTTTAGCACCACAACCTGAAAGCATCAGTTCTTCTCTGCTCTTCTTCATGGTCCAACTCTCACATCCGTACCTAACTACTGGAAAAACCATAGCTTTGATTATATGGACTTTTGTCGGTAATGTCTCTGCTTTTTAATATGCTGTCTAGGTTTGTCATAGCTTTCCTTCCAAGGAGCAAGCATCTTTTAAGTTCACGGATGGAGTCACTGTCTGCAGTGATTCTGTAGCCCATGAAAATAAAATTTGTCACTGTTTCCACTTTATCCCCTTCTAGTTTCCATGATGTGATGGGCCCAGATACCATGATCTTAGTTTTTTTTTTTTTTCTTTTTTTTTTTTTCATGATCTTAGTTTTTTGAATGTTGCGTTTCAAGCCAACTTTTTCACTCTCCTCTTTCACTTTCATCAAGAGACTCTTTAGTTCCTCTTCCCTTTCTGCCATTAGAGTGGAATCATCTGCATATCTGAGGATGTTGCTATTTCTCCTGGCAATCTTGATTCCAACTTGTGATTCATCCAGCCTGGCATTTGCATGATGTACTCTGCATAGAAGTTAAATAAGCAGGGTGACAACATACAGCCTCGTCATATCCTTTCCCAGTACTGAACCAGTCAGTTGTTCCATGTCCAGTTCTGTTACTTCTTGACCCCTATACAAGTTTCTCAGGAGAAAGGTAAGGTGGTCTGGTATCTAAGAATTTTCCACAGTGGAAGGGGACATAGGTAAAACTATGACTGATCATGTTGATGTTAGGTAGAAACCAACAGAATACTGTAAAGCAATTATCTTCCAATTAAAAATAAAATTTAAAAAAGGGTTTTTCATTTTTTTGTGATCCCTACAGTCAGAGGCTTTAGTGTAGACACTGAAAGATAAGTCTTTTTTTTCTTTTTTAACGCCCTTGCTTTCTCCATAATCCAATGAATGTTGGCAAATTGATCTCTGGTTCCTCTGCTTCCTCGAAACCCAGCTTGTACATCTGGAATTTCTTGGTTCACATTCTGCTGAAGCCTAGTTTGAAAGATTTTTAGCATTACTGCCAGCATATGAAATGAGTGCAGTTGTACAGTAGTTTGAACATTCTTTGGCATTGATCTTCTTTGGGACTGGAATGTAAACTGACCTTTTCATTCCGGTGGCCATTGCTGAGTTTTCCAAATTTCCTGCTATATTGAGTGCAGCATTTTTAACAGCATCATCTTGTAGGATTTGAAATACCTCAGCTGGAATTCCATCATCTCCAGTAGCTTTGTAGTAGTGCTTCGTAAGGCTCACTTCACACTCCAGAATGTCTGGCGCCAGGTGAGTGACCATCATGTTTATCTGGGTCATGAAGACCTTTTCTGTATAGTAGTTCTGTATTCTTGCCACCTCTTCTTAATCTCTTCTGCTTCTGTTAGGTTCTTATTTACCATTTCTGTCCTTTATCATGCTCATCCTTGCATGAAATACTCCCTTGATATGTCCAGTTTTCTTGAAGAGATCTCTAATCTTTCTCATTTTATTGTTTCCTCTTTTTTTTTTTTTTGCACTGTTCATTGAAGAAGGCCTTCTTGCCATTCCCTGGAACTCTGCATTCAGTTGGGTGTATCTTTCCCTTTCTCCCTTCTGTTTTGCTTTCTTCTTTCCTCAGCTCTTTGTAAAGCCTCTTCAGACAACCATTCTGCCTTCTCACATTTCACTTTGTTGTTGGTCAGTCACTAAGTCATGTCTCACTGTGACCCCATGGACTGCAGCATGCCAGGCTCCTCTCTTCTCCACTATCTCCTGGAGTTTNAGAGTGGAATCATCTGCATATCTGAGGATGTTGCTATTTCTCCTGGCAATCTTGATTCCAACTTGTGATTCATCCAGCCTGGCATTTGCATGATGTACTCTGCATAGAAGTTAAATAAGCAGGGTGACAACATACAGCCTCGTCATATCCTTTCCCAGTACTGAACCAGTCAGTTGTTCCATGTCCAGTTCTGTTACTTCTTGACCCCTATACAAGTTTCTCAGGAGAAAGGTAAGGTGGTCTGGTATCTAAGAATTTTCCACAGTGGAAGGGGACATAGGTAAAACTATGACTGATCATGTTGATGTTAGGTAGAAACCAACAGAATACTGTAAAGCAATTATCTTCCAATTAAAAATAAAATTTAAAAAAGGGTTTTTCATTTTTTTGTGATCCCTACAGTCAGAGGCTTTAGTGTAGACACTGAAAGATAAGTCTTTTTTTTCTTTTTTAACGCCCTTGCTTTCTCCATAATCCAATGAATGTTGGCAAATTGATCTCTGGTTCCTCTGCTTCCTCGAAACCCAGCTTGTACATCTGGAATTTCTTGGTTCACATTCTGCTGAAGCCTAGTTTGAAAGATTTTTAGCATTACTGCCAGCATATGAAATGAGTGCAGTTGTACAGTAGTTTGAACATTCTTTGGCATTGATCTTCTTTGGGACTGGAATGTAAACTGACCTTTTCATTCCGGTGGCCATTGCTGAGTTTTCCAAATTTCCTGCTATATTGAGTGCAGCATTTTTAACAGCATCATCTTGTAGGATTTGAAATACCTCAGCTGGAATTCCATCATCTCCAGTAGCTTTGTAGTAGTGCTTCGTAAGGCTCACTTCACACTCCAGAATGTCTGGCGCCAGGTGAGTGACCATCATGTTTATCTGGGTCATGAAGACCTTTTCTGTATAGTAGTTCTGTATTCTTGCCACCTCTTCTTAATCTCTTCTGCTTCTGTTAGGTTCTTATTTACCATTTCTGTCCTTTATCATGCTCATCCTTGCATGAAATACTCCCTTGATATGTCCAGTTTTCTTGAAGAGATCTCTAATCTTTCTCATTTTATTGTTTCCTCTTTTTTTTTTTTTTGCACTGTTCATTGAAGAAGGCCTTCTTGCCATTCCCTGGAACTCTGCATTCAGTTGGGTGTATCTTTCCCTTTCTCCCTTCTGTTTTGCTTTCTTCTTTCCTCAGCTCTTTGTAAAGCCTCTTCAGACAACCATTCTGCCTTCTCACATTTCACTTTGTTGTTGGTCAGTCACTAAGTCACGTCTGACTGTGACCCCATGGACTGCAGCATGCCAGGCTCCTCTGTTCTCCACTATCTCCTGGAGTTTGCTCAAATTCATGTCCATTGAGTTGATGATGCTGTCTAACCATCTCATCCTCTGCCACCCTCTTCTCTGTTTGCCTTCATTTAGATAGACACCACAAAACTTTTGCTTCATTGTGTTTGGGTTTGTTTGGGAGGAGTTAGTCATCATGCATTATCAATACTTTCTTGGAAAGGTTTTTTATTCCCTCAACAACTATCCTAGATAAACCCAATTCTAGCTAATAAAGGCTGTTGAAGCCTGGCATGCTGCAGTCCGTGGGGTTGCAAAGAGTCGGACATGACTGAGCAACTGAACTGAACTGAATAATCATTAGGGCCAGGTGGTCCCTCTGCCTTGTTGGTCCCCAACCCATGAAGACTCCCTGAAGTGTTCATGGCACCCATGAGACCAGACAACTATTCATGAAGCTTGATTCAGGACTGTACGCCCTGTTTCCAAGCACTGTCTGCCTCCATGTCAACTGTCAACAGTCCCAGTGACTGGCCATGCAAAGAGCAGCTGCAAATATTTCTGATCGTTCCTGGATCCTGATTCCACCGTGTAAGTTACTGGATAATAAACTGATCTATTGATTACCTGGAGCTGCCTGTCTCTGTTTCAGGGCCCAGCTTTGAGGGTAGGGGACCTGCCTGGGGGAGGATGGATGTGCACTAGTGGGGGACACTCACTGATGGTCCCCTCATCTGTCCAAGGCCCAACACCCTGTCCATGTCCATCCCTGTCCCTCTCCAGAACCCTGTGAGCTTGTCCTCCACAGGAAACCTTACTTTCTAGGCTCCAAGCACCCACACTTCCCCATCTCAACTGTTGCATGGTCCAATTGAGTTTGTGGGTTTCCTGCCTTCCTGGCTGAAGTCTAGTTGGAGACGAGGTGGTTTCCAGCAGTCCTGGGGGCTGCTGGGGCCACTCAGTGCAGGCTAGGAAGGAATAGCCTGTATCCCCATGCCTGTGGCTAGGCCTGCTGGTGTCTCCATCCTCCCATAGGGTACCATTTTCACCTCCCCCTGCTGCCTTGCTGGCTTGTCTGCTACAGGATGGTCAGCTCTGTGTTCCAAATGCTATCCCCTGATCCTTGCCTCCTCTACAGCCTCCGTCCAGCCTCAGGGCTGACCCAGGCCAATCTCCTGGCTCACACCCTTGCTCTTGGTTGGTGTCCTCAGTCCACCTGGGCTGACAGGTAATGGCCCCCTCTAGTCACCATGCAATGCTTCACCCAGCTGTGACAGTGCCCCAAACCCAGGAGAGGCAGCCCTCCTGCAGGATGTGGGAAGGCCTGACCAACTCCAGGGTGGACAGTGTGGCTTGGGTCACTAGGCAAGGATAGCTGAGTCCTCACTCTGGACCCCATGCCCCCATGGGCCTTCCATCGCCTCTGCTCTTGTGAGCCAAACAGGGATGCATGGTCTGTTGTCATAGGGGAAGGGACACACACTGGCTCCCCCAAGGGCACTCACGCTGACTGCACCAAATGGGCGCTACACCAGGACTTCTGCAGGGTGGGTTCGCCTGTGCACAGAGGTCGGGCCTCTGCTCTGGGCTCCAGGTGGTCACCTTGAGTCCTGATGGAAGTGTCCAAACTTATGGGCCTTGCATCAGGCTGGTCTGTGCTGATGCCATGGGTCGGGAGCTTGAGGCTGAGGTCAGGCACGTGGTGGTTCCCAGGTGGATGTAACGGACTCCAATGAACCCTGCACCTCAGGACTCATGGGGGCACACCTGAGCAACCCCCAACCCTGCTCTGACCTTTGCCCTTGGCTGCTTTTACCCTGCCACCTAAGCAAGTCTGCATCAGCTGCAAAGAGAAGAAGCTTGCTCACACACTCCCAGTGCCCAGGGCTCTCTTGGGCAGGCACATGGCAGCCCATGAGGCCAGTCCCCTAAAGGCCATTGGGGGCTCATGAGGGTAGGTCCCTTCAAGGCCACGGGGTACCCCTCCAGCTCCACACACAGGAAGCATGCACATAGCGCTTGTTGCAGGCTACCCCCAGCCCACCTGTTGGTCGGAGCTGACCCAGGGTGCTTCAGAGCAGAACCTGAACTAAGAGAGTCTCCTGCACAGGTCCATGGCCCGAGGCTTCACTCTGCAGCCTCCTTCCAGTGAAGCAAGTCCTCTGAAGGCTTTCACTGCTCCCAGGCCACTGGGCTCCTGACTCCCTCCCTCCACCACCAACCCCCTTCTCCCTGACTCCTGGATTGCTCTTGTGCAGACATAGTCTTTGTGAAGTTGTTCCCTACTCATGGGCCAGTTGACATGATGAGAAAAGAAACAAGAGTTACAGCCACATGCCCATCCTTATCTTTAGGACCCCACAACTGGTCCTTGGTCCTGACCTGTGCAGCAAGGCCTGTTTTCTGCAACTGTGAGCCCCTGATGGGTGAAGACTGGCTGACCTGGGCAGCCTGACCTAGCTTGCCGGCCCTTCCCAGGTATTCCTGTGTTGGGGATCTATATAAACACCCTGTCCAGACAGCAAGAAGTGAGTGGGGCTCTGCTGGACCTTCTGCTGGACTTGCGAGGCTGCCACCTGCTGAGAAAGGGAATGTGATGCCCATGCTTGCTGTCTGAAGCCTCCCCAGGCAGAAGAGAGGATGCAAGAAAAAAGACAGTGGGGCCACAATGGAAGGAGAAACTCAGGGAAAGTGACAGCTTCCAGAGGAGCACCCAGGCCAGGACCATCCTGCCTGGTCTGCAAGCACCAACTCAGCAAGGGAGCTGTCACTAGTGTGGCTCCCAACACTTTCCTCCACCCTGTAAGGTCTTTCCACATATTTCAACATTTTACCTGGGAAGGGTGGATAAGGTTCAGGAGCAGCTGGCCTGGGGGCAGCTAACTTTACTCCCAGATGCCTGCTCGTGGCCCACCAGCATCCCAGTGAGGACACTCCTTGCAGGGGCAGGGATATAGGGGCTGCTGGCTACATGGGAGAAAGTCCCCACCCTGACCACCTTCAGAATTGTTCATCCTAACATCCTACTTGGGTTTTCACCTGTGTGCCTGGTGGGTTCTTAATGAGCAATGTGAACAGTGACATTAAATGTCCTCAGTCAGGACTAGATACTTACTATGCCACGTGTACAGGTGTAAGAACCTGGGGAGGCATGTGCAGCTAGTACTCTAGGGACATGCTTCAGATTGACTCTTCAACATTCTGGAGTCCAGCCACTGCTTTAGCATTTCTGAGGGCCCAGTGTTGACTCTAAGTGTTCTGTAATCCAGCCTCTATCTGCCTTTAGTGAGACCCACACTTCTAGGATCCTACAGAGCACAGGCTATGTAAGTTCTCTGTGGCTTCTTTAACAAATGACCACATGTTGGGTGGTTTAAAACAATAGGAGTTCACCCTCCTCCAGTCCTGGAGACCATACACCTGAGATCAAGGTGGTGCAGGACTGAAGTCCCTCCAGAGGCTCCAGCATAGGGTCCTTCCTGCCTTTTCCAGCTTTGGGGGCTCCACGGGTCCCTGGGCTTGTGGCCCCCTCCCTCCATCTCTGCCTCTGTCTTCATGAGGCTTCTCCTCTGTGTCTTCTTTCATCCCTTATAAAGGTACCTGTTGAACTTGGCTCTGTGATCATCTATCAAGTTTTGAATTTTTGTTCATTGACCACCCCTAGGAGACTTCTGGAAGGCAGTTGTTTTTCACTTACAGCCCCACAGACCTCATGAATATTAAGTGCATGGAAAGATTGAAGGCGGGAGGAGAAGGGGATGACAGAGGATGAGACGGTGGGATGGCATCACTGACTCAAAGGACATGAGTTTGAGCAAGCCCCGGGAGCTGGTAATGGACAGGATACCCTGGTGTGCTGCAATCCATGGGGTTGCAAAGAGTGGAACACGGCTGAGTGATTGAACTGCAGTGAACACAGCTGTAGAGTTGCTATTATAAAAAATGGCCACAAGGTGTCAGCGATTCCTCATGTTCCTTTTAAAATTTATTTTTCAGTGCATTCCTTGTTTTATTTTGGAGTAGGGTTGATTTGCGATACTGTGTTTGTTTCAGAAATATGGGAGCTTGATTCAATGATACACAGCCGTTTATCAATTTTTTGGGGGGTCATTTTCCCCAGATAGAGGATTGCAGTGTCACCAGTATGCTGCCCTTTGCTCTTCAACATTTAAAAAAATTTTTTTTTCCTGATTCTGTTTTATGTATATTCATGTCTTTTTGTTCCTTGCAAACTCTTCATTTATCCTACATTGCTAACTTTTTTTTAATCAGAAGTTGGTTTTTGAAATTTGTGAGTCTGTTTCTACTGGGTAATATCCTACATTTGCCTCAGTTTCAAGAAGATACCTGTCAGTGATTCCTTGTGATCTTTGTCTTTCTCTCTGGGACTTCCTTTACTTAGTATGGTAAGCACTCTATCCATCCACGCTGTTGTCATTGGCTTTATTCCATTCTGATTCAGGGCTGGGTACCTTTGCTGTATAGAGGTGCACCATTCTGTTTTCATTTTCCTGTCGATGGATGACTTGGTTGAATTTGTTGCAGNGTTGGAGGTAGGCCTTGAGGGCTGTGGTTCTGGCTCTGTCCCTCCAGTGCAGACCCTCAGTCAGCCTTGGGGAGGGGTGGTCGTGGTTTCCTGGCCAGAACACCCAGGCCCATGTGCACCATGGTCTCCTGGCTCCAGTGTATTCAAGGTCTCCCCAGCCCCTCCCTGGCCTTCCAGCCATCCTAGCCTGAGTCCACTGCCTGCTGCAGCTTGGCCTCTTAGCTGGGGCCACAGCTGCCACCTGCCTGGACACTAAGATGAGCTGGAAGAGGCCACTTGTAGGAGAGACAGGCCCGTGGTGGCCTGTGTTGTAGGTACTAGGAAGGCTTCCCTGAATGGCACTTCTTGGCTCCAGCTGAGCATCTGTTCCCTAGAGCATCTGTGGTGGTCTGCGGCATTCCCCTGGGCTGGGCTGTCCTGGTTACTGGGTGCTGCTGGGAAGGGACAGAGAAGGCCTCGCTCCCCAGGAGCCAGGACAGACTGCACCTGGTAGAGACCCTGCCCAGAGCTGGGCCTTATTCCTCTGCCCTCTGACCTGGGAGCTGTCACAGAAATAGTGGGTGATGTGGACAGAGGTCCCTGGTGTGGCCAGGCCTGGCTCTGGGGTCCTGACCAGTGGGGTGACCTGAGGCAGCCAGCCCCGAGACTAGGTCACCTTGGGGTCTGGGGGTGGACACACGCCGGGGTCCCACACTGAGGCCTTCTCATGTCAGTCCCTCCTGTGTGGATGTCTCCGCGGTGGAGCCAGGCCACACTTCCCTGACACCTTCCTCTCCTCGGACATTCTGGAATCAAGAACAGCACCATCAAGGACATGCAGTACAAGCTGGCCTGGGTCTGCAAAGTGCTGGGACTCCCGACCCTGACCTAGCCCAGGAGCCCCCTGACGTCTGGGTGCTGATGCAGTTTGAGGTTGTCTGTGCCCAGCTGGGGTCACTGGGCCTGCATGTGGCTTGGACTCCCTGCTTCAGCCTTCCAGGGCACATCCTGCCTAGTGTCCTGGGCAACCTTTGTTCTGGCAGCATGCTACTAGCCTGGCCTCTGGGGTGGTTGTTGGGGGTGTGGGGTCCTCTCTGCTCCCTCAGGTGAATGTCCACGTCCTCCAAGCAGGGGCAGTTGGCTCTGGCCTTTCTCAACCACTCACAGAGACTTCCTGTGCAGCGCTCTGACCCTGGTACCATCTGTGTCTTGCACCGAGCATCCCCAGCTCCCTGGCCGAGCCCACAGCTCTGTCAGAGCTTTGCCTGTGGGGACACAGATGCAGTGCTGCCTGCAGAGAGCAGACACCCTACAAGTGTGACTCAGACACGAGCCCTGGGTCTTGGGGCCCCAGGTTAAGGCCATGCTGCCATGGGCTCTCGCTCTCTGGTGAGCAAATCCCCAGCCTTCCCTGCCCATCGGGCACTCCCTGGTGCTCTGAGAACCCCCATATGTCCTCACACAAAGTTAGGGCCATGCATTGGGTGTGTGTGGCTCTCAAGAGAACTTCCATAACCCACATCTGATGGTCAGGAGGGCTGAACCCCAGAGAAGGAGGAGGGCTTGGGCCCAGCCCCTGAATTCTCCCGGATCCCAGCCTTCACTCACTCTTCCCTCTCTTTGGGAAACTCCCAGTACTTTGTCTTGACTGTGCTGGGGACAAGGGGTCCCTCTGAGTTTCTTCCTGAGTCAGGCCAGGCTCTCAGCATGAAAGTGCTCTGCTTTTGAAAGCCTTAACACCACCTTGTGTAACATGCCCTTTGAAAAAGAGTGGGGGTACAGAGATCTTGCTTGAACAGGTCCTGCCAGCACTGTTGCCCAGGTCTCACCTTTTCTCAGAAGGGGGAATGGAATAGATGGCAACAGACATGGTAGAGAGGGTGGTCCCCAGGAAGGCAGGGACGGTGAGCCTGAGTGACAAATGCCCGAAGGGACCAGGAACTCTGAGTGCACCCCTCTTCAGTCTCTGCAGCCATGAATCAGGGATGCGACCTGAGGTCCCCCACATGAAGTGGTTGGGTAGCCCCCTGTGAAGTCCTTAGACTTGGGCCAAGGTTATTCTGGACAGTAGAGAAGCCCCTGGCTACCATCCAGCTGAGCTGGCGGGTGTCTGTCACCTGCTCAGCTGGACTTGCACTCCTGGGGGTGAACACTCACTGACTTTGATCCACTTGGCTTCAAAGGGCGGCTCCTTCCACGGGGTCTTTCTTTGATGGATTTGGTCTTGTGGACACCAATCACTGGGGTGTCCTGCTTACTTTAATTATCCCCTGGTGTGTCTTGTGCTCTGAAAAGATCTACATGCCTGTTCACACCCCTAAATGCTGGGCAAATGCTCTCCTTAAGGCTGGGACATTAAGAAGATGGGTGGATGCAGGCTTACGGTCACTCTGACCTTTCACAGACCTCTCAGAGGCCATCAACTGGGTGAGTGCAGAGTCATGGTCGCTTTGTTCTGTCATAGACCTCTCAGAGGCTGTCCACTGGGTGAATGCAGGATCCTGTTTGATCTAGCCTGTCACAGATCTCTCTGAAGCTATTCACTGGGTGAATGCAGGCTTGTGGTCACTCTGGTCTGTCACAGATCTCTCTGAAGCTATCCACTGGGTGAATGCAGGCTTGTGGTCACTCTGGTCTGTCACAGACCTCTCGGAGGCCATCCGCTGGGTCAGTGCAGGCTCATGGTCACTCTGGTCTGTCATAGACCTCTCAGAGGCTGTCTGCTGTGTGAGTGCAGGCTTGTGGTCACTGTGGTCTGTTACAGACCTCTCAGAGGCTGTCTGCTGTGTGAGTGCAGGCTTGTGGTCACTCTGGTCTGTTACAGACCTCTCAGAGGCCGTCTGCTGGGTGAATGTGGGCTCGTGGTCACTGCTGCACAGTCTCCCCAGGGCTGTTGAGAGGCACTGTGTGACTGCCCCAGCTTGGGGCCACTTCTTGCACTCTTGCTGCCCCCAAGCTAGGTCTGGAGAAGGCTAATCCCAACAAGAAGCTACTTTCAGACTTGAGATCACATCCCAGAACTAGTCTTCCAGCCTAAGCAGGTCACTCAGGGTTTCCTGTGTTAGTGCTGACAGTTCCCAGCCCTACAGAGTGTGCCTGATCTGGGGACACATGGTCTCTGCTGCTAAAAGTGACATTAGACTGTGCTCCCAGGGATGGACTACAAGGGATCATGGGAAAACTTCTGCCCTACTTGCTTGGAGGCACTCTGATTCCAGCCCCTGCCTTCTCCCCACTCTGGTATGGAGTGTAGGAGAGCAAGAGGGGGACCATGGGTGCCCAGTGAGACCCTCTCAGCAAAGCTGGGCCTTGGTTTGGCTTGGAGGATGTGGCTGAGAGTGTGCTGGACAGGATGACACATTTAGACGGCCTCCTGCAGTGTAGGTTTCAGGGCTACATAGCAACTAAGTGCAGAGCATGGTGGCTGAGCTGAAGGCTGTGGATCCTGCATGCTGAGCACTGAACTTGAACATTGGGATAGTGTCTGGAGTCACAGGACGTGCTTGTTGTCTCTGCTGAGATGATCTCAATGGGGCCCCAGGTTCCCCCTCCTACTCTCTAGAAGCCATTAGACTGAAGCCACTCCCCACTGTAAGCCCTAAGGAAACTCTGGAAGTAGAAGAATACCTGCTCTCTAGCAGCCATGAGATTGTAGCCACTTCCCATGGTGATCCCTGAGAAAACTCAGGAAGAAGACAGGAAACTGGTCCCAGGTGGTAAGGTGTGTATCAAAGGGAATGATTTTGTTGAGATGGCTGGTGCATCTTCCCATACATAGGAAAGTGATAAATTCCTTAACTTTGATGCTGCCTCCTGATTTTGAAATCTTAACAGATTCTTACTGAATGAAACATAAACTGTCAACACCTAGGTTATAAATATTTTTATGTCTACATACATGAAGTAGAGACTTTCCTGAGAACAACAAAAGAAGACAAACCTCAACATTCAGAACACTGGCACCAGTGGTGGACTCTCCCCAAAAGATGCAACTCATAGAGCAATTAGAATAATCATCACTGCTTTTCCCGTAAGATAGTGGAATGCACACTGACACTGGGGAATTGTTACAGGGAAGAACAAAATCTGACTCTACGTTGAATGTTTCACTTTGCCATTTGTTTCCTGTTGTTTTGTTTACTACAGGGATACTGTCCGTACATAATGGCCTGTCTCAGGAAACCCTGCCCCTCTGCCTTTGCTTACGACCTGTCCACCTGTGGATGGCTATAGGAAGGGAGAAAGTAACACATCTCCTCCCAGGACTGGGTATTCCAGGAGATATTTGCCAGATTAATGGCCTTTTAATTTTATTTCCTCACCTCCCCAGCTCTGTGTTCTATAAAAGACACTGGCATCCAGACCCTGACAAAACAGTTTCTTCGAGATATTAGTCTGCTGTCTTCTCAGTCTGCCAGCTTTCCAAATAAAGTCGCATTCCTTGCCTGAGCACCTCACCTCTGATTTATTGGCCTGTTGTGAGGCAAGCAGAGGGAGCTTGGACTTGGTAAAAATCCCACATGCCTTGCAGTCAAAAAATCAAAGCATAAAATGGAAGCAATATTGTAACACATTCAATGTAGACTCTGAAAATGGACCATATCAAAAAGATCTGAAAGCAAAAGGAACTCAGTGGTTGTCTGAAGTGTTTAAAAAGGAGTTAATGTCCCTTTTGCCCATACCCACTGAAGCCACACTGGACAGTTAGGCCCTGTCCATTCAGGACACCCTCTCTGGACGCCAGGTGAACGTGCTCTGCCCCCAGTGCCTACCTGGGTCTCAGGCGGTAGAAGAGACACAACCTAGGGNCCTGACCAGTGGGGTGACCTGAGGCAGCCAGCCCCGAGACTAGGTCACCTTGGGGTCTGGGGGTGGACACACGCCGGGGTCCCACACTGAGGCCTTCTCATGTCAGTCCCTCCTGTGTGGATGTCTCCGCGGTGGAGCCAGGCCACACTTCCCTGACACCTTCCTCTCCTCGGACATTCTGGAATCAAGAACAGCACCATCAAGGACATGCAGTACAAGCTGGCCTGGGTCTGCAAAGTGCTGGGACTCCCGACCCTGACCTAGCCCAGGAGCCCCCTGACGTCTGGGTGCTGATGCAGTTTGAGGTTGTCTGTGCCCAGCTGGGGTCACTGGGCCTGCATGTGGCTTGGACTCCCTGCTTCAGCCTTCCAGGGCACATCCTGCCTAGTGTCCTGGGCAACCTTTGTTCTGGCAGCATGCTACTAGCCTGGCCTCTGGGGTGGTTGTTGGGGGTGTGGGGTCCTCTCTGCTCCCTCAGGTGAATGTCCACGTCCTCCAAGCAGGGGCAGTTGGCTCTGGCCTTTCTCAACCACTCACAGAGACTTCCTGTGCAGCGCTCTGACCCTGGTACCATCTGTGTCTTGCACCGAGCATCCCCAGCTCCCTGGCCGAGCCCACAGCTCTGTCAGAGCTTTGCCTGTGGGGACACAGATGCAGTGCTGCCTGCAGAGAGCAGACACCCTACAAGTGTGACTCAGACACGAGCCCTGGGTCTTGGGGCCCCAGGTTAAGGCCATGCTGCCATGGGCTCTCGCTCTCTGGTGAGCAAATCCCCAGCCTTCCCTGCCCATCGGGCACTCCCTGGTGCTCTGAGAACCCCCATATGTCCTCACACAAAGTTAGGGCCATGCATTGGGTGTGTGTGGCTCTCAAGAGAACTTCCATAACCCACATCTGATGGTCAGGAGGGCTGAACCCCAGAGAAGGAGGAGGGCTTGGGCCCAGCCCCTGAATTCTCCCGGATCCCAGCCTTCACTCACTCTTCCCTCTCTTTGGGAAACTCCCAGTACTTTGTCTTGACTGTGCTGGGGACAAGGGGTCCCTCTGAGTTTCTTCCTGAGTCAGGCCAGGCTCTCAGCATGAAAGTGCTCTGCTTTTGAAAGCCTTAACACCACCTTGTGTAACATGCCCTTTGAAAAAGAGTGGGGGTACAGAGATCTTGCTTGAACAGGTCCTGCCAGCACTGTTGCCCAGGTCTCACCTTTTCTCAGAAGGGGGAATGGAATAGATGGCAACAGACATGGTAGAGAGGGTGGTCCCCAGGAAGGCAGGGACGGTGAGCCTGAGTGACAAATGCCCGAAGGGACCAGGAACTCTGAGTGCACCCCTCTTCAGTCTCTGCAGCCATGAATCAGGGATGCGACCTGAGGTCCCCCACATGAAGTGGTTGGGTAGCCCCCTGTGAAGTCCTTAGACTTGGGCCAAGGTTATTCTGGACAGTAGAGAAGCCCCTGGCTACCATCCAGCTGAGCTGGCGGGTGTCTGTCACCTGCTCAGCTGGACTTGCACTCCTGGGGGTGAACACTCACTGACTTTGATCCACTTGGCTTCAAAGGGCGGCTCCTTCCACGGGGTCTTTCTTTGATGGATTTGGTCTTGTGGACACCAATCACTGGGGTGTCCTGCTTACTTTAATTATCCCCTGGTGTGTCTTGTGCTCTGAAAAGATCTACATGCCTGTTCACACCCCTAAATGCTGGGCAAATGCTCTCCTTAAGGCTGGGACATTAAGAAGATGGGTGGATGCAGGCTTACGGTCACTCTGACCTTTCACAGACCTCTCAGAGGCCATCAACTGGGTGAGTGCAGAGTCATGGTCGCTTTGTTCTGTCATAGACCTCTCAGAGGCTGTCCACTGGGTGAATGCAGGATCCTGTTTGATCTAGCCTGTCACAGATCTCTCTGAAGCTATTCACTGGGTGAATGCAGGCTTGTGGTCACTCTGGTCTGTCACAGATCTCTCTGAAGCTATCCACTGGGTGAATGCAGGCTTGTGGTCACTCTGGTCTGTCACAGACCTCTCGGAGGCCATCCGCTGGGTCAGTGCAGGCTCATGGTCACTCTGGTCTGTCATAGACCTCTCAGAGGCTGTCTGCTGTGTGAGTGCAGGCTTGTGGTCACTGTGGTCTGTTACAGACCTCTCAGAGGCTGTCTGCTGTGTGAGTGCAGGCTTGTGGTCACTCTGGTCTGTTACAGACCTCTCAGAGGCCGTCTGCTGGGTGAATGTGGGCTCGTGGTCACTGCTGCACAGTCTCCCCAGGGCTGTTGAGAGGCACTGTGTGACTGCCCCAGCTTGGGGCCACTTCTTGCACTCTTGCTGCCCCCAAGCTAGGTCTGGAGAAGGCTAATCCCAACAAGAAGCTACTTTCAGACTTCAGATCACATCCCAGAACTAGTCTTCCAGCCTAAGCAGGTCACTCAGGGTTTCCTGTGTTAGTGCTGACAGTTCCCAGCCCTACAGAGTGTGCCTGATCTGGGGACACATGGTCTCTGCTGCTAAAAGTGACATTAGACTGTGCTCCCAGGGATGGACTACAAGGGATCATGGGAAAACTTCTGCCCTACTTGCTTGGAGGCACTCTGATTTCAGTCCCTGCCTTCTCCCCACTCTGGTATGGAGTGTAGGAGAGCAAGAGGGGGACCATGGGTGCCCAGTGAGACCCTCTCAGCAAAGCTGGGCCTTGGTTTGGCTTGGAGGATGTGGCTGAGAGTGTGCTGGACAGGATGACACATTTAGACGGCCTCCTGCAGTGTAGGTTTCAGGGCTACATAGCAACTAAGTGCAGAGCATGGTGGCTGAGCTGAAGGCTGTGGATCCTGCATGCTGAGCACTGAACTTGAACATTGGGATAGTGTCTGGAGTCACAGGACGTGCTTGTTGTCTCTGCTGAGATGATCTCAATGGGGCCCCAGGTTCCCCCTCCTACTCTCTAGAAGCCATTAGACTGAAGCCACTCCCCACTGTAAGCCCTAAGGAAACTCTGGAAGTAGAAGAATACCTGCTCTCTAGCAGCCATGAGATTGTAGCCACTTCCCATGGTGATCCCTGAGAAAACTCAGGAAGAAGACAGGAAACTGGTCCCAGGTGGTAAGGTGTGTATCAAAGGGAATGATTTTGTTGAGATGGCTGGTGCATCTTCCCATACATAGGAAAGTGATAAATTCCTTAACTTTGATGCTGCCTCCTGATTTTGAAATCTTAACAGATTCTTACTGAATGAAACATAAACTGTCAACACCTAGGTTATAAATATTTTTATGTCTACATACATGAAGTAGAGACTTTCNAAAAGAAAAAAAAAAGAAAAGTGATAAATTCCTTAACTTTGATGCTGCCTCCTGATTTTGAAATCTTAACAGATTCTTACTGAATGAAACATAAACTGTCAACACCTAGGTTATAAATATTTTTATGTCTACATACATGAAGTAGAGACTTTCCTGAGAACAACAAAAGAAGACAAACCTCAACATTCAGAACACTGGCACCAGTGGTGGACTCTCCCCAAAAGATGCAACTCATAGAGCAATTAGAATAATCATCACTGCTTTTCCCGTAAGATAGTGGAATGCACACTGACACTGGGGAATTGTTACAGGGAAGAACAAAATCTGACTCTACGTTGAATGTTTCACTTTGCCATTTGTTTCCTGTTGTTTTGTTTACTACAGGGATACTGTCCGTACATAATGGCCTGTCTCAGGAAACCCTGCCCCTCTGCCTTTGCTTACGACCTGTCCACCTGTGGATGGCTATAGGAAGGGAGAAAGTAACACATCTCCTCCCAGGACTGGGTATTCCAGGAGATATTTGCCAGATTAATGGCCTTTTAATTTTATTTCCTCACCTCCCCAGCTCTGTGTTCTATAAAAGACACTGGCATCCAGACCCTGACAAAACAGTTTCTTCGAGATATTAGTCTGCTGTCTTCTCAGTCTGCCAGCTCTCCAGATAAAGTCGCATTCCTTGCCTGAGCACCTCACCTCTGATTTATTGGCCTGTTGTGAGGCAAGCAGAGGGAGCTTGGACTTGGTAAAAATCCCACATGCCTTGCAGTCAAAAAATCAAAGCATAAAATGGAAGCAATATTGTAACACATTCAATATAGACTCTGAAAATGGACCATATCAAAAAGATCTGAAAGCAAAAGGAACTCAGTGGTTGTCTGAAGTGTTTAAAAAGGAGTTAATGTCCCTTTTGCCCATACCCACTGAAGCCACACTGGACAGTTAGGCCCTGTCCATTCAGGACACCCTCTCTGGACGCCAGGTGAACGTGCTCTGCCCCCAGTGCCTACCTGGGTCTCAGGCGGTAGAAGAGACACAACCTAGGGGGTCCCTTCTCTGGTCCAGGGGAGCATCACACCAGCCACCCTGTCTCCGTTCCCATAATAAATAAGGCGGGTTGTCAGCACCTGGATGAGTGATGTTGTGGGCACCTGAACTGCCTTGTCCTTGTGAGATTTGATGTGAAGACAGCACAGAAAGAGAACCAGCCAAGAAGGATCCAGTCAGGAGTAAACCTCTCTTCACAGGGACCCTGTGAGACCCAAGCACTCCCTCTGCGCACCCTGCTCTTTCTTTTGGGAACTGGCCTTTGTCATTCTCTGGTCAAGATGTGGAAAAGACAACCCAGTGTCTCTTCCACCTCCTCAGACCCAGGTGGGCACTGGGGCAGCAGCACCACCACCTGGAGTCCAGAGAAGGTGTCTTGAATGGACAGGGCCTAACCATTCAGTGAGGCTGGCTCTTGTCCATAGTGCACTGACCTGCTGCAGGGTCTGGGGTTCCCTGGCATCCAGCTCGCCCATCTCCAAACCCAGGTTGAGGTGTCTTGGGAGCCCCTCACTGGCAGGCACCCAGGAGTAGAAAGCTCCATGCCCAGCAAGAGGGAGGAGAAGCTGGTTGGGCAGGGGTCCAGCATGGAGTGTTCAAGGCCCCTCTGCTTCCCAAATAAACACTCAGCCCCAGCTACCATGGCCTTTCTCCTCTTTAGTATGTGAGTTTGTGGCTGATGTTGCCAAACACCTTCATCTGGAAGAGAAGGCTCCATGACCATGGAAATGGCGGAGGTGAGGAGGTACTGTAGCCCTAAAGGAAGCTGGAGAACTAACTCTCTTGAGCCCTGAACATACTGCCTGTTAGATCTGTACCAACTGAGGCCAAGATCCAGACAGATTCTCTGTGGGAACACTCTTCATGTCCAACAAGAGAACCAACTGAGGCCAAGATCCAGACAGATTCTCTGGGGAAACACTCTTCATGTCCAACAAGAGGACCAACTGTGGCCAAGATCTGGGTAGGTTCTCTGTGGAAACAATTTTCGTGTCCAAGGAGAGAGGATTTGTAAACCCACAGCGGGACCCTGAGACGTGGAATGTGTTGTAGGTTTGGAAACTGCAGGGAAGGTGTTTGAGAGGCTTCTTCCTAGGCATCTCCCCTGAGGCCCCCTGAAGTTACTGGACCCAGCAGGGAGCACTCGCACTTCTCTCCTCCCTGCAGGCCAGACGGTGCCCCAGCCTCATAGCCCAGCTCCTCTGGCTCCCCGAGTTTAACAGAAACCACCCCCCCCAACCACCCCCATCACAAAGCCCAAGTGCAGTCTTCTTGGTGAGCAGAACAGAGGTGGGTGGGAAGGTGGGTGAAGGCTGAAAGCTTTTCTTGAAGAAAAACACGCATATGTTGTTCCTGTGTGTGGTGGCCAGATGCTGCAGTAACTGGTGTTCTGTACACATTTATGGGTGGGTTTTAGTTTCTGTATTTTGTAAATTTCTTTTTTAAAAACAACTGCATATTATGAGAACATTTTTGCTATCAACCACGAGAACTTGGAAAATAAGATCTTTAAGTTTTTTCATTTCTTTTTGCTAAAATGTTACAGTTTTCTCTTGCTGTGAGATGACCAGCCTCCTACTTTTAAATATTTATTTAACCGGCTGTGCCGGGTATTAGTTGTGGCACGGGGGGTCTTCCGTTGTGGCATGTGAGATCTAGTGCCCTGACCAGGGATTGAACCCGGCCTCCTTGTGTTGGGAGCTCTGAGTCTTAACTTCTAGACCATCAGGGAATGCTGCAGCGTCCTACTAAAACAAAAAAAAAAAAGTTTTAAGTTTTTATTTTTGGCTGTGCTGGGTCTTTGTGGCTGTATGGGCTTTTCTCTGGTTGTGGGGAGTGGGGGCTACTCTCTAGGTTCTGTGCTAAACTTCTCACTGTGGGGGCTTCTCTTGTTGGGAAGCACGGGCTCTAGGCACTTGGTCTTCAGTAGTTGTGCACGGACTTATTTGCTTCACAGCATGTGGGATTTTCCCAGAGCAGTGACTGAACCCATGTCTCCTGAATTGGCAGGCAGATTCTTAACCACTGAACCACCAAGGAAGTCATTTCCCCCTCCCTTCCTGCCAATCTCTGACTTAAAAATAAAAAGTCTAAAAATAACCTGTTTGGTAAATTTTCAGGAGTCTGAGCTCTGAGGTCAGTGTCTGTGGTGTCATTCTCCCTAAGGCTTCAGATACTGGTTGGGCTCATGGGTCTGGCGACCAGGGCACATCTGGCGGCTGAAGAGAGGCTCGGCCTCTGGTGCTCTGCCCTCATCTGCTCACCCAGGGTCCCCGAGCCCTGGTACTGGCAGAGCAGTGTGCAGGTGGGGCTGGTACAGCTGTGGCGCCGCTGCGGTCAGAGTGGAGTGTGTGGTGGGGGTAGCTGGCTGTCCTGTCACCGTAACTGCTGCTGTCATGTGTGCCCATGCAAGGCAGTCATGGTGTCAGTTGGAGCCCTGGCTGCTGTCACTGGGAAGCTGTGTAAAGCACCAGCCCTGTTGCTCAAGATCAACTGAGACCCTAAACTCTGGGGTCACACATCATCGCTGCCGCAGTGCAGGTTGTCCCACTACTGTGAGGGAGGGCTGTGGGTGATGGGGGATTTGGGGGTGTTGTGGGCTGGCCCAGGAGTCAGCTTTTTGCGGGGAGGGGAGGTGAGAGGAGGGAGAAGCTTTGACCTGCTCAGGCTTTCAGGGGATTACAGGCCCAGCTCTGGTGGGAGGTGCAGGTGAGAAGCCCCTTCGAGTTTCTGGGTCCCCACCGTATTTCAGTTGAAGCCCCACTGCCTGCACCACCTCTAACTCTCTCTCCCTCCTGTGCCCCTGCATAAAGCCATAGAAAATGGGGAGTTTATGTGGCTTCCCTTCCTGTAGGGAAGCCAAGCCACAGACAAACATGTTCCTTTAAGAAAACATGAAAGAAATGAGAAAATAATGGTGGGTGGTTATTACTGACACAGTTCATATAGAGACACTTCACAAGCCTGGCATAGGGAGGAAACTGAGAGCCGTTGCCCCATCCTGGAGTTAGCACTTTCCCCACACCACCCCATGGCTCACTCTCCCCTTGGTGTCTTCTGGTGACCGGGTGGACTTCAGCCTCCTGAACCCATTCTGGAAGGATCAGGACAGGGCAGAGGTCATTCACAGAGGGGAGGGTGTGACCAACTCTTAAGAACACCGTTGCCTCCACTCTTCGTCAGAGCTCAGTTCCAGGTCTAATCAAGCGTGGCTTCCCGGTGCGGTCACCACCTTCACTCATCAGGAGGCCTTTGTGTCCACAACGTGCAGGAGACACGGGAAGGGCCTTTGTGTCCCACGTGCAGCCTGGTCACTCCTGGCATATGCTCTGCTCACAGCACACCCCGTGGTCCATCAGACTTCACTCATAAAAAGGAAGTGTAAGGATGAACTGTTTCATAGTTAAGAATTTCAAGATCATGACAGCGTTGAACAAAGCACGTGGGCACAGGTACAAGGAATGAGCATTAGAGAAGCCACTGTGTGGGCTTTGAGGACCCTCTGTGTGGGGGGTGAGATGAGTGCTAGACAGGAGTTTCCTGCACACGCAGCTCAAGGGTCTGTTGTTGGCAGGATGGATGACTGTCGTCACTGCCTATCTCTGTTGAGGGGCTCTGGGGCTGCCCAGCTCAGCAGGAATGGCAATGGTGGGAAGGGAGGTGGCCCTCCCTTAGCATCCCTGACCTCACACGTCCTCATCAGGGCAGCCAAGTGCCTAAATAGCCCCTTCCCTGTCTAGCTCTGAGACCTGGAAGGTGTAGGGGCTGAAATTCACACAGAAAACAAAATTCTGTAAAGCAATTATCATTCATTTAAAAGATTTAAAAAAAGGTTAAAGAAAAAAAACACAAAGAATAGCAATGGCAAGGCTTGCAACAGACCAAAACACTGGTGCCCCCACCCTGTATCACAGATGAGAATAGAGACACAGAGAGGTTGAGTATCTTTCCCCAGGTCACACAGCTGCTGAGGGCAGGGCTGAGAACTGGACCCCTGTGGTTGAAT
>SJYW01055277.1:103598-125371 GCA_006410735.1 Raphicerus campestris
AAAAAAAAAAAAACTGGGACAGGGAGTAATGAACTGATTCAGTCCAACATAGGGAGGCTAATATTAAAAAAAAGAATCCACCAGGAACCACTGTGTAACACAGGAATCCTAGTCAACACTCTTAATATCCTATACCAGAAAAGAACCTGGAAGAGAAGATATATACCTCTATGTACAAGTGAATCAAGTTGCTGTCGATACAAAAGGAAACACACACACACACACACAACCTTGTCATTTAACTACATATGCCAATTCAAATTAGGAAATAAAAGTACAAAAAAAGAATCAGAAAGGCTGACTCTATTGCCCTCAGGCCATGGTGACCTGGATGGTGTCACATCCTTGGAGAATGAGCTGGTTTCTGTCCCAAGACTGGAGAGTCTCAGTGCAGATGAATCTTGTGGCAGGAAATTGACCCCACGATGGACCTGGGGTGCCTCCTGCCCTCCACATGAGCACCCAATCTCCAGAGGCAGGCAGGCCCTCCTGCTGAGAAACCAAGCCTACCTCACCCAAGAATTGGTGGAGCCTCTGGGCTGGAACAGGTTTGCAAGGTCCCTTGGCCACTGTATGTCCCCTAGGTTGGGCTTCCTACCTCCAGCCTCCATCCTTAGGGTCACCCCACCTACGGATGACAGCACCCTCTGCAGAGTGGTCTTCCAAAAAACTGGGATATGTTCTAGGGACACTGGGTAAGGGGGAAGAAGAGATGCAAGCCTTGGGTGTTTCTTCTGGTACCTTCCACTCTAGCTGACAATCCATGAACAGAGTTTTCCATGAGACTCAATGCCTGAGGACCAGAGTGGGGCAGGAAGCAATGATGTTTCCTTAGGGCCACCTTCCAGAACAACAACTTTAAACCTAGTGCTGTTGGGCTCTTCATATTCACAAGGCCTGTAGGACTGTAAATGACACCTCCCATCCATCATGTCCCGGGTAAATCATCAGACAGGAATTCAAACAAAGCCACCTTTCAAGAAGACAGTTTCAAGAGGTAAACTGTAGTCACACTGTACAATATCAAAAGGCACCTGGAAAGTTCCTCCGGCTCAATATGTATTCAGTTCAGTCGTTCAGTCGCGTTCTACTATTTGCAATCCCATGGACATCAGCACACCACTGTATATTAAATCTACACAAATCAAAACTCCCATAAAAAATCCCCTCCCACAGGTCAGAATGATCTCCGTCTAAACATCTGCAGAGAATATGGGCTGCAGGGGATGGAGGCAAATGGGAATTCCCCTACACTCTTGGTGGGGTTGCAAATGGGTGCAGGAACTATCAAAAACAGCAAGGAGGTTCCTTATCAGATAAACATCCAGAAACCACATGGCCTGACAATCCCAGGTCTGGGCTTAGACCCAGAAAGAAATCAGAATTCACAGTGACCCATGCACCCTTGTTTTCAGGGCAGCTCTACTGACAATGGCCAAACAAGAATACTTGCAGGCCCCAAACTTTGCTTTCTCAGCTGAGTGACGACCAATAAAAAATACAGAGACAGTGTTTGAAGGAAATAGGAAGGTGGCTTTTATTCTCAAGCCAGCAGAGATGGGAACACAGTAGGGTCATGCCTCAAAGATTGTGCCCCCCACCCTGCCTATGAAGAGTATAGGGGCTTATATAAGGCAAGGACTCACAGTCAGGAGTCAGTGATGAGGAACAAAGGGTATATGATCTTGATTTCTTCCTCATACATTTTTTCATAGATAGTCATTGGTTTAAGTCAGTAACCCAGTAACTGACTCTGGCAGTTACGGTGGCTCTGCGGCCTTCTTTCTGATATGTCAGTACAAGGGGAAGAGTGTTGTAAGGGTAAACACCAGGTAGGGGATATATTTAGCATAGAGTCCGAAGAAAAATTGTTAATCGTAGTTCCTGCAGAGTTAGGGGGCAGAGAAGCAAACTTAGTTACAGACATTCAGATTTAGGAGCAGTTAAAGTAAAAAAAAATAGGAATGTTCAGGCCTGCTCACTGTTCTCTTTATCCCCTGTGTTCTCACAAAACAGAAATGAAAAAAAAACTCATTCCTCTTTTTTTTTTTTTTTCTTTGCAAGCATTCTCAGTCGCTTCAGTCATGTCCAACACTTTGTGATCCCATGGACTGTAGCCTGCCAAGCTCCTCTGTCCCTGGAATTCTTCAGGCAAGAAGACTGGAGTGGGTTGCCTTTCTCTTCTCCAGGGGATCTTCCCCACTCAGGGATTGAATCCATGTCTCCTGCACTGGCAGGCAGATTCTTTATTGGCTGAGCCATGGGAGAAGCCCTTTTTATTCCTTCTCCCTGCAACAAATTCAACCAAGTTTTCCATAGACTAGAAAATGAAGACAGAATGGTGCACCTCTACACTGCAAAGCTACCCAGCCCTGAATCAGAATAGAATAATGCCAGTGACAACAGCATGGATGGATAGAGTGATTACAATACTAAGTAGAAGAAGGCTGAGAGATAAAGACACATATCACAAGGTATCACTGACAGGTATCTTCTTGAAACTAATGTAAATGTAGGATATTACACAGTAGAAACAAATTCATAGACTTAGAAAACCAACTTCTGATTATCAAAAAAAGTTAGGGATATGGGATAAATGAAGAGTTTGCAAGGAACAAACAGACATTAATATACATCAAACAGAGAATCAGGAAAAAAAAACTGTTGAATAACAAAGGGCAGCATACTGGAGACACTGAAAGCCTCTATCTAGGGAAAAAGAACCCCAAAATAATTGATAAATGTCTGTGTATCACTGAATTAAGCTCCCATATCCCTGAAACAAACACAGCATCTGAAATCAACCCTACTCCAAAATAAAACAACAAAGAATGTGCAGAAAAAGAAATAAAAAGTGGAACATGAAGAAATGCAGACACCTTGTGGCCATATTTTGGAACAGTAACTCTACAGCTGTGTTCAGTTCAGAAGACAAAGTGAGGAGATGAGGATTCTTGATGGAGAAGCAGGGGCTTTTCAGTCTCAACCTGAGAGTCTGAGTTAGGATACAGTGAAAGGAAGGACCACCAGGACCTGGCCCCACTGGCCTTGTCACCTGGTGTGGGAACTGGAGACACCCAAACTTCCCTGGTCACTTTCAGAGAAATAAAGAAAGTGGGAGAACACCATGGGAGCCACATTGGAAAAGGTCACTGCTTTGAAGTAAGATGCACTTTTCAAGAAAGTGAAGGATGGTCTCTCAAAGCCTTGCAAAGACTCTGTGTTTTTCTGGAGGCATATTGAAGCCTCCAGTCTTTGAGGGCAATGATGAGAAGGAACCAGGCTCAAAACCATCCAGCACTCTCTCCTTGAGGGTGCTGAGGATGACCAGTGCCCAGCCCAAAGGTCTTGTGGGGCTTGAAACCCCCTTATCACCTGGGACAGGAGGGGCCTCACAGGCACCCCACTGGACCAGCACAGTCTTGAGTTGTAGACTGCAGACCTTCATCAGGTACATGACCTGCAAACATCTTGTGCCATTTTGTATGGCAAATCTTTCTCCTTACTCCTTTTGTGCACAACAACTTTGGCTTTGAAGAAGTCTAATTCGTCTCTTTTGCCTTTTGTTGTTTGTGCTTTTGGTAGCAGATCTAAGAAATCATGGACAAATCCAAGTTCATGAACTTTTTCTCTCATGTTTTCTTCTATGAGGTGTATAATTTTGGTTCTTACATCTAGGCTTTTGATCCATTTTGAGTTGATTTTGTATAAAGAGGGAAGTAAGGGTCCAACTTTGTTCTTTTGCATGCGGCATCTGGTTGTCCCAGCACCTGTGCTAATTTTGGGGAGAAAATATTTGCAAGTGATGCCACCAAAAAGGCCTTATTTCCAAAATACACAAAGAGTTCATGCATCTCAAAAATATAATCAAATAATGGGCAGGTCTAAATAGACATTTCTCCAAAGAAGACATACAGATGATAAACAGGCACATGAAAAGACATTCCACACTGATAATTATTAGAGCAATGCAAACCAAAACCACACTGAGCTACCACCTCATAGTCATCAGAATGGCACCAATAAAATATCTACAAATAACAAATGCTGGTGAGGCAGTGGAGAAAACAAAATCTCCTACACTGTTGGTGGGAATTGGTGCAGCCACTGTGGAAAACAGTATGGAGGAGCCTTAAAAGACTGAAAAGTTGCCATATGAATGAGCAATCCCATTCCTGGGCATATATCCAATCAGCTATATTTCAAAAAGATACATTCACCACTATGTTCATAGCAGCACTATTCACATCAGCAAATATGTGAAAGTAACCTATGTGTCCACCACCTGGTGTTTGTGTCACTGTGGTGTGTGTATAGATAGATAGATATAGATATGTGTGAGTATCAACCATGCACACATGAGGTGCACACATTATTTAACTTATCTGTGCAACTATGTGAAAGTAATTAATATCAAAAAACTACATACTTAAAATGAATTAAATGGTTAATGCTGTGTTTTGTATTTTGAATGCAAATGAGAAAAAGTGTAGTGGTCATAATTGTTACAACATAAATGAATATTAAAAGTGTCCTTAGTGAGAAAAGCCATACCAAAGAAGGCCACCCAGATCCCATTTTCAGCTTGTCTGGTTTAAATCCATCAAGGCTGTCCAAATGATGGCAAAACTCAGTGATGGTTCCAGGAAAAGGAAACTGGATCTAGATGGACAAAGATATGTTTATGCAGTTGGGACAGCAGGTGAAAGTGCAAGTGGGCCTGCGTATTAAATTATAACACAGAATTCATGATTTCTTCATGGGGGTGGGGACTAGGTGTTGATTCCTCAAGAGAGTGTCACTGTTTTGGGTAAAACATACTGAACATTTTGTGTAAATTGGCAAATATGAGTACTTTTTGCCATTATGAAAAGCTTTCTGTACATTTTAAACTAGTGGAAAGTCAGTTACTTTTCAAAACAATCATGATAATACCATTCAAGAAATCAGGTAAGACAGGCATCAAACTTTGTTAGAGGCTAAGATTTACCGCAGCAAGTTCAACCAAAGTTGTGACACTTATTTTCCTTGTAGGAGTCCATATGGTATTAGTATTAAGAGGCGTTGTGGGAAGAGGGTATTAGTAGCCACTAAGTCTTGGGTCCTGTGGATGATCTGGATTGCAGGAGAAACAGTGAGATTTCAGCTTCAGAATCTTTCACATTACTTCAAAAATATGTGAAAAGGTAAGTTCAGCAAAGTTGCAAAATGGAATACACACAAATCAATTTTGTTTCTATACCTGAACAACAAACCATCAAAAAGAATAACAAAACAATCCCACTCACAATTCAAGGAAAAAAAAACTATCTAGGAATAAATTTAAGCAAAGAAATAAAATACTTATAATCAGAAAACTATAGGGCATTAATAAAGAAATTGAAAACAGATGCATCAGGGAAACTATTTTTAAAATATTTTCCACTGGGCCCGAGAGCCTAGAAACCCATGCTCCACAGCAAGAGAGGCTAATTCCAAGAGAAGCCAACATACTGTAACAAGGAGTAGCTCCACGACCTCAAGTAGGCAAAGCCTGTGCACAACAAAGACCCAGTGCAGCCAAAAACAAAAATAAAGTAAAAAATAACTTTTAACAAAAAAGTCTATCAACAAAATAAAAAATAATGTGGACTTTATAAAAATAAAAATTTCTACTCAATGGAAGACTTTATTCAGAAAACCAAAAGACAAAGCACATACTGCATGTATGCTCATTTGTTTCAGTTAGGCCATACTCTTTGTGACCCTATGGACTGTAGCCCGCCAGGCTCCTCTGTCCATGGCATTCTCCAGGCAAGAATACTCGAGTGGGTTGCCACACCCTCCTCCAGGACATCCTTCCAGACCAGGGGTCAAACCCGCAACTCTTATGTCTGCTACATTTGCAAGCGGGTTCTTTACTACTAGTGCCATTTCCAAAACATGTATCTGAAAAAGGATCTGATTCAAATTACACAAAATGACTTCTTTAAAATTTGGTAAAGATTGAAATACACTCCTGGCCAAAGAAGTTAAAGAGATAGTAAAGAAGCATACAAGAATATATTCAAGATGCTGGTGGAATGCACGGACAGTCAACATTGGAAGACAGTTTGGCACTGTTCTACAAATCTAAAGTCTTACCTTAGGATCCAAGAAGTGTACCTCTTGTATTTAGACAACTGCTTTGCAAAAGTGTAAAATAAAAACTAGCATCAAGTCATGTAAGACAACTCTATTCATAATACTTAAAAACTTAAAGATATCAGGATGTCCTTCCACAGTTGCATTCATAAGTAATAAGGACACAGATGTGTCAAGAGGAGCACAATACAGCATACCCAAAATATGTCCGTTTGACAAAAGGATTATTTTGGACTGATTAACTTTAAAAAACAGCAGCACCAGGAGATTCTTGGAAAAGCAAGTAGAAATGCCATTTCATGAAGCAGATTAACATTTATTAAGGATTCCATTTGTAAGTGTATGTCCCTCTCTGGGTCAGGAATTGGATGATGACTAATCAAGAAAAGCTTGTCTAAGGAATGGACCTGGATGTTAATCTGCAAAACCACCATACCCTCATTTACTGCGTTTCACCTAATAATCTTCCTTAAACAGCTTCTTCCACTCCCTAAACTCTTCCTTTTATTATTAGTTGATGATAGCATTTAAAGTAAAGCCTTGGACCATTTTTTGAACCAGTCTTGGAATGCAAAAGTCAAGAGATACCTGTACCTGTTACTCCAGACAAACTTGACTTTGGAGTAAAAAATGAATCAGGGGAAAAGCTAACAGAGTTTTGCCAAGAGAACACACTGGACGTAGCAAACACCCACTTCCAACAACACAAGAGAAGACTCTACAGAGGGACATCATCAGATAGTCAATAACGAAATGAGATTGATTATATTATTTGCAGCCAAAGATGGAGAAGCTCTATACAGTCAGCAAAAACAAAAATGGGAGCTGACTGGAGCCCGGATCATGAACCCTTTACTGCAAAATTCAGACTTAAATTGAAAAAGTAGGGAAAAATCACTAGACCATTCAGGTATGACCTACATCAAATCCCTTATTCAGTGTAAGTGAGAAATAGATTCAATGGATTAGATTTGATAGACAGAGTGCCTGCAGATCTATGAATGGAGGTTCTTGACATTTTACAGGAGGCAATGGTTAAGACCACCCCCAAGAAGAAGAAATACAGAAAACACAAAATGGTTGCCTGAGGAGGTCTTACAAATAGCTGTGGGAAGCAGAGAAGCTAAAGGCAAAAGAGAAAATAAAGATATACCCATTTGAATGCAGAGTTCCAAGCAACAGAAGGAGACATGAGAAAGCCAACTTCAGTAATCAATGCAACAGAATAGGGAAGGCTAGAGATCTATTCAAGAAAATAAGAGATACCAAGGGAATATTTCATGCAAAGTTGGGCACAATAAAGGACAGAAATGGTATAGACCTAAGAGAAGCAAAAAATATTAAGAAGAGGTTGCTAGAATACACAGAAAAAAACTATACCAAAAAAATCTTCATGACCCAGATAACCACGATGGTGAGATCACTCACCTAGAGCCAGACATCCTGTAATGCGAAGTAAGTGGGACTTAGGAAGCATCATTACAAACAAAACTAGTGGAGGTGTTGCAATTCCAGTTGAGTTATTTCAAATCCTTAAAGATAATGCTGTGAAAGTGTTGCATTCGATAGGCCAGCAAATTTGGAAAACTCAAGAGTGGCCACAGGACTGGAAAAGGTGTTTTCAACCCATTCCCAAAGAAAGGAAATGCCAAAAAATCTTCAAACTACAACACAACTGCACTCATCTCACAACCTAGCAAAGTAATGCTCAAAATTCTCCAAGCAAGGCTTAAACANGGTCATAATTGTTACAACATAAATGAATATTAAAAGTGTCCTTAGTGAGAAAAGCCATACCAAAGAAGGCCACCCAGATCCCATTTTCAGCTTGTCTGGTTTAAATCCATCAAGGCTGTCCAAATGATGGCAAAACTCAGTGATGGTTCCAGGAAAAGGAAACTGGATCTAGATGGACAAAGATATGTTTATGCAGTTGGGACAGCAGGTGAAAGTGCAAGTGGGCCTGTGTATTAAATTATAACACAGAATTCATGATTTCTTCATGGGGGTGGGGACTAGGTGTTGATTCCTCAAGAGAGTGTCACTGTTTTGGGTAAAACATACTGAACATTTTGTGTAAATTGGCAAATATGAGTACTTTTTGCCATTATGAAAAGCTTTCTGTACATTTTAAACTAGTGGAAAGTCAGTTACTTTTCAAAACAATCATGATAATACCATTCAAGAAATCAGGTAAGACAGGCATCAAACTTTGTTAGAGGCTAAGATTTACCGCAGCAAGTTCAACCAAAGTTGTGACACTTATTTTCCTTGTAGGAGTCCATATGGTATTAGTATTAAGAGGCGTTGTGGGAAGAGGGTATTAGTAGCCACTAAGTCTTGGGTCCTGTGGATGATCTGGATTGCAGGAGAAACAGTGAGATTTCAGCTTCAGAATCTTTCACATTACTTCAAAAAATATGTGAAAAGGTAAGTTCAGCAAAGTTGCAAAATGGAATACACACAAATCAATTTTGTTTCTATACCTGAACAACAAACCATCAAAACGAATAACAAAACAATCCCACTCACAATTCAAGGAAAAAAAAACTATCTAGGAATAAATTTAAGCAAAGAAATAAAATACTTATAATCAGAAAACTATAGGGCATTAATAAAGAAATTGAAAACAGATGCATCAGGGANACAAACCATCAAAAAGAATAACAAAACAATCCCACTCACAATTCAAGGAAAAAAAAACTATCTAGGAATAAATTTAAGCAAAGAAATAAAATACTTATAATCAGAAAACTATAGGGCATTAATAAAGAAATTGAAAACAGATGCATCAGGGAAACTATTTTTAAAATATTTTCCACTGGGCCCGAGAGCCTAGAAACCCATGCTCCACAGCAAGAGAGGCTAATTCCAAGAGAAGCCAACATACTGTAACAAGGAGTAGCTCCACGACCTCAAGTAGGCAAAGCCTGTGCACAACAAAGACCCAGTGCAGCCAAAAACAAAAATAAAATAAAAAATAACTTTTAACAAAAAAGTCTATTAACAAAGTAAAAAATAATGTGGACTTTATAAAAATAAAAATTTCTACTCAATGGAAGACTTTATTCAGAAAACCAAAAGACAAAGCACATACTGCATGTATGCTCATTTGTTTCAGTTAGGCCATACTCTTTGTGACCCTATGGACTGTAGCCCGCCAGGCTCCTCTGTCCATGGCATTCTCCAGGCAAGAATACTCGAGTGGGTTGCCACACCCTCCTCCAGGACATCCTTCCAGACCAGGGGTCAAACCCGCAACTCTTATGTCTGCTACATTTGCAAGCGGGTTCTTTACTACTAGTGCCATTTCCAAAACATGTATCTGAAAAAGGATCTGATTCAAATTACACAAAATGACTTCTTTAAAATTTGGTAAAGATTGAAATACACTCCTGGCCAAAGAAGTTAAAGAGATAGTAAAGAAGCATACAAGAATATATTCAAGATGCTGGTGGAATGCACGGACAGTCAACATTGGAAGACAGTTTGGCACTGTTCTACAAATCTAAAGTCTTACCTTAGGATCCAAGAAGTGTACCTCTTGTATTTAGACAACTGCTTTGCAAAAGTGTAAAGTAAAATCTAGCATCAAGTAATGTAAGACGACTCTATTCATAATACTTGAAAACTTAAAGATATCAGGATGTCCTTCCACAGTTGCATTCATAAGTAATAAGGACACAGATGTGTCAAGAGGAGCACAATACAGCATACCCAAAATATGCCCGTTTGACAAAAGGATTATTTTGGACCGATTAACTTTAAAAAACAGCAGCACCAGGAGATTCTTGGAAAAGCAAGTAGAAATGCCATTTCATGAAGCAGATTAACATTTATTAAGGATATCTCCATTTGTAAGTGTATGCCCCTTTCTGGGTCAGGAATTGGATGATGACTAATCAAGAAAAGCTTGTCTAAGGAATGGACCTGGGTATTAATCTGCAAAACCACCATACCCTCATTTACTGCGTTTCACCTAATAATCTTCCTTAAACAGCTTCTTCCACTCCCTAAACTCCTCCTTTTATTATTAGTTGATGATAGCATTTAAAGTAAAGTCTTGGACCATTTTTCGAACCAGTCTTGGAATGCAAAAGTCAAGAGATACCTGTATCTGTTACTCCAGGCAAACTTGACCTTGGAGTAAAAAATGAATCAGGGGAAAAGCTAACAGAGTTTTGCCAAGAGAACACACTGGACATAGCAAACACCCACTTCCAACAACACAAGAGAAGACTCTACAGAGGGACATCATCAGATAGTCAATAACGAAATGAGATTGATTATATTATTTGCAGCCAAAGATGGAGAAGCTCTATACAGTCAGAAAAAAACAAAAAATGGGAGCTGACTGCAGCCCAGATCATGAACTCTTTACTGCAAAATTCAGACTTAAATTGAAAAAGTAGGGAAAAATCACTAGGCCATTCAGGTATGACCTACATCAAATCCCTTATTTAATGTAAGCGAAAAATAGATTCAATGGATTAGATCTGATAGACAGAGTGCCTGCAGATCTATGAATGGAGGTTCTTGATATTTTACAGGAGGGAATGGTTAAGACCACCCCCAAGAAGAAGAAATACAGAAAACACAAAATGGTTGTCTGAGGAGGTCTTACAAATAGCTGTGGGAAGCAGAGAAGCTAAAGGCAAAAGAGAAAATAAAGATATACCCATTTGAATGCAGAGTTCCAAGCAACAGAAGGAGACATAAGAAAGCCAACCTCAGTAATGAATGCAACAGAATAGGGAAGGCTAGAGATCTATTCAAGAAAATAAGAGATACCAAGGGAACATTTCATGCAAAGATGGGCACAATAAAGGACAGAAATGGTATAGACCTAAGAGAAGCAAAAAATATTAAGAAGAGGTTGCTAGAATACACAGAAAAAAACTATACCAAGAAAATCTTCATGACCCAGATAACCACGATGGTGAGATCACTCACCTAGAGCCAGACATCCTGTAATGCGAAGTAAAGTGGGCCTTAGCTTAGGAAGCATCATTACAAACAAAACTAGTGGAGGTGATGCAATTCCAGTTGAGTTATTTCAAATCCTTAAAGATAATGCTGTGAAAGTGTTGCATTCGATAGGCCAGCAAATTTGGAAAACTCAAGAGTGGCCACAGGACTGGAAAAGGTGTTTTCAACCCATTCCCAAAGAAAGGAAATGCCAAAAAATCTTCAAACTACAACACAACTGCACTCATCTCACAACCTAGCAAAGTAATGCTCAAAATTCTCCAAGCAAGGCTTAAACAGTATATGAACCATGAATGTTCACATGTTCAAGCTGGATTTAGAAAAGGCAGAGGAACCAGAGATCAAATTGCCAACATCCATCTGTTGGATCATCAAAAAAGCAAGAAAGTTACATAAAATCATCTATTTCTGCTTTTTTGACTATGCCAAAACCTTATGCCAATTGATGGTTTTGAAGTGTGGTGTTGGAAAAGACACTTGAGAGTCCCTTGGACTGCTAGGAGATCAAACCAGTCCATCCTAAAGGAAATCAGTCCTGAAGATTCTTTGGAAGGACTGATGCTGAAGCTGAAACTCCAAAACTTTGGCCACCTGATGCGAAGAACTGACTCACTGGAACTCAGAAAATGGGTGGAAAATTCAGTTTGTTGCAGTCAATCCTGAGATTCCTTCTTTTCTTTTGGAAACTATGTTTTCTAAATGGCGTTTTTGTATAAATTTTACTTGAGCAGGTATTTTCTGCATAAGAACTGAACTCAGAATTGGGGAAGAGTGGGCTCTGAATAAAATATATTTCCTGTTGCTGGAAAAAAAAATCTCAGCTGTACAACTGTAAAGATGAATTCTGCTCTGTGAGAGATAGGTCAGGACTTGTCATTATTCTAGTTCCCTGTTCAACCTAGAGAGAGCAACACTTCATCCTTTATCAGCAGTTCCGTGCTCAACAGTGCTATCCTGTCTCATCTTCCCTTCTCTGTCCTGGGGCCCCGCTGAGGTGGCTGCTGTCCGTGCTGCTGGAGTGGTGTGTGGTCTGCTGCATGGGGCATCTGGGTCTCTGACGTGTGTGACTCGTGTTCCAGTGCTGTTTTAACATTGTGTTTCTGTAATTGTTTGCACTGCTAGGTACTTCAATTTAGTTCAGTTCACCCGCTCAGTCGTGTCCGACTCTTTGCAACCCCTTGAACCGCAGGCCGNTTGAAAACTTAAAGATATCAGGATGTCCTTCCACAGTTGCATTCATAAGTAATAAGGACACAGATGTGTCAAGAGGAGCACAATACAGCATACCCAAAATATGCCCGTTTGACAAAAGGATTATTTTGGACCGATTAACTTTAAAAAACAGCAGCACCAGGAGATTCTTGGAAAAGCAAGTAGAAATGCCATTTCATGAAGCAGATTAACATTTATTAAGGATATCTCCATTTGTAAGTGTATGCCCCTTTCTGGGTCAGGAATTGGATGATGACTAATCAAGAAAAGCTTGTCTAAGGAATGGACCTGGGTATTAATCTGCAAAACCACCATACCCTCATTTACTGCGTTTCACCTAATAATCTTCCTTAAACAGCTTCTTCCACTCCCTAAACTCCTCCTTTTATTATTAGTTGATGATAGCATTTAAAGTAAAGTCTTGGACCATTTTTCGAACCAGTCTTGGAATGCAAAAGTCAAGAGATACCTGTATCTGTTACTCCAGGCAAACTTGACCTTGGAGTAAAAAATGAATCAGGGGAAAAGCTAACAGAGTTTTGCCAAGAGAACACACTGGACATAGCAAACACCCACTTCCAACAACACAAGAGAAGACTCTACAGAGGGACATCATCAGATAGTCAATAACGAAATGAGATTGATTATATTATTTGCAGCCAAAGATGGAGAAGCTCTATACAGTCAGAAAAAAACAAAAAATGGGAGCTGACTGCAGCCCAGATCATGAACTCTTTACTGCAAAATTCAGACTTAAATTGAAAAAGTAGGGAAAAATCACTAGGCCATTCAGGTATGACCTACATCAAATCCCTTATTTAATGTAAGCGAAAAATAGATTCAATGGATTAGATCTGATAGACAGAGTGCCTGCAGATCTATGAATGGAGGTTCTTGATATTTTACAGGAGGGAATGGTTAAGACCACCCCCAAGAAGAAGAAATACAGAAAACACAAAATGGTTGTCTGAGGAGGTCTTACAAATAGCTGTGGGAAGCAGAGAAGCTAAAGGCAAAAGAGAAAATAAAGATATACCCATTTGAATGCAGAGTTCCAAGCAACAGAAGGAGACATAAGAAAGCCAACCTCAGTAATGAATGCAACAGAATAGGGAAGGCTAGAGATCTATTCAAGAAAATAAGAGATACCAAGGGAACATTTCATGCAAAGATGGGCACAATAAAGGACAGAAATGGTATAGACCTAAGAGAAGCAAAAAATATTAAGAAGAGGTGGCTAGAATACACAGAAAAAAACTATACCAAGAAAATCTTCATGACCCAGATAACCACGATGGTGAGATCACTCACCTAGAGCCAGACATCCTGTAATGCGAAGTAAAGTGGGCCTTAGCTTAGGAAGCATCATTACAAACAAAACTAGTGGAGGTGATGCAATTCCAGTTGAGTTATTTCAAATCCTTAAAGATAATGCTGTGAAAGTGTTGCATTCGATAGGCCAGCAAATTTGGAAAACTCAAGAGTGGCCACAGGACTGGAAAAGGTGTTTTCAACCCATTCCCAAAGAAAGGAAATGCCAAAAAATCTTCAAACTACAACACAACTGCACTCATCTCACAACCTAGCAAAGTAATGCTCAAAATTCTCCAAGCAAGGCTTAAACAGTATATGAACCATGAATGTTCACATGTTCAAGCTGGATTTAGAAAAGGCAGAGGAACCAGAGATCAAATTGCCAACATCCATCTGTTGGATCATCAAAAAAGCAAGAAAGTTACATAAAATCATCTATTTCTGCTTTTTTGACTATGCCAAAACCTTATGCCAATTGATGGTTTTGAAGTGTGGTGTTGGAAAAGACACTTGAGAGTCCCTTGGACTGCTAGGAGATCAAACCAGTCCATCCTAAAGGAAATCAGTCCTGAAGATTCTTTGGAAGGACTGATGCTGAAGCTGAAACTCCAAAACTTTGGCCACCTGATGCGAAGAACTGACTCACTGGAACTCAGAAAATGGGTGGAAAATTCAGTTTGTTGCAGTCAATCCTGAGATTCCTTCTTTTCTTTTGGAAACTATGTTTTCTAAATGGCGTTTTTGTATAAATTTTACTTGAGCAGGTATTTTCTGCATAAGAACTGAACTCAGAATTGGGGAAGAGTGGGCTCTGAATAAAATATATTTCCTGTTGCTGGAAAAAAAAATCTCAGCTGTACAACTGTAAAGATGAATTCTGCTCTGTGAGAGATAGGTCAGGACTTGTCATTATTCTAGTTCCCTGTTCAACCTAGAGAGAGCAACACTTCATCCTTTATCAGCAGTTCCGTGCTCAACCCAGTGCTATCCTGTCTCATCTTCCCTTCTCTGTCCTGGGGCCCCGCTGAGGTGGCTGCTGTCCGTGCTGCTGGAGTGGTGTGTGGTCTGCTGCATGGGGCATCTGGGTCTCTGACGTGTGTGACTCGTGTTCCAGTGCTGTTTTAACATTGTGTTTCTGTAATTGTTTGCACTGCTAGGTACTTCAATTTAGTTCAGTTCACCCGCTCAGTCGTGTCCGACTCTTTGCAACCCCTTGAACCGCAGGCCGCCAGGCCTCCCTGTCCATCACCAACTCCCGGAGTCCACTCAAACCCATGTCCATTGTGTCGGTGATGCCATCCAACCATTTCATCCTCTGTTGTCCCCTTCTTCTCCTGCCCTCAATCTTTCCCAGCATCACGGTCTTTTCAAAGGAATCAGCTTTCCGCATCAAGTGGCCAAAGTATTGAAGTTTCAGCTTCAACATCAGTCCCTCCAATGAACACCCAGGACTGATCTCCTTTACGATGGACTGGTTGGATCTTCTTGCAGCCCAAGGGACTCTCAAGAGTCTTCTCCAACACCACAGTTCAAAAGCATCAATCCTTCGGCACTCAGCTTTCTTATGGTCCAACTCTCACATCCATACATGACTACTGGAAAAACTATAGCCTTGACTAGATGGCTACACAGAAGCAATCATTCTGTTCTCAAGGCAGCCCACCATTCATGATTTAGATGGACCAGTAACTGCCTAAAATGAGTGAGCACGCTTGGCCTGGGTTCCGTAAAATGCTCAGCATGGATGTGCCCTCCTTGTCAGCTGAGAGCAGCAGCTTAGCCTCTAGGTGCTCACCCATGCATGCTTTGTCCATGACCATGTCAATCCATTCCCATGTCATTGCACAGATGAGTTATTGTGACCTGTGTGTTTTCATTCACTTTTGTCTTAAGGTACGTGACTAGTGAAAGCATAACCAGCCTTCTTCGTGGAACACAGCTGGTCATTCCTAGGACAGCATTCTACTCAACTAACTACTTTTTGCTTTTTGTCTGTTAGGAGTTTCTTAAAAAATCCTACTATAAACATTGTCTTCCATTTTGAAAGTATTTCCAAAGGAGCAAACATGTTTCCTCCTTGGTTGAGGGTGCCAGTAGGCAGTCCTCATGGGGAAAAATGGGTCAGGGAGAGTGGGAAACTTTCTCATAATTGTTCAGAGATCCACACAGTAGGAGATAATCCCAATTCCTGTATGTAGTCACATTTGCTCAATACAGAATGGATCTGTCCACATGCTACATGCCCAACTGACATGAAACTTAGCATATATTCAACCATTGTTTATAAAATAATATTATTATGCAGTGGATTATGTTACCTTGGGAGACTTTGTTTGGTTTGAGAAAGATTACTCTGGGTTTATGCTTTCTCATTAAATCCCACAACAAAAAGTATAATCATGCATAGAAATCACTTGCTTAAAATTCAAAACTCTTCTTTGAAAAGCCAACAGGAACACAGAATTACAAGCTGTATTGTGTTTATTTTGACAAAAAACAACTACCCAAATAACCCAATCTGAAACTAAGGGCAGTGTTGGCAAGTCAGCCAGTGTTAGGTCCTTGTCCCCAGCAGATATGTATGTATGTACATTTAGAGCTGCAGGAGGCTGGCGCCAGGTATTTTGGGGAATGCCATGGCCATTTCAGATGTCCTCTGGTGGGCACATGCTATTCCATTCCAATCTGCTGATTCCTGAACATACCAGGATTCACCTGAATTCCTTTGGGGCCAGACCTCATCAAAAACCATAGAGAGCATGCCTGTGATAGGTTATGGTCCCTCTGAAAGTTAGAACCAGGTGTGGGGCTGGCTCCAGTGGTCTGAAAACTGAGTGACCAGTCAGTTTCATGGCCATGTCTAATCAAGGTAAGTCTTATCCAAAAAATGTGTTCTTGGCATTCCAAGAGCTTAATGTACTGTGCCCATGTAGGGCCAAAGCCTTGGGGCCACTGAACACCCCCAAATTAGGATCAAGAGTTCATGCAAGTCTGGCTCTTCAGTCTCTAGGCTCAGCCAGATGCATTCATTCATTCACATATGTGCACCAGTGTCCATGATAAGAGGAATGGGTACAGACTGCACCTTTGAGCATCTCAGTGATATGACCTCAGCTGCTCCCACATGCCATTCAGGGAGCAGCACCTTCTCAGATGATCACTTCTCAGCCTAACAGATGATCACTACACACACTGTACACTTGTCATCTCCAAGTGACTTTTCCCCCTTTTTTCAGCCCCAGGTGTGTTGAGGTACACAGCACAGCAGACAGGCCTTGATCTGACAAGTGTGTCTGCTGTACTTTCATTTCCAGTGTTTCTTGCATGAACCTGTCAGGGAGAGTTAGAAGGAGAGGAGAGATGCAAAAGGGAAGACAGAACACAGAAGCAGAATGAAGACCAGGGCAGAAGGTCTCCTGGAAAGTGAAGCTGGAAGAGGAGCTGGTAGTGCAACACCACTGGGAGGAAAGAGTGGGAAGTCAGTCAGAGAGGAGAGTGGGGGCAGCCTCAGGTGAGATCCAGCAGAGAGTGGTGGTGGGGCTTCCATGTGCCAGGTGGTAGGGAGCCAGGAAAAGGATGAGGGTGAGCGTCCAGTCAGGTGTCAGAGGCACCAGTGAGAAAAGGCACAGGATGGAAGTGCAGGGAGGAAAAGCAGGGTTTATCCTGCCAATGGTCAACCATTCTGGGCCTCCCCTTAAGGGCTGGGGTCTGTTGACAGTAGAGTGCATCTCAGCCAAACCTGTGGACCCAGCCAGTAGTGACATCTCCTTTCCCTGAGCATCTTTCTTTATAATCTGTGCTCTGGGAGGTGAGCTGTGCTCACTCTGTCTTGATCAGAAATAAACAGTGGACCCCGTGCCTAAGAACATTGATGGGACTGAAAAGCTATGCATGGGAGGGTTTGGTGCTCTGGGGACCACCTTTCCTTCTCTCCACACCCAGACATGGTTATCCAGAATTAGGAAAGCAGATGGAGCATGGGGAGTGAAGGGACTTCCCCTCAACATGCCTGGGAGTGTGGTGGGTGCTGTGGGAGGCTGGGGGGTTGCTGACACCAGGCGGCACACTCCGTGTCTCCCAACAGCAAGCCCAAACTGTGCACGATGCTGTAGTCATGCCAGGGGACCACAGAGACCATTGAGGAGGTGGAGGCTGAGCAGGATGAGGAAGCACCCAAGCAGGCCCAGGAGGCCGAGTCACACAGGACCCAAAGAGGATGCAATGTGGAGACCCTGCTGTCCTATAGCAAGGCCATCAGCTTTGAGCACCTGTCCTTCCATCTATCCAGGATGACGCAGCGGGCCAGACCCACATGAAGGGCAGCTCAGACAACAGCCACTCAGACTGGCTGGAGGCCAGCACCCTGCCACCCCTGACCCATGGACAACCAGCAAGCTCCTGATGATCAAATAAGAACTGTGGCTACAGTGATGGAGCTGGGAATGACCCTTAGTGTCCACTGGGCTGCTGGGTGCAAAGACCATGTGGAAAACGTCTCCTCCACATTTAGAACCACATGCGTGCTCATGCCTCTGTCTGTAACACGATAGGAGGTTGACAACACAGGACACCTGGGGAGCAGAGAGGGGCGGGCAGGGTCTTGCCACGTGGAACCAGTGCCCAGGAGGAACTGAGGCCAGTATTCTGGCAGGATGTTCCATGACAATGAGCTGGAGGAGTCGAAGAAGTTCTATGTGGGGCAGTCATGCTTCCTGCTCCTCTTCTACGCACTGTACAACATGCTGGTGGCCCGTTCCAAGATGGTGTGCTACTTTCTCATCATCCTCAACCACATGGTCTCCGTTTCCATGATTACCCTTGTGCTGCCCATCCTCATCTTCTTCTGAGCCATACTGTCCATCCCCCAGTCCAGCAGGCACTTCTGGATGGTGGCCATCAACTACACAGAGGTAGGCTTCCCTCTAGTGCACCTGCCTGACCCCTGCTTCATGTAAATAGTCAATTAGAGGGATTGTCTTAGGTCAGCACGTGATTATAGCCAGCAGTTGTTGGTGCGGAGAACTCTAGCTGTTTTTTCACATCTCACACCTCACACAACATAGGAGGTAATATCATTGTGTACAACAGGAATAAGGAACAACCTTCATGAGATTAAATAATTGGCCCAAAGTGGGCTTCCATGGTGTCTCAGATGATAAAGGATCTGCCTGCAATACACGAGACCCAGGTTTGATCCCTGGTTTAGGAAGATCACCTGGAGAAGGGAATGTCTACCCACTCCAATATTCTTACCTGGAGAATCCCATGGAGAGAGGAGACTGGAGGGCCACAGTCCATGGGGCTGCAAAGAGTCAGACACAGCTGAGAGACTAACACTTTCACTTTCCCCAGCTGGTGAGAGGTGGGGGAGGCCTTTTGAGGTCTGGTGTCTGCCCTGTGATATTGACCAGTAAGATAGTAAGTGTGAGGCAGACACAAGCATGGTGCCAGGGCCAGTGCATGGTCAGTGAATGGACATTGGGTCAAACAATACAGTAAGCACTTGAAACACAGTTGGATGCAATTAACCCTGATGATGTAAACATTGGAGGGTTGTTTCAACATCGATCTCTACAAACATCTCCATGTTTACACCCTGAGCTGGCAAGGTTTTGTTTCATTTGCTTTTATTTCTTCTTGAGGAGAACTTACAGTGAGCAATAAAATGCTGAGAAGAAAGAGACCAGAATAAAGTGAAAATTGTCTATAGTGCCTGTGCAGTTTGCTCCTAAAGATTACGAACTGAAGTCATATTTGCAGAATGAAGATCCTCCTGTTCACATTGGTCCTGATGACCTCATTTAATAGCTGAATATTTGTATAAGTATTTAATGGAATCAGCACAAACTAGCCCTTGCATGCATGCTAAGTCACTTCAGTCATGTCTGACTCTTTGCAGCCTCATGGACTGTAACCCTCCAGGCTCCTCTGTTCATGGAATTCTCCAGGCAAGAATACTGAAGTGGGTTGCCAATCCCTTCTCCAGGAGACTTCCTGACCAAGGGATCAAACCCACGTCTCTTACATCTCCCGCATTGACAAGCAGGTTCTTTACCACTGGTGTCACCTGGGAAGCCCAGAAACTAGCCCACTCCCTGACAATAGCAGAAGTCATTTGAGCCAAGTCAGGGGTAACCTCCATGGCCCCAATGCGTCTGCAGTCACAGACCCTGGAGATGCGGTTGTGGCCTTGTCCTGAAGTTGGTATCTGTGGAAGGATAATTTGTTATTCCACACGCTCTGTGCATTCCCAGCACCAAAACCGAGGCTTTTTCCCTTAATATTTGTATCACTGTTCCTCTTCTAGAACTATTCTTAAAGGGAGTCATTTCTTCTAATTTCTCGCATCTGTGCAGGTGGCCATCGTGGTCAAGTACTTCTTCCAGTTTGGGTTCTTCCCCTGGAACAAGAATGTGGAACTGAACAAGGACAAGCCTTACCACCCACCCAACATCATTGGGGTGGAGAAGAAGGATGCCTATGTGCTCTACGATCTCATCCAGGTGATGGCACTCTTCTCCCACCACTCCAGCCTGAAGATACTGCCCACCCATCGCCCCTGGCATGTTCCCAAGAACCATGCGGTGGGATTGCGAGGGGCTGGGATGCCACAGGCAGGGTCTATCTGTGTGCTCTTGTTTTCTTTGTTAACGGTTTTGTTCTTTTCATTCATTTTCTCAACATTGTGTACTCAATATTGTAGTCTGTGATCAATTGGGGGAAATTTCCCCCTATTTCTACTCTGGGATGCATGCATGCATGCTAAGTTGCTTTAGTCATGTCTGACTGTTTTGCGACCCTATGGCCTGTAACCCGCCAGGTTCCTCTGTCCATGGGATTCTCCAGGCAAGAATACTGGAGTGGGTTGCCATGCCCTGCTCCAGGGGATCTTCCTGACCCAAGGATCGAACCCACATCTCTTATGTCTCCTGTATTGGCAGACAGGTTCTTTACCACTAGCTTCACCTGTGAAGCCCATTCTGGGATGAAGGCACCCTGATTATTCCACGTTTGTGGGAATTGCCCAAAGGCTGTGTGGTTTTTACTGTTGGATTCACTAAGTCGTACCTGAGCTGCAGGCAGATCATTGGGGAGCTAGAATTTGGGGTCTCCTCTCCAGCCAGACCTTGACCCATCCCCTTCTAGGAGCATTGCTTTTCTCATGGTTTTCTTGCTCTGAAACCACTGGTTTAGTGAGAGACTGTCCAATCGATGGGCCTGGGGCTGCCAGTCTGTGCTCCCAGAGAGGCCACTTCTGAGAAAGCCATGCCTGCATTGCTCTGGGAAAACAGGTCTGCAGGGTAACCTTCTCGGGATCTGTACCTCCTGTCATCCTGCTGAGCACCTGAGGGGTTTCTCATCTCAGACACTGTGAAACATAAGCTGAACTTATGATACGCCACTCAACTACACATTAGAGGTTGTCACACAGCACACTTTGGATGTACTGATGTGTTTACGGTCAGAATCTCACTTTCCTTCTCTTGTTTTAACTGTGTCTCCTTGTATTGATATAACATATCTTATATTAATCTTGTCCAATAATATCTTTGTTAGTTCCTTTTCAGAACAAGCTTGGTCTAAGTTAAGGCACACACATGCCACATCCAGCACAGTGGGTGAGAAAGACCTGAAACAGAGGTGAGAACATAATGAAAAGATAGACACATATAATTTGGCAAGCGGGGAGTCGGGGAGCCCTCTTACTCTCCATGACAGGAAGACAAAATGGCTCCTTTCAGCCGCACTTTTATTGGCAGAAGTCACATGAGATCATTAGGGAATACCTACCCTGGGGAGCTTGATTAGCGAAGGCTCTGCTGTTGGTCAGGAATATCTTGTTTTGTCTCCATGGGGATGAACGCAGGCGTATACAGTGAAGTGGAGCAGAGTGCACGTTCCTCCCCAAGAATGTCCATTCAGCATGCTTACTAAGGCAATCACGAGGACACAGTTTTCCACACCCTCGAGTCATGGGGCAGATTCTAGTCTCTGCTCCACCAGGCTGCAACACATACATACATGTACACACACATACACACATACATGCATGTACACACACATACATGTGAATGTGTGTTTGACCTATATCTTACTTGGTGAGCTGTTTCACACAGGATTTTATCTATGTGGAC
>SJYW01055281.1:11172-29970 GCA_006410735.1 Raphicerus campestris
CCCGATTTCCCTCCCCAAACTCCTTTAAGATTTGTGTTGGTACTACACTAAATGGATAATGTGGAAAGATGAATGCAGTTTTCATGTGCTGAGTTTTAGATGATGGCAGGACATGCATGTTGGGTTGTCCAGCAGCCTCCTGGATAATATGGTCTTGGAGATCAGAAGAAGGGGTAAAATATGAGAAGAAATATTGGAGTCACCCACATCGAGAACAAAAAAATCTAGCCATAGAAATAGGTGATAAAATAGAAAACAAGGACAGTGTGTTGAAAAATACCCGGGTTTCTGAAGGAGAAAGGAGAATCATTGAAAGAATATTCAGATATAGGAGAATCAGGATAGTATCTTATTGTTAAAACCAAGGAAAGAAAAAGATTTCAGAAATGTGTGTTTATCTCAACCGTCTCATAGAAGTGAGTAAAAAATTCCTCTCATATTGTGTTCAGTCTCTAAGTCATGTCTGACTTCTTGTAACCCCATGGACTGTAGTATGCCAGGCTTCCCTCTCCTTCACTTGTCCCAGAGCTTGCAGAAACTCATATATATTGAGTCAGTGATGCCATCCAACCATCTTATCCTCTGTAATTCCTTTCTCCTCATGTCCTCAATCTTTCCAAGTGGCAGGGTATTTTTTCCAATGAGTGGGCTCTTCACACCATGTGGCCAACCTATTGGAGATTCAGCTTGAGCATCAATGCTTCCAATTAATATTCAGGGTTGGTTTCCTCTAAAATTGACTGGTTTGATCTCCTTTGCAGTTCAAGGGACTCTCACGAGTCTTCTCCAGCACCACAGTACAAAAGCATCAATTTTTCGCTGCTCAGCCTTCTTTATGGCCCAACTCACAACTCACATGACTACTGAAAAAACTATAGCTTTAACTGTACGGACATTTCTTGGTATAGCTTTGACTGTACGGACCTTTGTACAGGCTTCCTTCATAACTCAGTTGTTAAAGAAGCCACCTGCAATGCTGGAGACCCCACTTCAATTCCTGTGTAAGGAAGAGCCACTGGAGAAGAGATAGACTATACACTCCAGTATTCTTGGGTTTCCCTTGTGGCTCACCTGGTAAAGAATCTGCTTGCAATGTGGAGACCTGGGTTTGATCCCTGGTTTGGGAAGATCCCCTGGAGAAGGGAAAGGCTACCCACTCCACTATTCTAGCCTGGAGAATTCCATGGATTGTATAGTCCACAAGGTTGCATAGAGTTGGACACAACTAAGTGACTTTCACTTTCACCTTTCTGAGCAAAGTGATATCTCTGCTTTTTAACATGCTGTCTAAGTTTGTCATAGTTTTTTTTGTTTTGTTTTGTTTTTTAGCCCAAGGAGCAAGCGTCTTTTAATTTCATGGCTGCAGTCATGGTCTGCAGTGATTTTAGAATTCAAGAAATTAAAATCTGTCACTGTTTCCACCTTTTACCCATCTATTTGCCATGAAAAGATGGGATTAGATGCCATGATCTTAAATTTTTTAATCTGAGTTTCAAGCCAGCTTTTTCACTCTCCTTTTTCACCCTTATCAAGAGGCTCCTTAGTTCCTCTTTGAGTTTTGCCATTAGGGTGATATCATCTGCATATCTGAGGTTATTGATATTTCTCCCAGAAATCTTGACTGTACCCTGTGAGTCATCCAACTCAGCATTTCACATGATGTACTCTGCATATAAGTTTAAAAAAAAAAACTGGTTAACAATATACAACCTTGATGTACTCCTTTCCGAATTTTGAACCAGTCTCTTCTTCCCTGGTGGCTCAGAGGTTAAAGCGTCTGCCTGCAATGCAGGAGACCTGGGTCTGATCCATGGGTTGGGAAGATCCCCTGGAGAAGGAAATGGCAAACCACTCCAGTATTCTTAGGGCTTCCCTGGTGGCTCAGAAGTTAAAGCGTTTGCCTGCAAGGCGGGAGATTTGGGTTCAATCCCTGGGTTGGGAAGATGCCCTAGAAAAGGAAATGGCGACCCACTCCAGTATTCTTGCCTGCAAAATCCCATGGACGGAGGAGCCTGGTAGGTTACAGTCCACGGGGTCGTAAAGAGTCGAACACGACTGAGCGACTTCACTCACTCACTCTTCTTCCATGTCTGCTTCTAACTATTGCTTCTTTTCCTGCAAACAGGCTTCTCAGGAGGCAGATAAAGTGGTCTAGTATTCACATCTCTAAGAATTTTCCAGTTTGTTGTGATCCACACACAGTCAAAGACTCACGTAGTCAATGAAGCAGAAGTTTATGTTTTTTTCTGGAATTCTCTTGCATTTTCTATGATCCAACGGATGTTGGCAATTTGATCTCTGGTTCCTCTGCCTTTTCAAAATTTAGCTTGAACATCTGGATGTTCTTAGTTCATGTACTACTCAAATCTAACTTGAAGGATTTTTGTCATAATCCTGCTAGCATATGCAATGAGTGCAATACTAAGGTAATTTGAACATTCTTTGTCATTGCCTTTGTTTGGGATTGGAATGAAAACTGACCTTTTCCAGTCCTGTGGCCACTGCTGTATTTTCCAAATTTGGCATGTTGAGTGCAGCACTTTCACAGGATCATCTTTTAGGGTTTGAAATATCTCAGCTGGGATACCATCACTGCCATTAGTTTAGTTCATAGTGTTGCTTCTTAAGGCCTACTTGACTTCACACTCCAGGATGTTTGACTCTAGGTGTGGTTATACCCTCATGGTTCTCTGTGTCATTAAGACATTTTTTGTATAGTTATTCTGTGTATTCTTATCACCTCTTCCTAATCTTTTCTGCTTCTCTTAGGTTCTTGCCATTTCTGTCCTTTATCATGACTATCTTTGCATGAAATGTTCCCTTGGTATCTCTGATTTTCTTGAAGAGATCACTAGTCTTTCCCATTCTAATATTTTCCTCCATCCCTTTGCATTGTTCAATTAAGAAGGCATTCTTATCTCTTCTTGCTATTCTCTGGAACTCTGCACTCAGTTGGGTATATCGTTCCCTTCTCCTTTGCCTTTCACTTCTCTTCTTTTCTCACATGCTCATAAGGCCTCCTCAGACAACCACTTTGCCTTTTTGCATTTCTTTTTGTAGGAGTGATTTTGGTCAATGCTTCCTGTACAGTGTTATGAAGCTCCATCCATAGTTCTTCATGCACTCTGTCAGATTTAATCCCTTGAATCTGTCACTTCCACTGTATAATCATAGGGATTTTATGTAAGTCATATCTGAATGGTTTAGTGGTTTTCCCTATTTTCTTCATTTTCAGCCTGATTTTTTAAATAAGGAGCTCATGATCTAAACAACAGTCAGCTCACAATCTTATTTTCTACTAATTGTATAAAGCTTCCCCATCTTCAGCTGCAAAGAATGTAATCAATCTGATTTTCTTATTGACCATCTGATGATGTCCATCTGCAGAATTGTCTATTGTGTTGTTAGAAGAGTGTGTTTGCTATGACCAGTGCTTTCTATTGACAAAACTCTATTAGCCTTTGCCCTGCTTCATTTTGTACTCCAAAACCAAACTTTCCTGTTATTCCAGGTATCTCTTGACTTCCTTCTTTTGCCTTCCGGTACCCTATGATTAAAAAGGACATGTTTTTTTGTGTGTGTGCTAATTCTAGAAGATCTTTAGGTCTTCATAGAGTCAACTCAGCTTCTTTGACATTAGTGGTTAAGACATAACCTTGGATTACTGCGGTATTTTATGGTTTGTGTTGGAAATGAACAGAGATCATTCTGTCATTTTTGAGACTGCACCCATGTACTGCATTTCAGACTCTTTTGTTGACTATGAGGGCTGCTCCATTTCTTCTAAGGGATTCTTGCCCACAGTATTAGTTGTAATGCTCATCTGAATTACATTCACTCAAACCCAGCCATTTTAGTTCACTGATTCCTAAAATGTTGATGTTCACTCTTCTCAACTCCTGCTTGCCCATGTCCAATCTACTTTGATTCATGGACCTAATATTCTAGGTTCTTACGTAATATTGTTTTTAACAGCATCAGAATTTATTTTCACTGCCAGACACATCCACAGCTGAGCCACGTTTCTGCTTTGGCCCACCCTCTTCATGCTTTCTGGAATTGTTTCTCCACTTTTCCCCAGTTGCATATTGGATACTTACAGACTCGGTGGGCTCATCTTCCAGTGAGTATCACCTGTTTTTGCCTTTCATACTCTTCATAAGGCACTCGAGGCAAGAATACTGAAGTGGTTTGCCATTCCTTTCTCCAGTGGACCACGTTTTGTTAGAACTCTCCACCATGACCCATCTGTCTTGTGTTTGTGCCCTACAAGAGTCTCTTTCTTTCAGTCCTGTGTAAGTTCTATAATAAAATCCCGCTGTCCTTCAAAATCAGATTCCCTTGGGATTCCAAGTCCCTTTGCGAGATCCCAAGGTTGGGAAATCTGATGTGGGGCCAAGAATGTTTGCAACAATATGTGAACTTATTTGTTATTATTGTTCTCCAGTTTGGAACAACTGATGTGAAATTTTTCTGTAAGGGAAAGTCATGATATGCCACCAGGGAAGTGGTAATGCCTAGAGAGTAAGTTTAGGGTAAGCTTATCATCAAACAACTTGGTCTCTGAACCTTGAGTGCCATTCCAAACTCTGTGAAGCTTATGCACCACTGATGCATATTTGAAAACTTCTAAAGGTGTTTGCCAACTTCTCCCCACCTGTTTACCTAGTTCTCAGCTGTGACAAGCAGGCACATGCCCTTCAGATGTCCTGGGTGGCCAGAGAACACATGCCTAGGGTCCCTGTTGTCCCACTGCCAGTCCTCATTGAGCATATAATCCTTCACCTACCACTGGGTGTCAGTGAATGTGCTGCCCACCAGCCAAGGTAAAGGCCCTGCTGGAGTCACTGGGAAGGGAGTCAAGGGAAGGCTGGAGCTGAGGTGGGAGGATGCCCATGAGTGGAGGGCTCCCAGTTTCAATGCTGCAGCTGGCTGCCCCAGGGCCATTCTGCCATCTGCATGGCCCACTGCCAGGCTGAGCTCTGACTCTCTCTTGCTCATCCTGTTTATGACACCAACTGCCTTGCTGTTCATGCCGTACACACCGTTTGCTGGACCCAGGGTAGGCAAGGCTTGAGCTAAGAGACTGGAAGAAGATGCAAGGAGCTGTAGCAACTGAAGACAAGTTTATTCTCTCCTGGGTGGCATGGCAGGCATAATATCGCCTCTCTCCTGGCTGATGCAGCAGCCATAACATAGCCATAACATTATCTCACATAATGTAACTGTGATGTCACTCCAGTATAGCTCCAGTGTAGCAGCAGCCAGGGCTTTTCAGGTGAAGCTTATATATACTTATAGAACAAAAGTAGCCAGTGGCCAAGCAAGTACCTCGTGACATGCATGTGCAGTGCTATAAGTGATCTCAGCCTATACACAGCTGTACAAAGTCATTGTTTACAGAATATGGGGAGAGAGGGCATGAGAGTGTGATACAAGAGGGCCCAACTGGCACAATCTTGTTAATTTCCCCACACTCCACCCCTTCAGGATCCCTTGCCCCACAGATTATGCAAGGTTTGCCTTCTGTGACATCCTCTTAGCACACAATGCCACCACTTGAACCCACATCCCACAACGACAGAACAGGCTACAAAAACAAACTGCTAGGCTGAAACCTAAACACACAATACAGAGTAAAACTCAATGCCATTTATTGCACAGGCTGGCTCAGTACTCCTGTAGTGTGTCTCCATAGGCATTGCACTTCATGAATTTCTTGTGTCATATGCTGTAATGCTACTGTAACATTTTATGATTATCTAGTATATACACAAAACATTCTGTAATCAGTAATATATACATGGCACTTTGTGTGGGAGTCAACAAATCAAGGACTATTTGATTCTGCAAAACTGTTTTCCCTATGGGCTGCATTTCTTCATCTAATAGGGTTAAGGCTTCAGTTCAGTTCAGTCGCTCTGTTGTGTCTGACTCTTTCCCACTTCATGGACTGCAGCACACCAGGCTTCCCTGTCCATCTCCTGTCCATCCAACTTCTGGAGTTCGTTCAAACTCATGTCCCTCTAACTGTTGCTTCCTGAGCTGCATATAGGTTTCTCAAGAGGCAAGTCAGGTGGTCTGGTATTCCCATCCTCTTTTAGAATTTTCCACGGTTTATTGTGATACACACAGTTAAAGGCTTTGGCATAGTCAGTAAAGCAGTAGATGTTTTTTCTGGAACTCTATAGCTTTTTTGATGATCCAACAGATGTTGGCAATTGGATCTCTGTTTCTCTAAAACTAGCTTGAACATCTGGAAGTTTATGGTTCACGTACTGCTGAAGCCTGGCTAGGAGAATTTTAAGCATTACTTTACTAGTGTATGATATGAGTGCAATTGTGTGAATAGTTAGAGCATTCTTTGGCATTGCCTTTCTTTGGGATTGGAATGAAAACTGACCTTTGCCAGTCCTGTGGCCACTGCTGAGTTTTCCAAACTTGCTGGCATAAGGAGTGCAGCACTTTAGCAGCATCATCTTTCAGGATTTGAAATAGCTCAACTGGAATTCCGTCACCTCCACTAGCTTTGTTCGTAGTGATGCTTCCTAAGGCCCACTTGACTTTACATTCCAGAATGTCTGGCTCTAAGTGAGTGCTCACACCATTGTAGTTATCTGGATCATGAAGATCTTTTTTACATACTTATTTTGTGTATTCTCACCACCTTTTCTTAATATCTTCTGCTTCAGTTAGGTTCATACAATTTCTGTCCTTAATTTTGCTCATGTTTGCAAGAAAAGTTCCCTTGGTATCTATAATTTTCTTGAAGAGATCTCTATCTCTAGTCTTTCCCAATCCATTGGTTTCCTCCGTTTCTTTGCATTGATCACTGAGGAAGGCTTTCTTATCTCTCCTTGTTATTCTTTGGAACTCTGCTTTCAAATGGGTGAATCTTTCCTTTTTTCCTTTGCCTTTTGCTTCTCTTCTTTTCTCAGCTATTTGTAAGGCCTCCTCAGACATTTTGCCTTTTTGCATTCCTTTTCCTTGGGAATGGTCTTGATCCCTGCCTTCTGTAAAATGTCCTGAACCTCCATCCATAATTCTTCAGGCACTCTGTCTCTCATATCTAATCCCTTGAATATATTTCTCACTTGCACTGTATAATCGTAGGGATTTGATTTAGGTCATACCTGAATGGTCTAGTGGATTTCCTTCCTTTCTTTATTTTAAGCCTGAATTTGGCAATAAGAAGTTCATGATCTGAGTCATAGTCAGCTCCTAGTCTTGTTTTTCTGACTGTATGGAGCTTCTCAGTCTTTGGCTGCAAACAGTATAATCAATTTTATGTTAGTATTGACCATCTGGTGATGTCTGTTGGAAGAGGGTGCTTGCTTTGACTTGTGTGTTCTCTTGGCAAAACTCTGTTAGCCTTTGCCCTGCTCATATTGTACTCCAAGGCCAAATTTGCCTGTTACTCCAGGTATCTCTTGACTTCCTACTTTTGCATTCCAGTCGATGATGAAAAGGACAACTTTTGGGGGGTGTTAGTTCTAGAAGGTCTTGTAGGTCTTCATAAAACCACTCAACTTCTGCTTCTTCAGCATTATTGATTGGCACATAGACTTGCATTACCATGATGTTGAATGGTTTGCCTTGGAAATGAACGGAGATCATTCTGTCATTTTTTAGACTGCACCCAAGTACTGCATTTCAGACTCTTTTGTTGACTATGAGGCCTACTCCATTTCTTCTAAGGGATTCTTGTCCACAGTAGTAGATGTAATAGTCATCTGAATTAAATTCACCCATTCCAGTCATTTTAGTTCACTGATTCCTGAAATATCAATGTCCACTCTTGCCATCTCCAGTTTTACCACTTCCAATTTTCCTTAATTCATTGACCTAACATTCTAGATTCCTATGCAAAATTGTTCTTAACAGCATCAAACTTTACTTCCATCACTAGTCACATCCACAACTGGGCACTGTTTTTGCTTTGACTCCATCTCTCCATTCTTTCCAGGGTAATTTCTCCACTCTTCCCCAGTAGCATATTGGGGACCTACCGACCTGGAGAGTTCATCTTTCAGTGTCCTATCTTTTTGCCTTTTAATACTGTTCATGGGGTTCTCAAGGCAAGAATACTGAAGTGGTTTGCCATTCCCTCCTCCAGTGGACCATGTTTTGTCAGAACTCTCTACCATTCCTGTCCATCTTGAGTGGCCCTACACAGGATGACTCATAGCTTCATTGAGTTAGACAAGGCTGTGGTCCATGTGATTAGTTTGATTAGTTTTCTGTGATTGTGGTTTTCATTCTGCCTGCCCTCTGATAGATAAAAATAAGAGGCTTATGGAAGCTTTTTAATGGGAAAGATTGACTGGGGGAAACTGAATCCTGTTCTGATGGGTGGGGCCATGCTCAGTAAATCTGTAGTCTAGTTTTCCTTTGATGGGCTGGGCTGTGTTCCCTCTTTGTTGTTTGACCTGAGACCAAACTATAGTGGAATTAATGAAGATAATGGCAACCTCTTTCAAATGGTCCCATGCATGCATCATTACACTCAGTGTCTCCGTCCCTGCAGCAGGCCACTGCAGATCCACACCTCTGATGGAGACTCCTGGACACTCACAGGTAAGTCTGGGTCAGTCTCTTGTGGGGTCACTGTTCATTTCTCCTGGGTCCTGTGCACACAAGGTTTTGCTTGTGCCCTCCAGGAGCCTGTTTCTCCAGTCCAGTATAAGTTCTATAATCAAATCTCACTTTCCTCCAAAGTCAGATTGCCTGGAGGTTCTCAGTTCCATTGCCAGATCCCCAGATTGGGAAATTTGTTGCTATTCCTAGAACTTTCTTAACAGTGCAGTTCCTTTGGTATAATTGTTCTGCAGTTTGTGGGTTGTCTGCTCGGTGGCACTGTGGTGGCATTAATGGGGACTTCCTCCAAGAGGGCTTATGTCACAGGCTGTGTGACCCAGGTCTGCTGCATCCAGAGCTCCTACCCCTACAGCAGGCCACTGTTGACCTGGACCTCTGCAAGAGACACTCAAACACTCAAAGGCAGGTCTCGTTCAATCTCTGTGGGGTCTCTGGGTCCTGGTGCACACAAGGTTTTGTTTGAGCCCTCCTAGTGTCTCTGGTGGGTATGGGATGTGATTTTGAATGCGATTTTTGGGTTAAGGCTTGGTGTGTGTATAACTCAAAGCATGGGCAGTATGCAAAGCAAGGACAATAACTTGTGCCTCAATAACCTTAGCTACTCCTTGGAGCAAAAACAGGGTCCAAAAACAGAATCACCAGAGGGTCTTTTTACTTGTTACCATGCATGAACTGTGTCCCAGTTGGCAGGTCAGTGTGGGAGAGATACATATATCAAGGCCAGAAGGTGGGGCCCGCCCCAAGTGCACTGTCAGGTCCAACTCCCATGTAAGTATGGCCACCTGTATGACCCACATACCCATAAGATACGATGAGGGACAGGGGTTACACTATTAGCCTCTCTATAGCCCTGGTCAATGCTAACATTAGCACAAAGAGATTGGAGTGTCCATCCTGCCAGCTCAGTACCATCCCTTTTTTTCCACACAAAGCAGTTTAATATTCCATAATTCAGCACTCACAGCCAGCAACCTGGAAGCCCCATCCCATAATATATGTTCTCCTTGGGGGCAAGGCATGCTCCATCATTTCTGCACATCTTGTATGATCACATGCTTTTTCTCATTCCACTCAGCCATCTTCTGCTCTCACCGGGAAGTGCTGCGTTTCCAGGCCCAATTAGTCATAGGCTGAATGTTTAAGGGGAGTCATGTGGAGATCCAACAGGGAGCTCACTGCAGACCCAACATGCCAACATATTTTGTACTGTCTTGCAGGTGTGTGCTCAATCTACAATGATATTGGTCATGACACACTTGCGGGTAGAAAGACAAAGAGGTCAAATGCACCAGCATAGGCAATTCCTTTCCATCTAATAGAATACATGCAAGCTTGGTGTCTTGCCGTAGTTCCTGGCACCTGAGGTTTACCTGGCTTTGTACTCCACACATTGTTTACCTGATTGCTCACATCCAGTGGTTCTATATGAAGCACAACAGGAGAACTCATAGTGAAAAGTTGTTGCTGAACCACGAAAGACATCTGGATTTTTGGCCTCTGGAAGCGAAGAATTCAAACCGGGGCCAGAGACAAAGCTTGATCGCTCAGAGATTTTGTGTAATAAAGTTTTATTAAAGTATAAAAGAGATAGAGGAAATTTCCGACATAAACATCAGAAGTGGGCAGAAAGAGCACCTCCCTGCTAGTCTTTCAGTCAAGTCAAAGTCACTCAGTCGTGTCCGACTCTTGTGACCCCATGGACTGTAGCCCGCAAGGTTTCTCTGTCCATGGGATTCTCCAGGCAAGAATACTGGAGTGGGTTGCCATTTCCTTCTCCAAAGGTGATCAGTTTAAGTCAGGTTTAAATCCCCTATGAGTTTACCAATGACATTTTGTTGATGCTGATCACCACAGTTCTTTCTCTCAACTACCATNATCATCTAAGGAAACATCCTTGGGTGCCATGTCTGTCTCTTATACACATCTGGTTTAAATCCCCTATGAGTTTACCAATGACATTTTGTTGATGCTGATCACCACAGTTCTTTCTCTCAACTACCATACTACAATGCCCTGTATTTTTTCTTTTTTAAGGAGGTGGGTGTTTAAAAATGGACTCATTTGTTGGTTTTTCAAGACAATTCCACAGAATGTTACTAGTAGGCTAATGATGGAATTCAGCTTGCCACCACCCCTCCTCCCCCGAGGCCACTCTTCAAAGCAAACTGCTTTATAGAACTTTCCCAACTGTGTGAGAATTTTGGAGTTAACTGCTAGTCTTTAGTTGGATATTATATGGCTACTAGCAGTTTGCTAATTAAAGAAAGGAAATGTCTCAAAACTCAGAAAATAGCACCAGGCCCCTCACTCATAAGATGCACTGAGATAACCTTGGCACCAGGTGAGTCATCCCTGGCCATAAATTGATTGACATGAACCTTGAAGAAAGGCAGATTTCCATACAAATATACAGGTTCATTAACATAGATTAGAAGAACAATACATGAGTATAACATACTGGTTTGTCAAGTTGGTTCTGAGCCTTTTGGCAGAATCAACTTGAAGACAGAATCTAGGGTAAATATATAGCACATTAACATAGCTTAAGACAAATATTTCCATAAGAAAAATGCATTGGTTAGCTCAAGGTTTGAGAAAAGTTAAGTTTAGGTTGAACCAGGTGTCATTATGGCAACATAGAATTTTAAGAGAAATCTCCTTTTAAATTTGTATAGAGAAGGGGAAAAAATATAAGGCTAGTTTATTTCCTCCTGCCCTTTAAGAGAGAGATAAAAAATGTCTGACACTTGCAGCCCCTGCCTGTTACCCTCTCAATAGTATGCCACAAGGAGCATACAAATGCACTTTAAGCACCAAGGTGGCTCCCTGCAGTTTCAGCCAAGTAACTCGCACATGAGGGAAACAGGTGCTTGTAACCCAGGGTACAACCTGATTGCAATCTTTGTGCTCATGGCTACCCATTGTATGTGGTATGCCTTTATCTTCCATAGCCAAACTCAGTCCATCATCTATCTTTGTGAAATCTTGGTTAGAGCTGGCAACAGGATACTACCTTGGATTCTGTATCCAACCTTTGACAGAATGTCTGTTGTTGTCACTTGCAGTTGTATAGGTGCAACAGTACAATGCAGAAGAGCCTCCACAGGGGCAACATCAACCCTTCGAGGTTTCTCATTAAGGATTTGAAAAACTTCCCATAAGCTTCACTCCCACTCCTTCAAGGAGGGGATTTTTGCAGCCTTCACAGCCCACCCACATGATTCCAAATGCGTTTATATTGTTCTACATCTGCAAGAGAATCAGAGGTTAGTAGCACATCATAGGACACAGCCTTTACCATATAACTCCACATAGGGAGCCATCCGATTTCCAAAGGTAAGGACATAGCTTCTGGCTTGCAATAAACAAGGTTTCATTCAGCACCAGTGCCAACCAGAGCCACTACCCTCTGTACATTAGCTGGTGACCAGTGAATTGCAAGTTCTACATGGTGCCTCTGGTTCCTACTTGGGCTCTTCAGGAGGGTGCCTTGATCTGAGCCCTATTCAAAGCAGAAAAGATCATCATCTAAGGAAACATCCTTGGGTGCCATGTAATCTTTTCACTGAACCACTAGGATCTTTTGCTGTGGGTGCTTTTCAAACTTGATAAACCTCTGCTCCCATCTCAATTACCTCCATATCTCTAGGAGCAGAACATTAGGCTATCTATCCTTTTTATATCTGTCAACTCCCGCTGGCAGCAAAACAGCCCACATTTGCATTCTCATCACCCAGATGGGGCCTTTACCAACTCTGGCCCCCTTCAAGGTCTTCACATCTATAATTCCATTTCCTGTCATTGTCACTCTATTCCTCCCAATCTAGGCATATTGAGGTCACCTCATACATGGGGAACCCCACATAAGTTGCAAGAATAGCAGTCAAGGTTCCAAAAGTGGTGAATAAGGTATTGTTCAAAACGGTGTCTCAAGCTGCCAGTAAGATGCTCATCATCTGGGCTTAAATATCGACTGCTTCATGCCCAGGTCTCTCACCACTTTGATCAACTCGTCATAGGTATGCCATCTTCTCACAGTATCCAGGAGCTCTGTGACGTTTGACCACATGGTGCAAATGGTAATGTTAATCCATTCCATAAGGGTGTGCTTTTGGTTCGGTGCCCCTTGCATGAGTCACCTAGGGTTCTGCAACATTTTTCTCAATGAGGGGTGAGTGGTTATAGATGCCATCCATTCTATTTCATACCCAACATGAATGATACTGTCCACCCTTGTGTCCCAAAGTGGCAAGATCATGCTGCCAAGGATTCCCCTTGCTTTTGTTGAAGTTGAGTACCTGTCGACCAACTCCACCTGAGTATATGGTCAATATGTTGTGAACTCAGTTACATTGGGGGGAGGCCCTTGAGGATGTCTCCCCTGGGCCCTAGGCTGCTCATGCTTCACTTTCTGCTGCACTGGAGCCCACATGAGAGAATCATGGCCACGTGGTACCACATGTTATATGGTGGCCACTGACTTCCTCCTTCCAGTGGAGCCTCAGGCTCTTCTACCTGCTGGATATCCTGCCAACTATGCCAATTTTCTTGCTGATCCTGTTTGTAATACTAGTTGTCTTGCTGGCCCACACTGTTTGCTGGATTCAGAGTAGGCAGGGCTTGAGCTAAGAGATTGGAAGAAGACGTGAGGAGCTATGGGAACTGCAGGCACTTTTATTCTCCCCTGGCTGGCATGGTGGCCATAATACAGCCTCTGTCCTGGCTGATGCAGCAGCCATAACAAACCATAACATAGCCACAACATAGCCATAACATAGTCATGACATAACCTTACATAATGTAACCATGATGCTGCCCCAATGTAGCCTCAATGCAGCGGTAGCCAGAGCTTTTCAGGTGAAGCTTATATATACTTACAGATACAAAGTAGCCTGTGGCCAAGCAGGTACCTTGTGACATGCATATGCAGTGCTATAAGTGATTTCAGCTGTTACATAACCATGCATAGTCATTGTTTATAGAACATGGAGTGAGATGGCATGAGAGCGTGGGGCAAGAGAGCCTGACTAGCACCATCTTGTCAATTTCCCCACACCCTCCTTTCCTCACCTCTGGCTGCTTGGCACTATTGTCCAGGCTGGTGAGTCCAGCCACCTGAAGCAGGTTGCACAGTGCTCCTATCAGATAAGACATCTAAAATAGTCAAAGGTATATAATTGAACAGTAGAACTGTGGTAAGAAGAAATGGAGGGAGAGAGATATGGGGAGTTTTTGTTCAATGAATATAAAGTTATAGTTACACAAGAAGAGTAATTTCCAGAGAACTGCTGAACAACTCAGTGCCTTTAGTTAGCATTATAATTATACAATAAGTCATGCTATACTTTAAAATTTAAGAGGGTAAATCATGTTAATTGTAACACAAAAAAAGGGACACAAAGAAATTTTTGGAGGTAATAGATATGTTTATTACCTGGATTTTGGTGATAATAACTGTTATGCCCGAAGTCCGAGTCCCCAAAACTGAGAGAATAAGACGTCCACAGCAATGCAAAAACATAAAGAGGTTTTATTTCTAGCTCGAGCTAAGGTTCCCGTCTCATCCAGCATAATGGAGTCTTGACGAGAGCCCTGAGCCCTGTATTACAGTAGTATTTATAGGTTTAGGACAAAGACAGGGAGTTGGTAAGGGCAAATTGGTTGCAAGGGTTTCTTGGCATCTACTAATTGGCTAGATTTCCACAAGCGCGGGCTTTCTTAGGGGATTTCCATCCTTGTCCCGATTGGCTCAAACCAGGCTATGGGGAGCATACTGATTGGTCAAGCTACACTGCCTGTGGGAATTCCCAGTGCCTCAGCTTTCCTAGAGACTAAACCTCAGGCCTAGCCTGCCCCTTGGAGCCTGTCCTGGCTCCAGTTAGGTCCTAACATTCCCCCCCTGTCTTCAGCTACATAGAGGAATCTTCCTCTTTATTTTGGGGCAGGGCCTGATACTGTTGCTTCAGTACCATCAGTTGAACAGTATTGACGTGGTCTTTTACAGAGGCAATAAGCTTATTTATGATGTATGGGCCAAAAGTAAGTATTAATAGTAGCACTATTAGAGGGCCCACCAGGGTGGAAATCAGCATTGTCAACCACGGGGAATGTTGGAACCAGGACTCAAACCATCCTTGTTGAGCCTCTCGCTCTCTTTTCCATTGGGCTAGCCCTTCCCTTACTTTGGCCATAGAGTCTCTTACTACCTCTGAGTGATTTACATAAAAACAACGTTCTTCCTTTAACGCAGCACATAAGCCCCCTGAGAGACTTCATACTCAAGATACTTTTTGGGAATTGGGGCAGAGGTCTCTTTCTTCTGTAACTTCTTCCTGCGGTGCATGGGTGTAGGCCTGCCTAGCAGAGCGGAAGTCTCTCTCTACCTGATCTAAGTTGGGGTTTTCCACACCTGAAACCAGCTTCTACCCTTGTAGTAAAAGCAATTTAGTCGGCCCCTCTCAGAGATGAAATAGACAAGGGCCAAACAGCAGATCCAACAGGATGGTCATCTCTGGTTCCCAGAAACAGAAGGCAACATTTGGGGTGAGGGTTGCAGGGCTTGTGACCCCTTCTGATTGGTTGGTGGTGAGGCAACAGAGCTGTGCCCCAGGAATCTTGTATTCAATCTGAAGTTACCATCCTCCACTTGGGTGGGGGCCCCAGTTCTTCAAAAGAACTCAAAGACACTGTTAAGCATATTTCTTGAGTAGAAATCAGGACCCTGCTTTAAGACTGTACCATTATTTGATTGCTCCTCTGTTTCCATATTCCCTCCCTTCCCTGATCAGCAATTGTTTGAATCTGCCCTTTGGGACTCAGGAAAGGTCAAGGAGGCTGAATGAAGCCTACATCCTACAAACAAAAAATGGAGAACATAGAATGGATCCATATTCCAGAGCCCCACAGAATCCTGCTCAGTTTTAACTCAGGGAACTGGGCAACTATGACTTTGATAACTTCTTGTCAAAATGGAGCATAGGACTGCCCCAGTTTGGAGCAATACAAGCTCTAATCTGAAAATACACCCATAGGATCACCTAGTTATTTCCCAGGATATCTGAACCATAGCTACTCTATTTTGACTTTTAATTGTAAACTTTTCCTTAAGAGCCAAAGCAGATTTCACTGTTAATGATGTCAGTGTTTCTCTAGGTACAAGAAGATACAAGAATTGGGACTCATAAAATCTTCTCCTGAAAAGATCTAACTATCTGAAGGGCTGTTCTGCCAGTTTTTCTCAGAGCACAGAGTGCCTCATTCCTGATTTTCACCCTGTACTCCTTTTAGGGGCGTTGAAAATCAGCAGTTGCAGCAGCCATGATTTAATCTTTGCTGTAGATGGCAAGTGTCAGTCTTCAGTTGGCAGAGCCCCTTTTTGCTCATAAACTTGACCATGATTTTGAGGGAGGCATTTCATGACCATTTTATCCCATGGTGCTGAGAATGTCCATTCTCAGGTTTGGCAAAGATTCTGTTGACAGGCCGCTCAATGTGCTATTACTGGACTAGGCCATAAAACAGTATCCAAAATTCTCTGGACTACCTGTCTTACTAGCTTCTTGGTTCAGGAAAATATTCCCTCTTTTTGCTTCTTGCCATATCTAGAGTTACACTGTTACCATCATCGATCTCATATGGGACTATATATTATTCTATTAGAGGCTTCACACACATATCTGACAGTGTAAGAAACAGCAATTTTGTAAAACAGGTGAAATACAAATAACATAGCCAGCAGTATTAGTAAAGTCATAAGTAAGACTTATGTTAAGAACTTCCATTAGATATAGCCCAGTATATCTTCAGGTCATCTGACTTAGTCTGCCCTGTAGAATCTTTATCTTCCAGGGAAATTATATATTGGCACCATCTATAAGGCACATAGCCCAGTTTTCTAGTGTTACTAGACTGACTATCTTTAGTATGATTTAATTATTTTTTTTCCCAACACAGAGGAGACTTTAAACTTAAATTACTGTAGCCTGGTATTATCTATATAAATCCATCCCATAATTGTGGGAGATTTCCCCCTCTTTTATGGAAACTTTTCTTGTTCTGATTGAGCTTGGGTAATAGAAAAAAGCTCAAATTTATAGCCAGAGTCAGAGCAAGCATTATTAATTGGCCCAGTGAGGGGATCCTATCTAGTAATATAGCATAACTTATAACTTTTATGGTTTCTATCTGAAAAATTTTGTTAACTTTTGTGAAGTCATCAGGTTTTCTATTAGAATCCTTACTCAATTCAGAAACTGGTATTTATCCAAAAGTCTTTTTTTTTTTTTTTAATAAATCTACTTGAAGAGGTGAAACTTGCTTAGTGCTATGACAATATCGACATAGTAACTAGAATTATGCCTGGTAACATTTTACCCAAACATATCAAAATTTTAGGAACTCTATACAGTTTCTAGGGAGAAGGCAATGGTTAAGATATCTAAGATGTCTATATTAGTAACATTTACCATACAATATAACCCAAGACTTATCACTCACTTGACAATACCCCTCATGTAATTCTGCATACAAAATGAACCTAATTAGTGTAATATCTTTCCTTGCGATGTTTCAGGAGCCCTCTGAAGCATCCCAAAGTTAGCTAAAAATCTTATATGAATAAGATAGAATGATTTAGGAAGCTTTGTCAACAAATAATCAAAAAAGCCACAGTAACAACAAAGGATTTCAAAGCAGATCATTTAAGAGATAAAGAAACTTAAATCTGCTATCAAAGACCATTCAATATGTGAAGAAAAGGTGTCCTCTTAACAGAAAAAGCTAAATTCAAGTTTTTGCACCAGCTTAGAAAGAAAGTGAAATTGCTCAGTCATGTCTGACTCTTTGCAACCCCATGGACTGTAGCCCACCAGGCCCCTCCGTCCACGGGACTCTCCAGGCAATAGAACTGGAGTGGATTGCCATCTCCCTCTCCAGGGGATCTTCCCAACCCAGGGATCAAACCCTGATCTCCTGCATTGTAGACAGATGCTTTACTGTCTGAATCACCAGTCAGTACTTTACTTAAAAGGTAAACTTAATTAACTTTATTTTAAACTTAGTCCTAACCATATACAAAACTCTTTCCTCATGGTTCACTTTTCNTTGTATTTCTCAAAAAATTCCAAGATATTTCTGATGTGCATCTGTATTTTAAAAAGTGATTCAGGTCTTTCTATTAAATGGTAGTTTTAGTGACTTAGAATTCCATTATTTTCTGTTGACCAATCATGATACAAGGTATTAAGCAAATAATAATTGCATAATCACAATAGGAAAAGATGTTCATCAGTTTTCACAGTCAATAGCCAGACAAAAATTAAAAGATAATTATAATAGCAAGCCATAAAGGAAACATGATTAACCTAATAATATAAAATAATTACATACAATTTGGGGGGTTAAGTAAAGTGATGTAGTAAGTGGAAGTGCATACATGCACATGTTTTCATCGGCCCAGCCAATTTGTCTTGTGATTGGTACATTTAATCTGTTTACATTTAAGGTAATTATTGATATGAAGGAAATGGCAACCCACTCCATTGTTCTTGCCTGGAGAATCCCAGGGATGGGGAGCCTGGTGGGCTGCTGTCTATGGGGTCACACAGAGTTGGACACGACTGAAGTGACTTAGCAACAGCATGATCATGATCATATTACCATTTTCTTAATTGTTTGGGTTTATTTTGTGTAGGTCTTTTCTTTCTCTTGTGTTTTCTGCCTAGAGAATTTCCTTTAGCATTTGTTAAAACTTGTTTTCTGGTGCTGAATTTCCTTAACTTGTGTTTATCTAGAAAGCTTTTCATTTCTCCATCAAATCTGAATGAGAGTCTTGCTGGGTAAAGTATTATTGGTTGTAGGTTTGTCCTTTTCATCACTTTATATTGCACCATTCCCTTCTGGCTTGTAGAGTTTCTATTGAGAAATCAGCTGATAACCTTATGGGAGTTCCCTTGTATGTTCTCTGTCATTTTTCCCTTGGTGCTTTTAATATTTTATGTTTAATTTTTGTCATTTTGATTACTATGTGTCTTGGTGTATTCCTTCTTGGGTTTATTCTGACTGGGATAAACTCTGTGTTTCCTGGACTTGTTTGGCTATTTCTTCTCCCATGTCAAGGACGTTTTCAACTATTTCATTATCTCTTCAAATATTTGGGGGCCTTTCTCTCTCTCTTCTCCTTCTGGGACACCTGTAATGCAA
>SJYW01055281.1:49526-75444 GCA_006410735.1 Raphicerus campestris
AAGATATATATTTATGAAAACTTCTCTGCTTGTGTTACAGAAAATAGAAATTATTGATGATGAAGAAAGTGATATGATAAGTAATTCTGAAGTAGAACAAGTGAATTCTCTCTTGGATTATAAGGTAAAAGTAATTTCAAATTCTTAATTTTTTAAGAGAAGGTATTAAAAGAGGTTGGTGATGGACAGGAAGCCTGGCATGCTGCAATCCATGGGGTTGGAAAGATTCAGACATGAGTGAGAGACTGAACTGAACTGATTGATTAAAAGAGGTGGACTTTTACAGTACTTATGTACCAGTTTTTTTTTTTTTTCATTTCCATTTTTCATTTGATAAATTAAGCATCCTGGGACTCTGCATTGACTCTCTCAGGCACCTGGATATCCGTCATGGTGCTGGGCATTTTAATTAATGCTGGTCAGTTTAGTGGTTATGGTTTTAAGAACAGTTTGCTGAGCAGCAGTAAGATGAGGCATAGTGGTGGTTAATGTGAAATTTATAATAATACTTTTTTTAAAGCCCATGTTCGTTTTTAATGTGAAATTTATAATAATACTTTTTTTAAAGCCCATGTTCATTTTTAAATGATTATAATGGAAATATTTTTTCTAGTGTTCCTTGCTAATTTTATCTTACATTTCAATTTCTGAAGTTTTTTTTTTATATATATAATAACATACCTGTTCTAGAAGAAGTTTAAAAACAATCCCCATGGCAAATATTAAATGAGTGTGAATACAGATGACCTTTTCTTAATGTCACTTGTTACTAAAATAAAAGACTTACTTTGACAGCATGCCACACATAATTTTGTTTTTAAAAAATTTTTGATGTAAGCTATCAGTCTAGATGTCAATATTTTTTCATAGATGTTTAATTGTTGTCCTTTTGTTAATCCATGTCCTATCTTACTAGGTAACTTTGGGATTTTCTGAAATTTTGACCACAGATTCATTTTTTTCATAGAGAACAGTAATCTTAAAATGTTAATGAAAGATAACATTTAATCAGAAAGACAGCAGCTGTCATTAACCTTTTCAGTTTTACTATAATTGAAAGCTATGTAATTCAATAGATTCTGTTTTTCAACTGCTCATGACATATCAGACTTTAAAATATTGAACATTGTAAACACAGAAGGAAATTATTTTTTGAAATTTATTTTCTAAATGGTCAAAAAACACAATATAATCCTGTATTTAAACTATATTTTAACAAATATAATTATAAGGTTGTTTTGAAGTACAAGAGATCATTCTAATCTCTCCTTCATGGTCATATAACATTTACAAATATCCAGTTCAGGGTTTAAATGGCTTTGCAAACCATCACTTGGCACAGGCTATGGAAACTACAGTTTAGAGGACTGGGTTGCACAGCTATTAAGTGTACTCCACTCAGTACTCTCAAACAGGTCAGATAGGACTGGTCCCAGAACTCAGAGGATTATTTCCAGGACCTTTTCCCACTGGGGTACCAGCTCACTTGAAAGATTTGACGCTGAAGACATCAGCAAGCCAGAGAATCCAGTCCAGAAATGTCAGTTATCATTTTCTTTGAATTCTAAAGGATATTTAAAGAGTCAGTGTTTTCCATTTTGGTGAATGCTTTAGGAACAAGGTTGTTTTGTTTTGTTTTGTTTTGTTTTGTTTTGTTTTGTTTTTTGCTCCCTTATTAAGATATCTTTTATAACACATCATCATTCAATACAAACTTTTATTTAACTCTCAAAAATTAGCACCTATATAGAAAATATGTCTCTATAATCATTATTCAAGATATTTCAGTTCACTTCATCAGTGAATTTTGTCACTTTAATTCTGAAATAACTATAAGTGAAACTTCATATAGCAGTTCTCGTTGCTGATTTCAGTACATTGATTTAAAATACTCTAACCAGTTTGGAAATTTGATCTTCCTTCAAAGAACGTCATTTTATTCTATTTGCTTACACATGCTAGTCTCCTTTCTTTAGGGTTCATAATCACTTTGTTGGTTTCTTTAATATATTCACCATAAGTTTCTTGAAGTCAGATACATATCTTATTCATGTATATTTTACCTGATCTAGTGCCTAAGTCATAGATATTCAGTAACAAGTTCCTAGACTAAATCAGTTTTCTTTAGAAATATATTTAACATTATTGCACAAGTGTTCATTTAATATGCAATTGTTTTATATTTGCATTTGGAAATTACTACTATACAACCATCAATATTCAGTGTCAGCATACTTGAGTTTCTGATTGAGATATTTGCCAAGAATCCATATTACTAGGAGTTCTAACTAATCTGAAATGCTTGTGAGAGTGAATGAGCTCAGTTTCTCAGGTATGATTAGCTGTATCATAACACCTCAGGTTTAGCTGCCATTTTAAAAATATTAATTTATTTATTTTAATTGGAGCCTAATCACTTTACAATATCGTGGTGGTTTTTGCCATACATCTACATGAATTAGTCTTGGGTGTACATGTGTCCTATCATCCTGAACCCTCCTCCCATCTCTCACCCCATACCAGCCCTCTGGGTTGTCCCAGAGCACTAGCTTTGAGTGCCCTGCTTCATGCATCAAACTTGCACTCATCATCTATTTTGCATTTGGTAATACACGTGTTTCAATGCTATTTTCTCATACTGTCCCACCTTCACCATCTCACACAGAGTTCAAAAGTCTGTTTTACATCTTTTTCTTTTTGCTCTCTTGCATAGAGGGTCATCAATACATCTTTCTAAATTCCATATATATGCATCTATATACTGTATTGGTGTTTCTTTTTCTGGCTTACTTCACTCTGTATAATCGGCTCCAGTTTCATCCACGTCATTAGAACTGATTCAAATGCATTCTTTTTAATAACTGAGTAATATTCCATTGTGTATATATACCACAGCTTTCTTATCCATTTATCTGCCAATAGGCATCTAGATTGCTTCCATGTCCTAGCTATTGTAAACAGTGCTGCAATGAACATTGGCGTACACGTGTCTCTTTCAATTCTGGTTTCCTTGGTATGTATGCCTAGCAGTGGGATTGCTGGGTCATATGGCAGTTCTATTTCCAGTTTTTTTAAACGAATCTCCACACTGTTCTCCATAGTGACTGTACTAGTTTTCATTCCCACCAACATTTTAAGAGGGTTCCCTTTTGGCCTTACTCTCCAGCATCTATTGTTTGTAGACTTTGTGATGATAGGCATTCTCACCAGCAAGAGATGGTACCTCATTGTGGTTTTGTTTTTAAATATTTATTTCTTTATATAATTTTTATTTATTTTAATTGGAGGCTAATTACAATATTGTGGTGGGTTTTGCCATACATTCACATAAATCAGTCATGGGTGTACATGTGTCCCCCATCCCTCCCCTCAGAGTCATCCCAGTGCACCAGCCCTGAGCACCCTGTCTCATGCATCGAACCTGGACTGGCGATCTATTTCACATATTATAATATACATGTTTCTGTACTATTTTCCCAAATCATCCCACCCTCATATTCTCCCACAGAGTGCAAAAGTCTGTTCTTTACATCTGTGTTTCTTTTGCTGTCTTGCATATAGGGTCATCAATACCAGCTTTCTAAATTCCATATATATGCATTAGCATGCTGCTTTGACGTTTTTCTTTCTGACTTAGTTTGCTCTGTATAATAGGCTCCAGTTTCATCCACCTCATTAGAACTGATTCAAAAACATTATTTTTAATAGTGGAGTAATATTCCATTGTGTATATGTACCACAGCTTTCTTATCCATTCATCTGCCGATGAACATCTAGGTTACTTACATGTCCTGGCTATTGTAAACAGTGCTGTGATGAACACTGGGGGTACACATGTCTCTTTCTTTTTTAAAAAAATTATTTTAATTGGAGGTTAATTACTTTATATCCTGTGTCTTTTAATTCTGGTTTCCTGCGTGTGTATGCCCAGCAGTGGGATTGCTGGGTACGGTGGCACTTCTATTTCGTTTTTTTAAGGAATCTCCACAATGTTCTCCATAGTGGCTTACTAGTTTGCATTTCCATCAACAGTGTAAGAGTGTTCCTTTTCTCTGCACCCTCTCAAGCATTTGTTGTTGGTAGATTTTCTATATCAGCCATTTTGACCGGGATGAGATGGTACCTTATTGTGGTTTTGATTTGCATTTATCTGATAATGAGCGATATTGAGCATATTTTTGTGTGTTTGTTAGCCATGTGTATGTCTTCTTTGGAGAAATGTCTGTGTAGTTCTTTGGGTCTACTGTGTAGTTCTTTTGGGTCTAATTTTTTTTATTGGGTCTCATTTTTCTGGAATTGAGCTGCAGGAGCTGCTTGTATATTTTTGAGATTAATTCTTTGTCAGTTGCTTCATTTGCTAATGTTTTCTCCCATTCTGAAGGCCGTCTTTTCATCTTGCTTATAATTTCCTTCATTGTGCAAAAATTTTTAAGTTTAATTAGGTCCCATTTGTTTATTTTTGCTTTTATTTCCATTACTCTGGGAGGTGGCTCATAGAGGATCCTGCTATGATTTATGCAAGAAGATGTGTTTATGTTTGGGTATGGTGTTAAAAGTGTTCTAATTTCGTTTTTTACAAGTAGTTAACCAGTTTTCCCAGCACCACTTGTTGAAGAGACTGTCTTTTATCCATTGTATATTCTTGCCTCCTTTGTCAAAGATAAGGTGACCATAGGTGTGTGGATTTATCTCTGAGCTTTCTATTTTGTTCCATTGATCTATACTTCTGTCTGTGCTAGTACCATACTGTCTAGATAACGGTAGCTTTGCAGTACAGCCTGAAGTCTGACAGGTTGATTCTCCAGTTTCATTCTTCTTTCTCAAGATTGCTTTTGCTAGTCAAGGTTTTTTGTATTTGCACACAAATTGTGAAATTATTTGTTCTAGTTCTGTGAAAAATACTGTTGGTAGCTTGATAGGGATTGCATTGAATCTATAGATTGCTTTGAGTGGTATAGTCATTTTCACTGTATTGATTCTTCTGATCCATGAACATGGAATATTACTTTATCTATTTGCATCAGCTTTGATTTCTTTCTTCAGTGTTTTATAGTTTTCTATATACAGGTTTTTTATTTCTTTAGTAGATTTATTCCTAATTATTTTATTCTTTTGTTGCAATGGTGAATGGAATTTTTTCCTTAATTTCTCTTTCTATATTCTCATTGTTAGTGTATAGGAATGCAATGGAGTTTTGAGTGTTAAGTTTATATCCTGCAACTTTACTATATTCATTGATTATTCTGGTGGAGCCTTTAGGGTTTTCTATGTAGAGGATCATGTAATCCGCAAACAGTCAGTTTTATTTCTTTTCCAATCTGGATTCCATTTATTTCTTTTTCTTCTCTGATCACTGTGGCTAAAACTTCCAAAACTATGTTGAATAGTAGTGGTGAGAGTGGGTATCCTTGTCTTGTTCCTGACTTATGGGAAATGCTTTCAATTTTTCACCATTGAGGATAATATTTGCTGTGGGTTTATCATATATAACTTTTATTATGTTGAGGTATGTTTTTTCTGGAGGATTTTTATCATAAATGAATGTTGAATGTTGAATTTTTTCACAAGATTTCTCTGCATCTCATAAGATAATCATATGGTTTTTCTAACTTAATTTGTTAATGTGGTATATTACATTGATTGTTTTGTGATATTTAATAATCCTTGCATCCCTGGGAAAAAGCCCACTTGGTCATGATGTGTGATCTTCTTAATATGTTGTTGGATTCTGTTTGCTAGAATTTTGTTGAGGATTTTTGCATCTATGTTCAACAGTGATATTGGCCTGTAGTTTTCTTTTTGTGTGGCATCTTTGTCCAGTTTTGGTATTAGGATGATGGTGGCCTCATAGAATGAGTTTGGAAGTTTAGCTTCCTCTGCAATTTTATGGAAGAGTTTGAGTAGGATAGATTTTAGCTCATCGCTAAGTTTTTGGTAGAATTCTGCTGTGAAACAATCTGATCCTGGGCTTTTGTTTGTTGGAAGATTTCTGATTACAGTTTCCATTTCTGTGCTTGTGATGGGTCTCTTAAGATTATCTTTCCTTCCTGTTTCAGTTTTGGAAAGTTATACTTTCTAAGAATTTCTCCATTTCTTCAAAGTTATCCATTTTATTGGCATATAGTTGTTGATAGTAGTGTCTTATGATCCTTTGTATTTCTATGTTGTCTTTGTGATTTCTCCATTTTCATTTCTAATTTTATTGATTACATTCTTTTCCCTTTGTTTCTTGAGTATGGCTAATGGTTTGTCAATTTTATTTATCTTCTCAAAGAACCAGCTTTTAGCTTTGCTAATTTTTGCTATGGTCTCCTTTGTTCCTTTTATATTTATTTCTGCCTAATATTTATGATTTCTTTCTTCTACTAACCCTGGGTTTCTTCATTCTTCTTTTTCTAGTTGTTTTAGGTGTAGAGTTAGATTACTTATTTGATTTCTCTCCTGTTTCTTGAGGTAGGCTTGTACTGCTATGAACCTTCCCCTTAGCGCTGCTTTTACTGAATCCCAAAGGTTGTTCTGTTTTCATTTTCATTCATTTCTATGCATATTTTGATTTGCTTTTTTAAAATTTCTTCTGTGATTTGTTGGTTACGCAGAAGTGTATTTTTTAGCCTCCATATGTTTGTATTTTTAATATTTTTTTCCTGTGATTGACAACAATCTCACTGCTTTGTGATCAGAAAAGATGCTTGAAATGATTTCAATTTTTTCTGTTAATTTACTAAGGCTAGATTTATGTCCCAGGGTGTGATCTATCCTGGAGAAGGTTCCGTGTAGACTTGAGAAAAAGGTGAAATTCATTGTTTTGTGGTGAAATGTCCTATAGATATCAATTAGGTCTATCTGGTCCATTGTATCACTTAAAGTTTGTGTTTCCTTGTTAATTTTCTGTTTAGTTGATGTATCCATAGGTGTGAATAGGTTATTAAAGTCTCCCATTATTATTGTGTTACTGTTATTTTTTTCCTTTCATATTTGTTGGCATTTGTCTTACATATTGTGGTGCTCCTATGTTGGGAGCATATATATTTGTAATAGTTATATCTTCTTCATGGATTGATCCTTTGACCATGATTTAGTGTCCTTCTTTGTCTCTTTTTATGGGCTTTATTTCAAAGTCTATTTTATCTGATTTGAGTATTGCTACTCCTGCTTTCTTTTGGTCCCTATTTGTATGAAATATATTTTTCCAGCCCTTGACTTTCAGTCTGTATGTGTCCCTTGTTTTGAGGTGAGTCTCTTGTAGACAACATATATAGGGGTCTTGATTTGTATCCATTCAGCCAATCTTTGTCTTTTCGTTGGGGCATTCAGCTCATTTACATTTAAGGTAATTATTGATAAGTATGATCCCGTTGCCATTTACTTTGTTGTTTTGGGTTTGAGTTTATACACCCTTTCTGTGCTTCCTGTCTAGAGAAGATCCTTCCTTCATATTTGAATGAGATCGTTGCTGAGTTCAGTAATCTGTCTTGTACTTTTTACTCTTTCAGCACTTTAAGTATGTCCTGCCATTCCCTTCTGGCTTGAAGAGTTTCTATTGAAAGACTAGCTGTTATCCTTATGGGAATCCCCTTCTGTGTTATTTGCTGTTTTTCCCTTGCTGCTTTTAATATTTGTTCTTTTTGTTTAATCTTCGTTCATTTGATTAATATGTGTCTTGGGGTGTTTTGCCTTGTATTTTCCTGTTTGTGGCTCTCTGGGTTTCTTGGGCTTGGGTGGGTATTTCCTTCCCCATTTTAGGGAACTTTTCAACTATTATCTTCTCAAGTATTTTCTCATGGCCTTTCTTTTTGTCTTCTTCTTCTGGGACTCCTATGATTCAAATGTTGGTGCATTTAACAGTGTTCCAGAGGTCTCTGAGGTTGTCCTCGTTTCAATTCTTTTTTTTTCTTTTTTCCTCTCTGCTTCATTTATTTCCACCATTCTATCTTCCACCTCTCTTATCCTATCTTCTCCCTCAGTTATTCTACTGTTGGTTCCCTCCAGAGTGCTTTTGATCTCAGTTTTTGTATTTTTCATTATTGGTTGACTCTTTTTTATTTCTTCTAGGTCCTTGTTAATTTTTTCTTGCATCTTCTCAATCTTTGTCTCCAGATTATTTATCTATAACTCCAATTTGTTTTCACAATTTTGGATCATTTTTACTATCATTATTCTGAATTTTCTTTCAGATAGACTATCTCCTCCTCTTTTGTTTGGTTTGGTGGATATTTATCATGTTCCTTTATCTGCTGAATATTTCTCTGCCTTTTCATTTTTTTTTTTTTTTAAGAATGCTGTGCTTGATGTCCCCTTTTTGTTGCCTGGAAATTTGTGGTTCCTCTTTATTGTAGAGGTTCTTCCCTGTTGGTGGGGTTGGATGAGTGGTTTTCAAGGTTTCCTGGTTAGGGAAACTAGTGTCAGTGTTCTGATGGGTGTAGCTGGATCTCTTCTCTCTGTAGTGCAATGAAGTGTCCAGTAATGAGTTTTGAGGTGTCTATGGGTTTGGTGAGTCTTTTGACCACCTGTATTTTAAGGGTCAGGATTATGTTCTTGAGTTGTTGGAGAATTAGCTTGGTATGTCTTGCTCTGAAACTTTTTTTGCTCTTGGGTGGAGCTTGGTTTCAGTGTAGGTAGGGAGACTTTTGGATGAGTTCTTGTCAGTTAATGTTCCCCGGAGTTAGGCATTTCCTGATATTCTTGAGTTTTGGATTTAATCCTCTTGCCTCTGACTTTCAGTCTTGTTCTTACAGTAGCCTTAAGACATCCATCCATACAGCACCAATGATAGAACATCTAGGTTAACGGTGAAACTACTCTCCACAGTGAAGGACACCTAGAGAGGTTCACAGAGTTACATGGAGAAGAGAAGTGGGAGGAGGGCGAGAGAGGTGACCAGGAGAAGAATAGGGAGAATCAAAAGAGGAGAGAGCAATCTAGCCAGTAATCAATTCCCTATTTGCTCTTCAGAGTCTGGAACACTCTGAGAGGTTCACGGGGCTCCATAGAGAAGAGAAGAGGGAGGAAGGAGACAGAGGTGACCAGAAGTAGAGGAGGGGGAGTCAAAAGGAGAAAGACCAGTCTAGCCAATGAGCAGTTACTTAAGTGTTCTCCACAGCCCAGAACACCCAAAGAGATTCACAGAATTAAGGATAGAAGAGAAGGGGAATGGGGGAGATAGAGGTTACCTGGGGGAGAAAGAGGAGAGTCAAAAGGGGAGAGAGAAATCAAGCCAGTAATCACACTCCNAAAGACCAGTCTAGCCAATGAGCAGTTACTTAAGTGTTCTCCACAGCCCAGAACACCCAAAGAGATTCACAGAATTAAGGATAGAAGAGAAGGGGAATGGGGGAGATAGAGGTTACCTGGGGGAGAAAGAGGAGAGTCAAAAGGGGAGAGAGAAATCAAGCCAGTAATCACACTCCTACGTAAAAATGAGTATTGAAGATTGGATTCTTAAAGGTAGAAAATTGATAACAAATACCAAAAAGCAATGATTAAAAATCTAGAGTTTAAAGTCTCAAAAATACAATAGTTTTTTTTATAAATTCACAAAAATTATTTTAAAAAATGATACATATAAAATTAGCTTTAAAAATAGGGTCTTTTTTGCAAGGTAATAGTAGATTATAAAAATGAAAATTAAAGGAGTAATAAAGAAATTAAAAATTTTTAAAAATTTAAAAAATTAAAAATGATAATAGTAAACTATATCTAGGGATTTCTCTGGAGCTGTTGAGGGCAGTGTGGGGTCAGTTCAGTTTCAGATAGTTTCTTGTTCCAGCTTATACTTCTTCTCAAGGTCTCTAGGTCCCTTCCAATGTAGTCAGTACTAACTACAGGGTTTTAATCTGTTGCACCTGTCATTTCCAAAAGGGTTCCTGCTTCATTGTTTCAATTCTGGTTTCCTTGGTGTGTATGCATGGCAGTGGGATTGCTGGGTCATAAGGCAGTTCTATTTCCAGTTTTTTAAGGAATCTCCACTGTTCTCCATAGTGGCTTTACTAGTTTGCATTCCCACCAACAGTGTAAGAGTGTTCCCTTTTCTCCACACTCTCTCCAGCATTTATTGCTTGTAGACTTTTGGATTGCAGCCATTCTGACTGCCAGCACCACTTTTTAAAGAGATTGCCTTTTCTCTATTGTATATTTTTGCCTCTTTTGTCAAAGAAAGATCAAAGTGCTGGTCCTTACGAAACCTTGCGTGCTTCCTACAGTCATCTTGGAGAAAAACTGACAAAACTTAGTGGAAATACAGGGAAGATTTTAATAAGAAAAATTAGCTAGGCCTTATTTTGTGAAATCAGTGACTGATGTTTATCTTACTGCTGCTGCTGCTAAGTCACTTCGGTCGTTTCCAACTCTGTGCAACCCCAGAGACAGCAGCCTACCAGGCTCCCCCATCCCTGGGATTCTCCAGGCAAGAACACTGGAGTGGGTTGCCATTTCCTTCTCCAATGCATGAAAGTGAAAAATGAAAGTGAAGTCGCTCAGTCGTGTCCGACTCTTAGCAACCCCATGGACTGAGGCCCAGCAGGCTCCTCCATACATGGGATTTTCCAGGCAAGAGTGCTGGAGTGGGCTGCCATTGCCCTCTCTGCTTTATCTTACTACTTCCTCTCAAACTATTAACTTAGGCAAATCTTAAAATGTCACACAAATCACTGCCTGTAATCTAGGAAGTGTTTAATAGGCTTGCAAATCACAGCACCAAGAAGAAAATGTTTGTAATATTAAATTATCTTAAAGCTATTTATGTTTTAAAACATTACATAAATACTGAGGAAGAGGAATAATAGTTTGAGGAGAAATTAGAAGTCTGCATAACAAAAGATGCTTCCTAACTTTTGCAAATGTAAATTGTTTTTTAAATGTTTCTAGTGAACAGTGAGTGTAGCTCAGATAGACTTGTGCCTTCAAAGGAGACACTGAGATAATGAGGATAGATATCTCCTGTATTCAAAAAGACTTCCTGACCAGTACTTTACTAATACTATTGTTCTGACAATAAATACTAATAAAATAAAATGTTTAGAATTAGTCAAATGTATTATGGCAGGAACAAGTGAAATTTTATTATGTTTACTTATAATTTACTGTAGAAGGCCTTTAAATAAAAAATTTAGCTTGAATCATTTGCAGATCATTCATCTGATATTAAATGATCTGAAAAGGAAGCCATTTTATTAGGGCAAATAAGTTCTAAATTGAGTTGATATAACTGATGCAGTAAGCATGTCCATAGATTGAATGTGGTTAATACAACAGTATCCTCTCAATTGTAAAAGAAATGCCCATGGAATTAACATTTTTAAATATATTTTATGCAGCTTTTTGAGTAAATGATGTTAAAGTTCCTGCTATTCTTTTTGAGACAGGTTCTCCAGTTGCAGAGGATGCTCATAGCTTATCTTCAAGCTATTTGGCGAGAGAGCTGGCCAATAAGTTTTAATAATGTTTTTGATATAATACTTTACATATAATAAAATTCACCTTTTCATACATTTAGTTTTGACATTGGACACAATTGTGTAAACACGGCCACAATTTGTTATTCATCTGGTGATGAACATTTGTGTTACATCTAGTTTGGGGCTATTATGAATACAGCTGCTATGAATATTCATGTATGTCTTTTTGTAGACATGCATTTTCACATCCTTGGGTAAATACTTAAGAGTAAGATTCCTGAGTCAAATGATAAGAAAGGCTATATTTAAAATTATTTAAAAAATTTTATATATTAAATTATTATTTAATTTTTATTATATATAAAATTATATATATATAAAATTGTTATAAGAAACTGTAAGACATTTCCCAAAGTGGCCATATGGCTTTACCCTCTCACCAACAAAATATGAGACTTTTAATTGCTCCATATTCTTCTCATCAGCACTTGCTATTGTCAGTCTCTTTAATGTAATCTATTGTAGTATGTTGGTGGGAATACCAGATCACCTTACTTGCCTCCTGAGAAACCTGTATGTAGGTAAAGAAGCAATAGTTTATATAACAGAACATGGAACAATGGACTGGTTCAAAATTAGGAAAGTAGTATGTCAAGGATGTAATTATCACTCTGATTATTTAACTTATATGCAGACTATATCATGCAAAATACAGGGCTGGATGAAGCAAAACTGGAGTCAAGATTGCCAGGAGAAACAGTGCAGATGACATGTGCAGATGACACCACCCTAAAGGCAGAAAGCAAAGAGGAACTAAAAAGTCTCTTGATGAAGGTGAAAGAGGAGAGTGAAAAAGCTGGCTTAAAACTCAACACTCACAAAACTAAGATTATGGCATGTGGTCCCATCACATCATGGCAAATAGGTAGAGAAACAAGAGAAACAGTGACAGACTTTATTTTCTTGAGCTCAAAAGTTGCTTAAAATGGTGACTAAAGCCATGAAAATAAAAGATGCTTTCTCCTTAGAAGAAAAGCTATAACAATTCTAGACAGGGTATTAAAAAGCAGAGGCATCACTTTGCCAATGAAGGTCCGTTTAGTCAAAGCTATAGTTTTTGCAGTAGTCATGGATGGATGTAAGAGTTATACTATAAAGAAGAATGCCGAAGAATTCATGCTTTTGAACTGTGATGCTGGAGAAGATTCTTGAGGGTCCCTTGGACAGCAAGGAGATCAAACCAGTCAATCCTAAAGGAAATCCATCCTGTATATTCATTGGAAGGACTGATGCTGAAGCTGAAGCTCCAATACTTTGGCCTGATGCTGGGAGATCATGATGAGAAAGATTGAAGGCAGGAGGAAAAGGGGATGACACAGGATGAGATAGTTGGATAGCATCCCTGACTCAAAGGACATGATTTTGTGCAAACTCCAGGAGATGATGAAGGGCAGGGAAGCCTGACATGCTGCAGTCAGTGGAGTCACAATGAGTCAGACAAGACTGAGTGACTGAACATCAACAACTACAGTATGTTGGTGATAGCATCTCTTTGTGGGTTTAATTTGCATTTGCTTTATGACAAACAATATCAAACATTTTTCAAGTGTTTATTGGTCACTCTCATATCTTCTTTGATAAATTGTATGTTCAAATATTTCACCTGCTTTTTATTCTGTTGGTGGTCCTATATTTGTTCTATAAGAGCTCTTTATGCATTCTGAATGCAAGTCCTTTATCATGTTTGTCATTTATAAATTTTTCCTCCTAATATATAGCTTGTATTTTTATTTTCTTAACAGTATCTTTTGAAAAGCAATGAAGATGTGTATAAGAGACANAGCTGTTTTTCTGGAACTTTCTTGCTTTTTCCATGGTCCGGCAGATGTTGGAAATTTGATCTCTGGTTCCTCTGCCTTTTCTAAAACCAGCTTGAACATCAGGAAGTTCACGGTTCATGTATTGCTGAAGCCTGGCTTGGAGAATTTTGAGCATTACTTTACTACAGTGTGAGATGAGTACAATTGTGAGGTAGTTTGAACATTCTTTGGCATTACCTTTCTTTGGGTTGGAACGAAAACTGGTATAAGATTAGGTTGTTTATTTGCTGTTTTTCTTATTTCTTGGGGGTAGACTTGTGTTTTTATAAACTTCCCTCTTATCACTGTTTTTACTGCTTCCCATAGGCTTTAAGTTGTCATTTTTTCATTGCCATTTTTCTAGGTATCATTTTATTAATATTCCTTCTTTGATTTCTTCATGACCTCTTGGTTATTTAGAATCAAATTGTTTTGCCTTCATTTACTTGTATTTTTTTACATTTTTTTCTTCCTGTGATTGATATCTGATCCTACAGCATTGTGGCAATAAAAAGTGCTTCATACAATATTAGTTTTTTCAGGTGTACTAAGGCCTGATTTGTGACCCAACATGTGATCTATCTTGGAGAATGTGCCATGTGGATTTGAGAAAAAGTTATTTCTATTGCTTTTGGATGAAATGTCCTGTAAATATCAATTAGGTACTTCTGATCTGCTGAATTATTTAAGACTTGTTTTTCATTATAAATTTTCTGTCTGGATGATGTGTCCATTGGTGTGAGTGGGACATTACAATCCCCCTCTATTATTGTGTTGCAGTTGATTTTCTCTATTTTAATTGTTAGCATTTACCTTATGTATTGAGGTGCTCCTATGTAGGGATCAATAAAAGCAAGAAGAGATAAGAAAGCCTTTCTAAGTGATCAATGCAAAGAAATAAAAGAAAACAATGGAATGGGAAAGACTAGAGCATACTCCAAGAAAATTAGAGATACCGAGGGAACATTTCGTGCAAAGATGGGCACAATAAAGGACAGAAGCAGTATAAATCTAACAGAAGCAGAAGATATAAACAAGAGGTGGCAAGAACACACAGAAGAACTGTGCAAAAAAAAAAAAAAAAAAAGATATTCATGACCCAGATAACCATGATGTGATCACTCACCTGAAGTCAGACATCCTGGAGTGTGAAGTCAAGTGGGCCTTAAGAAGCATTGCTACAAACAAAGCTAGTGGAGGTGATGGATTTCCAGTTGAACTATTTCAGATCCTAAAAGATGCTGCTGCTAAAGTGCTGAACTCAATATGCCAGCAAATGTGGAAAGTTCAGCAGTGGCCACAGGACTGGAAAAGGTCAGTTTTCATTCCAATTCCAATGTTGGAAAATGCCAAAGAATGTTCAAACTACTGTACAGTTGCACTCATCTCACATCCTAGCAATGTAATGCTCAAAATTCTCCAAGCTAAGCTTCAACAGCACACAAATCGAGATTTTCTGACATTCAAGCTGGATATAGAAAAGGCAAAGGAACTAGAGATCAAATTGCCAACATCTGTTGGATAATATAAAAAGCAACAGAATTCCAGGAAATCATCTTCTTTTGCTTCATTGACTACATGAAAGCCTTTGACTATGTGGATCATAATGAATTAGGAAAAGTCTTAAAGAGATCAGAATATCAGACCACCTTATCTGCCTTCTGAGAAATCTGTATGCAGGTCAAGAAGCAAGAGTTAGCAAGAGACATGGAATGATGGACTGGTTGAAAATTGGGAAATGAGTATGCCAAGGCTGTATATTGTCACCCTGATTATTTAACTTATATGCAGAGTACATCATGAGAAATGCTGGACTGGAAGAAGCAGAAGCTGGAATCAAGATCACAGGGAGAAATATCAATAACCTCAGATAGGCAGATAACATCACCCTTATGGCAGAAAGCAAAGAGGAACTAAAGAGCCTCTTGATGAAAGTGAAACAGGAGAGTGAAAAAACTGTCTTAAAACACAATATTAAAAAAAAGAAGAAGAAGAAGAAGATCATGGCTTCCAGCCCAATCACTTCATGCAAATACATGGAAAAACAGTGGAAAAGTGACAGACTTTATTTTCTTGGGCTCCAAAATCACTGCACATGGAATTAAAAGATACTTGCTCCTCAGAAGAAAGGTTATGACCAACCTAGACAGCATTTTAAAAAGAAGAGGGACATTACTTTGCAAACAAAGTTCTCTTTAGTGAAAGCCACGGTTTCTCCAGTGATCATGTATGGATGTGAGAGTTGGACCATAAAGAAAGCTGAGTGCTGAAGAATTGATGCTCTTGAATTCTGGTGTTGGAGAAGACACTTGATAGTCCCATGGACTTCAAGGATGTCAATCCAGTCAATCCAAAAGAAAAATGTCCAGAATATTCATTGGAAGGACTGATGCTGAAGCTGAAAATCCAATACTTTGGTCACCTAATGAAAAGAACTGACTTCTTGGAAAAGACCATTATGCTGGGAAAGATTGAAGGCAGGAAGAGAAGGGGACATCAGAGGATGAGATGGTTGGATTGCATTACTATCTCCATTGACAGGAGTTTGAGCAAACTCCAGGAATTGGTAATGGAGAAAGAAGCCTGGCATGCTACAGTCCATGGAGTTGCAAAGAGTTGGACATGACTGAGCAACTGAAATGAACTGAACTTATGTGGGTGCATACATATTTATAATTATTATATATTCTTTTTTGATTGATTCCTTGACCATTGTTTAGTCTCTTTCCTATCTCTTTTAATCAGTTCATTTCAGTCTCTCTGTCATGTCCAACTCTTTGTGACCCCATGAACTGCAACAAGCCAGGCCTCCCTGTCCATCATCAACTCCCAGAGTTCACCCAAACTCATGTCAATTGAGTCAGTGATACCATCCAACCATTTCATTTTCTGTTGTCCCCTTCTCCTCTTGACCTCAATCTTTCCCAGAATCAGAGGCTTTTTCAAATGAGTTGGCTCTTTGCNGAGCCTCTTGATGAAAGTGAAACAGGAGAGTGAAAAAACTGTCTTAAAACACAATATTAAAAAAAAGAAGAAGAAGAAGAAGATCATGGCTTCCAGCCCAATCACTTCATGCAAATACATGGAAAAACAGTGGAAAAGTGACAGACTTTATTTTCTTGGGCTCCAAAATCACTGCACATGGAATTAAAAGATACTTGCTCCTCAGAAGAAAGGTTATGACCAACCTAGACAGCATTTTAAAAAGAAGAGGGACATTACTTTGCAAACAAAGTTCTCTTTAGTGAAAGCCACGGTTTCTCCAGTGATCATGTATGGATGTGAGAGTTGGACCATAAAGAAAGCTGAGTGCTGAAGAATTGATGCTCTTGAATTCTGGTGTTGGAGAAGACACTTGATAGTCCCATGGACTTCAAGGATGTCAATCCAGTCAATCCAAAAGAAAAATGTCCAGAATATTCATTGGAAGGACTGATGCTGAAGCTGAAAATCCAATACTTTGGTCACCTAATGAAAAGAACTGACTTCTTGGAAAAGACCATTATGCTGGGAAAGATTGAAGGCAGGAAGAGAAGGGGACATCAGAGGATGAGATGGTTGGATTGCATTACTATCTCCATTGACAGGAGTTTGAGCAAACTCCAGGAATTGGTAATGGAGAAAGAAGCCTGGCATGCTACAGTCCATGGAGTTGCAAAGAGTTGGACATGACTGAGCAACTGAAATGAACTGAACTTATGTGGGTGCATACATATTTATAATTATTATATATTCTTTTTTGATTGATTCCTTGACCATTGTTTAGTCTCTTTCCTATCTCTTTTAATCAGTTCATTTCAGTCTCTCTGTCATGTCCAACTCTTTGTGACCCCATGAACTGCAACAAGCCAGGCCTCCCTGTCCATCATCAACTCCCAGAGTTCACCCAAACTCATGTCAATTGAGTCAGTGATACCATCCAACCATTTCATTTTCTGTTGTCCCCTTCTCCTCTTGACCTCAATCTTTCCCAGAATCAGAGGCTTTTTCAAATGAGTTGGCTCTTTGCATCAGATGGCCAAAGTATTGGAGTTTCAGCTTCAGCATCATTCCTTCCGAAAGGTTGTTGCTGAACTGCAAAAGATGCCAGGATTTTTGGCCTCCAGAGGAGAATAATTCAATCCAGGGCCAGAGACAAGGCTTGATCACTCAGAGCTTTTGTGTAATAGAGTTTTACTAAAGTATAAAAGGGATAGAGAAAGCTTCAGACATCAGAAGGGGGCAGAAATGTTAGCAAAGGAGTTATATACTCTCCAATTAGTTATTAAAATGAATCAAAAGAATGTCCTGAGGTTGCAAAGATCTTACTAGACCCACTCCCACAATCCACATTTCAAGATAACAGGATTAGCCAGAAGGCCCTCAGGAAGAAGAAACTGTCCTCAAGCAGGATACATCCCTGCTATATAATCCTTAGTACAGAGTCCAAACTAAGTTGTTAGTTGTGTAATCATTGGTTACAGATTTAAACATAAAAACATTTTATGTGACTAAGACTAAGGAATATAGAGGGAAAAAAGTTTGTCCTTTCCTCCTCCTTGAGATTTCCAGACTCCTATCTCCCTGGGGACTCCAGGACTTCTTATCAGCGTACCTAGGATTTGACTCTCTCACTTCCAATGAACACCCAAGACTGATCTCCTTTAGGATGGACTGGTTGGATCTCCTTGCAGTCCAAGGGACTCTCAAGAGTCTTCTCCAACACCACAGTTCAAAAGCATCAATTCTTCTGCACTCAGCTTTCTTTGTAGTCCAGCTCTCACATTTATACATGACTGCTGGAAAAAGCATAGCCTTGACTAGATGGACTTTTGTTGACAAAGTAATGTCTCTGTTTTTTAATATGCTGTCTAGTTTGGTCACAACTTTCCTGCCAAGGAGTAATAGTCTTTTACTTTCATGGCTGCAATCACCATTTGCAGTGATTTTGGAGTGCAAAAAAATAAAGTCAGCCACTGTTTCCACATCTATTTGCTGCTGGGGTCCAGCCCCGGTGGATCCAGGGTGATTCAAAGGGAGACAGATAGGTGAGGAAAAACTTATTTATTTAGAGATATAAGATTAGATTAGGAAGAAATAGTATAGTAGGAAATTTAGGCAGAGAAAAGAGGCTGATTAACTTGGTTCACGTGGAAAACCAATAAAGTTCCAGACAAGGAACTTGCATTGTCTATGTTGGGCCACAGGCACCCGCTTGAATAGCGGAGGATGCCCCACCTTGGGCTCCCTCTCACATGGGTCTCAGAAGCCCGGGCAAGTAAGTAGACTCAGTGAGCCTCCACGTTACAAGGGATCAGCCTGAAAAGGAGAGGGAGGGAGCAAGAGAAAGAATCAACACGGGGGAGGCCAGGCTTGTGCAAAAACCCCCTCCAACTTTATTGTTCAAAAAGTGTTTATATACCCTAAATTTTATATAATGGAAGATACAGAGTCATGCAGGGGCAGCAGTCTTGACCCCTTCTGTATATCTTTTTGTATACAAAAGGTCTCAGGTGATTTACATTATCTTCTGGCCAAGAGGCTTGCTAACACATTTTGGCTCTCTTTCTTAATGAATGTTAATCTCATTTCTCCTAAAGTGTTTTTCTTTAATCTGCATCTCCTTAAAGCACTAAAGTTACATCTCTATAGAACAAAGGTGCAGTGGGTTATAGCAAAGAAGGTACTTAACTCAAAGATCTAATGTTGCTACTTATTTTTTCTATATATCAACTATATCAACAAATAAAAGATGTGAAAATTTGGCAGCAAGTATTGGCTCAACAAATGTAACCTTTAGTCAGTCCTATTCTAATGATTTTGACTCCTTGGAAGCCCCTACATTCCTAGGATGTTTTAAGTTTCCTGTGCCTCCCACAGTCAGGAGGCCTCAAACAATCACATGTGCAGCTGTATGAGTACTGCAGGCAGGCTAGAAAGCCATGAGAGGGGTTTTTGGATTGAAACACTTGTATTATGCCCAGGAGATTCATTATCTAAAAGTTCTAAATTAATTTTTTCTAGAAAAAGGTGGTGGGGGGACAGCTCCCTGTTAATGACAGAAGAGTAGATGGAAAGCATAACACAGTAAAGCAGGCAGACTCTGATCTTGGGGGGTGGCTGCTCAGGAAATTCCAGGGAGAACCCCTGAAGCCTGATCACGTCCTTGCGTTTTGTCAGGCTTCCTTCCACATTACCTTGTCACGGGTGAGATTCCTCACGCTGGCCCCCGGTATCTCCCCCTTTTTTATTTTATTTTTTAAAACAGCCAGGTAGTTCAGTTGTAAGGCTCTGAATGTTCTGCCAAAGAATCCTGACAATACAAGGAAGACTGATTATGAGGAGCAAGATTTAGAGCAAACTAAAAATAGTAGACAGAGTAGTCTTGCCAGAAATGAAGCTAGAGAAGGTGTTGAAAAAGTCATTGGATACTCCTGTGGCAGTAAAATCTAATCGGGAGTGTTCCAAGGTCTGAATCTGATTATGAAGTTTCCCTAAGTCTAAACTAATATCTGAGCTGTTCCAAACACCTAAAACTTGATTTTTCAACATATTGAGCATTTACACTTGTTGAGTCAATGATTGCTGCCACAGTAACAATAACAATAATAGTAACAGTTGTTGTTACACAGCAAGAACATAATTATCATACCAATAAGTTGTTACAGGACATTTTTAAAGCAACAAAAGAGCAAACATGGTTCACAAGACACTACATTGGTCCATTTGTACATTAACTTTCCCGGAATCATTGGTGATAGGAAAACATAAGGAGAGGATAAACAAGCCAAATAGAGTAGAGTCATTTTCTGGTCCTAGTTTGCGCTACAGCAGCTGTCAGTCCTGCCGGGATCTTAATGTTTATTTTGCCTCTTCTGCCGGCACAAGCGGGGCCCTCGCCCTGCCCTCCACTGAACTGGCGTTGGGTTTAGCAGCTGCCAACTACACGAAAAACTGAGCAAATAGTGTACAGTTTCCATATATCTCCTTTCCCCATCAACCCTCTATCCCATAGTTTTGCAGATGGACGCTGGCACTGCTACCAGGCTGCGAGCGTGGTACACTGGATTCCATCAGTCAGACAGGTTAGCTCCACCTGCGGCTCCCAGCAGGCAGCTGTTTCACACTGTGGCTGTGGCAGAGGAGTTCCCTTTTTCTTTTGTGGTGAATCAGTCTGTCCGGGATCCAAATTGATGAATATGCGTCCTGTGGAAAAAAGATCCCAACCCAAAACTANTGCGGCTCCCAGCAGGCAGCTGTTTCACACTGTGGCTGTGGCAGAGGAGTTCCCTTTTTCTTTTGTGGTGAATCAGTCTGTCCGGGATCCAAATTGATGAATATGCGTCCTGTGGAAAAAATATAAACACTTCCTCAACTGGCAGTTAGTTTTGGGTTGGGATCTTTTTAATGTCTGGAGAGGAGATCTTTCCACTTTATCAAAGGCTTTACATCTAATTGCTCTGGGCAACAATGACGAAGCATTGCAGTTGTCAATTTAATTTTTTTTAAATGTGTGTTTTCACAACTTGAATTTAGGGATATGTTAATTTAGGTCTAATGTTTAATTTAGGTCTCTGTATAAATTTAAATAATAAATGTATAACCTTCTTATCTCATTTTGGTATACAGATATATCTAAATAATATATTTATATGTATTTATATATGGCAACAAGTATAAACTCATTAACATATAATATATATATAAATCAATATACTTGAATTAATCTTTATAATTAATATATTAATTAATATATATATTGCAGCAATACAACATGCACACAACCAATACCAACCAACACAAACCAATGCATTGTAATAATACATGTCTCACACACACAATATAATTATACAGTATATATAACATATGTTATCACAGCACACCATCTATGCCAATTAATATTAGCCACATACATATTACTGCAATACATATATATATCTATAATTATACGGTATATATTCAATACGCACATATAGTATGCATATTAATTTATATACGAATTAAGTATGGATCCATAAATAGCATTAGGTATAGGTATACCCCCCTTTTTTTTCCACTGTGTAATTTTTTCATATTTCTGCATATTAGTCCTTTACCGACACTACAACCATAAAGAACACAATTTCAAGTACTGTACTTTCTAGTTTGGGGATATCACAGTCTACAGATTCATTTACTTATGTTAGACAAGATTAACCCATTCAACTTACTGCAGTTTTTAAATGCACATAAAATACAGAAATTAATGCAATTAAACAAGATCTTCAGGATCTTATTATTATTTTTTTTTGAAAGCTTAATTACCGGTCCCCATGATCACCAATGGTTATGGCTCAGTTTAACTACACCAATTTATCAGCCTTTCATATCCTTAAAGATAACATAAGTGAAAGTTACAATTTCTTATCAAAAGGTTTAGGGTTTTCTGAATTTTAAATATCTGCTCTCCCTCCTCCCTTCACCTTAAGACATTTCAAATAAACTAAAAATAACCATATCTCACCTGCAACATTCCTTAGAAATCATTTGATGTATAAAATTTTAACTATGCCCCTAGTCATTTTAAGACAAAAATGGCTGCCTACCAATCTGTCTTGTCACAAGTTAGAAATACTACATTTAAGAGTTAACAAGAGGGTTTCAAGTTTCTTCTAGTTTAGACATTTATACCTTTGCACTTGTCACTTCCAGATGTTACTGTAATGTTAATATTTGTATAACCCATGTTTATGTTCCTTATATGTAATCCTTTAAAATGCTAGTAATTTAAAACACTAGTAGGTATACCTTTATTATATTTTATTTATACCCATACCCAATCAGGCAAGCTGTAACTAGGCAAATATATTTATATTATGTATTTATATCAATATATGAAGTATTGTGTTTTTTTTCTTTTTTAAAAAAAATTATTTTTACTTTATTCTACGTTACAATACTGTATTGGTTTTGCCATACAATGACATGAGTCAGTCACAGGTGTACACGAGCTCCCAATCCTGAAGCCCCCTCCCATCTCCCACCCCATATCATCTCTCTGGATCATCCCCGTGCACCAGCCCTAAGCATCCTGTAGCCTGTATTGAACATAGACTGGTGCTTCATTTCTTACATAATAGTATGTATGTTTCAATGCCATTCTCCCAATTGTACCACCTATTGATAACTAAAAAATTGAGAAATCCCTTTTCCAAGCAACTCCTATTTGAAACAGCACGTCCCTCCCCCATTGGGTAAAGGGGAGTGAAGGAACTACATAGAGTTAGGAAAGTTCCACAGGTATCCTCAAACCACCAATCTACATTTTTGTACTTTAACTACTGTGGGGGCTTGAGGGTAAATGAAACAAAATTTGACCCCTGAAATCTATCAGAGCAACTTGCCAAATCATCACTATTCTGTAAAAGACTTGCAGTTGATCCTCATTGAATGGAATAATATATTTGTTACTTCTTTTCTATAAAGTTCACTTCCTGTTTTTCATTTTAAAATTAATTGTGACACCAAGTTGGGATACGATAAAACTATTTTTCTTGGGGTCACAGGTAGATGGAACCAATGGGCCTTCTAGTCACAAGCATCTTGTTTGGTGGCAAGAATAATTTAATCTCATCTTTTGGCAATATTAATCTTACTTAACTGATCATTTAAGCCTCATCTGTTTTAACAAAAGCCAACTCTGTCTCACTAGTCAACTTTCTCTTAGAACTGGGATTAGAATTGTATTTTAAGCAATCAAACAAAAGGCTTTAAATCTGCAGTAGTCACTTTTAAATGTGGGCATATCCAATTAATATCCCCTAATAATTTCCTGAAATCATTTAAAGTTGGTGAACAATCTCTCTGCAGCTTTAAAGGACATTATCAGTTTTCAAAACTTTTGGCAGACTTAAATATGAGAAGCAAGTAAAGAGTTGTTATGCAATATCTTGATAAGCTTTTCCAATTATCTTTCTATAACCCAAATCTGGTCTATAGCTTTTTAGGTGACAAGTAACCATCTAGTCTTTGCTTGAATACCTCCAGCAATGGGGAACTCACTACTCACCAAGGTTTTAAACTCTCTCACCTTTTCCTCTACAGCATTCCCATCCTGCATACTACTTTGTCTAATCCCACCAACTCATTTTCAGTAGTGTGTGTTGGCCAGGAGTTGGGCCAGTGTTTCCCAGCGATGCAAAAAAAACATCTGCTCTGGTGTCTAACAGCCCTTACATTTTATTTCCTTGAGTTAAAAAATATTTTTAAAGCCTAGAAGCTGTAATTTTCTGCTCCCAAAAAGCTAGATCACTATATCCAAATCCTCTGGGGCTCCTACCTTGAGAAGTCACGGTTTTTCTGTCTGATAATAAGGGAAAAGCAAAAGCTGTGCTATTCTTTAATCTTTATTAATTTGCACAGTTTTAGTAAGTGGTGAGATCAAAACTAATTTTTCCAGTATAATCAGAATCTACACGTCCTGATCACATCCTTGCATTTTGTCAGGCTTCCTTCCGCATGACCTTGTCAAGGGTGGATTCCTCATGGTGGCCCCCGGGCAATTTGCCATGAAGTGATGGGACTGAATATGCCAGCAAATTTTGAAAACTCAGCCATGGCCACAGGTCTGGAAAAGGTCAATTTTCATTCCAATCTCAAAGAAAGGCAATGCCAAAGAAAGCTCAAACTACTGCACAATTGCACTCATCTCACACACTAGTAAAGTAATGCTCAAAATTCTCCAAGCCAGGCTTCAGCAATACATGAACCATGAACTTCCAGGTGTTCAAGCTGGCTTTAGAAAGGCAGAGGAACCAGTTTCAGACTTTAATTTTGGGGGCTCCAAAATCACTGCAGATGGTGACTACAGCCTTGAAATTAAAAGACACTTACTCCTTGGAAGAAAAGTTATGACCAACCTAGATAACATATTCAAAAGCAGAGACATTACTTTGCCAAAAAAGGTCCGTCTAGTCAAGGCTATGGTTTTTCCAGTGATGATGCATGAATGTGAGAGCTGGACTGTGAAGAAAGCTGAGCACAAAAGAATTGATGCTTTTGAACTATGTTGTTGGAGAAGACTCTTGAGAGTCCCTTGGACTGCAAGGAGATCAAATCAGTCCATTCTGAAGGAAATCAGCCCTGGGATTTCTTTGGAGGGAATGATGTTGAAGCTGAATCTCCAGTACTTTGGCCACCTCATGCGAAGAGTTGACTTATTGGAAAAGACTCTGATGCTGGGAAGGATTGGGGGCAGGAGGAGAAGGGGACGACAGAAGATGAGATGGAATCACTGACGTGATGGATGTGAGTCTTAGTGAACTCTGGGATTTGGCGATAGACAGGGAGGCCTGGCGTGCTACAATTCATGGGGTCGCAAAAAGTCGGACACGACTGAGCGACTGAACTGAACTGAACTGATGTGACTGAATGCCATGATCTTATTTCTGAATGTTGAGCTTTAAGTCAACTTTTTCACTCTCCTCTTTCACTTTCATCAAGAGGCTTTTTAGTTCCTCTTCACTTTCTGCCATAAGGGTGGTGTTATATGCCTATCTGAGGTTATTGATATCTCTCCCAGCAATCTTGATTCCCTGGTGGCTCAGAGGTTAAAGTGTCTGCCTGGAATGCAGGAGACCCAGGTTCAATCCCTGGGTTGGGAAGATTCCCTGGAGAAGGAAACAGCAACGCACTCCATTTCTCTTGCTTGGAGAATCCCATGGAGGGAAGAGCCTGGTAGGCTACAGTCCATGAAGTGGCAAAGAGTCAGACATGACTGAGCAACTTCACTTTCAATCTTGATTCCAGCTTGTGCTTCTTCCAGCCCAGAATTTCTCATGATGTACTCTGCATATAAGTTAAATAATCAGGGTGACAATATACAGCCTTGATATACTCCTTTTCCTATTTGGAACCAGTCTGTTGTTCCATGTCCAGTTCTAACTGTTGCTTCCTGACCTGCATATAGGTTTCTCAAGAGGCAGGTCAGGTGGTCTGGTATTCCCATCTCTTTCAGTATTGTCCACAGTTTATTGTGATCCACACAGTCAAAGGCTTTAGCATAGTCAGTAAAGCAGAAATAGATTATTTTTTGGAACTCTCTTGTTTTTTGATGATCCAGCAGATGTTGGCAATTTGATGTCTTGTTCCTCTGCCTTTTCTAATACCAGCTTGAACATCAGGAAGTTCACGGTTCACTTATTGCTGAAGCCTGGCTTGGAGAATTTTAAGCACTACTTTACTAGTGTATGAGATGAGTGCAATTGTGCAATAGTTTGAGGACTTTTTGTCATTACCTATCTTTGGAATTGGAATGAAAACTCACCTTTTCCAGTCCTGTGACGAATGCTGTTTTCCATATTTGCTGACATATTTTAGGGTTCAAAATAGCTCAACTGAAATTCTATCACCTCCACTAGCTTTGTTTGTAGTGATGCTTCCTAAGGCCCACTTGACTTCACACTCCAGGATCTCTGGCTCTAAGTGAGTGATCACACCATCGTGGTTATCTGGGCCTTGAAAATCTTTTTTGTACTGTTCTTCTGTGTATTCTTGCCACCTCTTCTTAATATCTTCTGCTTCTGTTAGATTTATACTGTTTTTGCCCTTTATCAAGCCCATCTTTGCCTGAAATGTTCCTTTGGTATCTCTAATTTTCTTGAAGAGATCTCTAGTCTTTCCTATTTTGTTCTTTTTCTCTATTTCTTT
>SJYW01055281.1:76396-100702 GCA_006410735.1 Raphicerus campestris
CAGGAGACCCAGGTTCAATCCCTGGGTTGGGAAGATTCCCTGGAGAAGGAAACAGCAACGCACTCCATTTCTCTTGCTTGGAGAATCCCATGGAGGGAAGAGCCTGGTAGGCTACAGTCCATGAAGTGGCAAAGAGTCAGACATGACTGAGCAACTTCACTTTCAATCTTGATTCCAGCTTGTGCTTCTTCCAGCCCAGAATTTCTCATGATGTACTCTGCATATAAGTTAAATAATCAGGGTGACAATATACAGCCTTGATATACTCCTTTTCCTATTTGGAACCAGTCTGTTGTTCCATGTCCAGTTCTAACTGTTGCTTCCTGACCTGCATATAGGTTTCTCAAGAGGCAGGTCAGGTGGTCTGGTATTCCCATCTCTTTCAGTATTGTCCACAGTTTATTGTGATCCACACAGTCAAAGGCTTTAGCATAGTCAGTAAAGCAGAAATAGATTATTTTTTGGAACTCTCTTGTTTTTTGATGATCCAGCAGATGTTGGCAATTTGATGTCTTGTTCCTCTGCCTTTTCTAATACCAGCTTGAACATCAGGAAGTTCACGGTTCACTTATTGCTGAAGCCTGGCTTGGAGAATTTTAAGCACTACTTTACTAGTGTATGAGATGAGTGCAATTGTGCAATAGTTTGAGGACTTTTTGTCATTACCTATCTTTGGAATTGGAATGAAAACTCACCTTTTCCAGTCCTGTGACGAATGCTGTTTTCCATATTTGCTGACATATTTTAGGGTTCAAAATAGCTCAACTGAAATTCTATCACCTCCACTAGCTTTGTTTGTAGTGATGCTTCCTAAGGCCCACTTGACTTCACACTCCAGGATCTCTGGCTCTAAGTGAGTGATCACACCATCGTGGTTATCTGGGCCTTGAAAATCTTTTTTGTACTGTTCTTCTGTGTATTCTTGCCACCTCTTCTTAATATCTTCTGCTTCTGTTAGATTTATACTGTTTTTGCCCTTTATCAAGCCCATCTTTGCCTGAAATGTTCCTTTGGTATCTCTAATTTTCTTGAAGAGATCTCTTAGTCTTTCCCATTCTATTGTATTCCTCTATTTCTTTACATTGATCGCTGAGGAAGGCTTTCTTATCTCTTTTAATAGTCTTTATTTTATTTTTACTTTATTCTCTGTTACGATGCTGTATTGGTTTTGCCACACATTGACATGAATCAACTACAGGTGTATACGAGCTCCCAATTTGAAAGCCCCCTCCCACCTCCCACCCCATATCATCTTAATGGATCATCCCGTGCACCAGCCCCAAGCATCCTGTATCCTGTATTGAATATAGACTGGCGCTTCGTTTCTTACATGATAGTACACATGTTTCAATGTCATTCTCCTAAATCATCCCACCCTCTCCCTCTTCCTCAGAGGCCAAAAGTCCATTCTATACCTCTGTGTCTCTTTTGTTGTCTCACATACAGGATCATCATTACTATCTTTCTAAATTCCGTATATATGTGTCAGTAAACTGTACTGGTGTTTTTCTTTCTGGCTTACTTCACTCTGTATAATCGGCTCCAGTTTCATCCATCTCATTAGAACTGATTCAAATTTATTCTTTTTAAGGGCTGAGTAATACTCCATAATAGTCTCTTTTTTTAAGTTTATTTTATCTGATATTAGTATTGCTATTCCCACCCTCTTTGGATTTTCACTTACATAGAATGTCTCTTCCCAGCTCCCCATTTTTAGTCTGTATCTTTCCTTAGGCTTTATGTGTCTCTCTTGTAGATAGGATAGCTTGTTGCTGTTGTTTTCATTCACTAAGTCATGTCTGACTCCTTGTGATCCCATGGACTATAACCTGCCAGGCTTTCTGTCCATGGGATATCCCAGGCGAGAGTACTGGAGTGGGTTTCCATTTCCTTCTCCAGGTGATCTTCCCAGTCTAGAACACAAACCCACATTTCCTGCATTGGCAGGTGGATTCTGTATGAGAGGGCCACCAGTGAAGCTCAGATAGTGTATATTAGGATCTTGATTTTGTATCCATTCAACCAGTCTGTGTCTTTTGTTCAAGCATTTAAACCATTTACATTTTAGGTAATTATTGATATGTCTGATCACCTTACATTTTACTTTATTATTTTGAGGGATTTTTTTGATAGGTCTTTTCTTTCTGTTGTAGTTATTATCTAGAGAAATTTCTTTGAGATTTGTTTTAAAGTTGGTTTGAAGTGAAGTGAAGTGAAGTCCCTCAGTTGTGTCTGACTCTTTGTGAACCCATGGACTGTAGTCTACCAGGCTCCTCCATCTGTGGGATTTTCCAGGGAAGAATATTGAAGTGGGTTGCCATTTCCTTCTCCAGGAGATCTTCCCAACCCAGGGATTGAACCCAGTTCTCCCACATTATAGGCAGATGCTTTACTGTCTGAGCCACCAGGGAAGTTAGCTTAAAGCTGATTTGATGGTGCTTAATTATCTTATGTTTTGCTTATGTATAAAGCTTTTGATTTCTCCACTGAATCTGAATGAGATCTTTGCTTGGTAGAGTAATCTTGGTTGTAGATTTTTTTCCTTTCATCACTTTAAGCATATCCTATCATTCCTTCTTGGCCTGTGGAGTTTCAGCTGAAAGATCAACTGTTAAACTTATAGGGATCCCCTTGCATGCTATTTGTTGTTTTTTCCTTGCTTCTTTTCATATGTATTCTTTGTGTTTATTTTTTGTTAGCTCAATTAGTACGTGTCTTGTCATATTTCTCTTTTGTTTTATTATGTTTGGAAATATGGGCTTCCTGGATTTGGATGGATATTTCCTTTCCCATGTTAGCGATTTTTTTTTTACTATAATCTTCTCAAATATTTTCTCATACCCTTTCTTTTTCTCTTTTTCTTCTGTGACCCATAAAACTCAAATATTGGTGTGCTTAGTGACCCAGAGGTCTCGGAGGCTGTCTTCATTTTTTTCTTGCTTTTTCTTTATTCTGCTCTGCTTCAGTTATTTGCACTATTCTATCTTCCATGCTTTTGCCTCAGTTATTCTGCTACTGGTTCCCTCTATTGTATTTTTTATTTCAGTTATTGTGTTGTTCATTGCTGAATGTCTATTTTTTATTTCTTCTAGGTCCTTGTTAAACACTCCTTTTATCTTCTCAGTCTCTGCCTCCTTTCTATTTATCTGTACCTGTATTATTTTGGATCATCTTTACTATCATCACTCTGATTTTTTTTTTTTCAGATAGACTGCTTATCCCGTCTACATTTGTTTGTTCTGCTGTGTTTTTACTAGGCTCCTTTATCTGCTGTATGCTTCTCCTCTTATTCATTTTGTTTATTTTACTGTGTTTAGGGTCTCCTTTGTGCAGGCTGAAGATCATAGTTCATCTGAAGTTGTGAAGTCTGTCCCCAGTGGGTGGAGTTGGGTCAGTGGCTTGTAAAGGTTTCCTGGTGGGATGGATTTGTGTCTGTGTTCTGTTGGGTGGAACTGGATCTTGTCTCTCAGTGTTGCATCCAATGACACATTTTGGTATATCTGTGAACTTAGTATTGTTGAGACCAGCTCGACAAGCAGGGTTTCCAAAAGTGCGATATGGTGAGAGAATGAGAAACAATACACAAGAATTCAGAGTAAAGCAAGGATCAGGGGACCAGCACCATTCCAAGGTGAAGGTTACGAAACTGACTCCAAGCCAGCTTTATTATACTTTCAGCCATGAATGGAAGAATATACAAGGAGTTAAACTATAACTCATGTGGCCTTCAAGGCCAAAGAACAAAATAATCATTAACCATTGAGTAATTAGGAAACAGTAATCAATAACAAATCAGTAACTAAGACTAATATTCTTATCTATATATTTTCCACCAGATACGTAAAACTGTGACTCTGAGATACCAGTTGAGAAACAGTCTAGGGTCAGTTTTCTGACCCCAGGATCATATCTTGTTTTCAAGATTATGAACTGTTCCCTCTGGACTTGTTCCAAGAGTCTTATGCCTTTTAGCATCCAGTTTATCAAAAATTATAAATTTCTCTTATGGCCCTTACCGGGGCCTTCTTTTCTTTTATTCTTCCTGTCTTCTACAAGTATGACTTTGGGTCACCTGTCTGCTAATGTGTAGAGTCGTGTTCCTGTTTTGTTAATTGGTGTGAGGCATCTGGCACTGGAGCTTGCTGGCTATTGGATGGGGCCAGGTCTTGTTGTTGAGATGAAAGCCTTTGGGAGAGCTCTCTCTCTGATTAGTATTTGCTCGAACATCAAGACTCTACAAGCCACACAGCACAGAAGAAAAAGAGAAAGAAAGAAAAAAAAAATTAAACAGGCCTGCAAACAAAAAATGGATAGACCAAATCCCAAGACATGTGGTAAAAGCAGCAATAAACAGACAAGAATACCCTAAGAATCTCAGTCACAAAATGGAAAGGAGAGGGAAAAAAAGAAAAAATAATAATAAAAATGAACCAAAAAAGAAGAGAGCAATCAAACCATTAATCAAATCCATAAATGGAATGAACATTATAAACTATACTAGCAAAAATACTAAACCAAAACCATGAAGGGAAATGCAATACAACAAAAAGTACTGTAGAAATAGGAAAAAATAAAATAATTTAAAAATAAAACCATTAAAACAAAGAAAGGTAAGTTTAAAAATAAAAGAATGTTTTAAAAGAACAGTATAAAAAAGAAAACAAGACAAAAATGTATAGAGAGAGTGGTTGAAACCCACTCCAGTATTTTTGCCTGGAGAATCCCATGGATGGAGGAGCCTGGCAGGCTACAGTCCACAGGGTCACAAAGAGTTGGACATGACTGAGCGACTTTACTCACTCAGCTATCCTCACCACACAGTGAGCTGCAGCCAATCTGCCTACTGAGGAAGTCCTCCAATTATTTCTAGGATGGTCTCTGCACCTGCTGTAGCCACTGTGATGTCAATCTAGACTCAGACATGGCCTTACTCCAGCTTGAATTATAGTGATAGTGGTAGTTATTCAGTCGTGTCAGACTTTTTGTGACCCCATGAACTGTAGCCCACCATGCTCCTCTTTCCCTGGGATTTCCTAGGCAAGAATACTAGAGTGGGCAGCCATTCCCTTCTCCAGGGGATTTTCCCAACCCAGGGATCAAACCCCAGTCTCCTGCATTGTAGGTGGATTCTTTACCACCTGAGCTACCAGGGAAGCCCAGTTTATATAATGCTTACTTCCAAAATCCACAATTGCCCCCAAAGTCCNGTTATTCTGCTACTGGTTCCCTCTATTGTATTTTTTATTTCAGTTATTGTGTTGTTCATTGCTGAATGTCTATTTTTTATTTCTTCTAGGTCCTTGTTAAACACTCCTTTTATCTTCTCAGTCTCTGCCTCCTTTCTATTTATCTGTACCTGTATTATTTTGGATCATCTTTACTATCATCACTCTGATTTTTTTTTTTTCAGATAGACTGCTTATCCCGTCTACATTTGTTTGTTCTGCTGTGTTTTTACTAGGCTCCTTTATCTGCTGTATGCTTCTCCTCTTATTCATTTTGTTTATTTTACTGTGTTTAGGGTCTCCTTTGTGCAGGCTGAAGATCATAGTTCATCTGAAGTTGTGAAGTCTGTCCCCAGTGGGTGGAGTTGGGTCAGTGGCTTGTAAAGGTTTCCTGGTGGGATGGATTTGTGTCTGTGTTCTGTTGGGTGGAACTGGATCTTGTCTCTCAGTGTTGCATCCAATGACACATTTTGGTATATCTGTGAACTTAGTATTGTTGAGACCAGCTCGACAAGCAGGGTTTCCAAAAGTGCGATATGGTGAGAGAATGAGAAACAATACACAAGAATTCAGAGTAAAGCAAGGATCAGGGGACCAGCACCATTCCAAGGTGAAGGTTACGAAACTGACTCCAAGCCAGCTTTATTATACTTTCAGCCATGAATGGAAGAATATACAAGGAGTTAAACTATAACTCATGTGGCCTTCAAGGCCAAAGAACAAAATAATCATTAACCATTGAGTAATTAGGAAACAGTAATCAATAACAAATCAGTAACTAAGACTAATATTCTTATCTATATATTTTCCACCAGATACGTAAAACTGTGACTCTGAGATACCAGTTGAGAAACAGTCTAGGGTCAGTTTTCTGACCCCAGGATCATATCTTGTTTTCAAGATTATGAACTGTTCCCTCTGGACTTGTTCCAAGAGTCTTATGCCTTTTAGCATCCAGTTTATCAAAAATTATAAATTTCTCTTATGGCCCTTACCGGGGCCTTCTTTTCTTTTATTCTTCCTGTCTTCTACAAGTATGACTTTGGGTCACCTGTCTGCTAATGTGTAGAGTCGTGTTCCTGTTTTGTTAATTGGTGTGAGGCATCTGGCACTGGAGCTTGCTGGCTATTGGATGGGGCCAGGTCTTGTTGTTGAGATGAAAGCCTTTGGGAGAGCTCTCTCTCTGATTAGTATTTGCTCGAACATCAAGACTCTACAAGCCACACAGCACAGAAGAAAAAGAGAAAGAAAGAAAAAAAAAATTAAACAGGCCTGCAAACAAAAAATGGATAGACCAAATCCCAAGACATGTGGTAAAAGCAGCAATAAACAGACAAGAATACCCTAAGAATCTCAGTCACAAAATGGAAAGGAGAGGGAAAAAAAGAAAAAATAATAATAAAAATGAACCAAAAAAGAAGAGAGCAATCAAACCATTAATCAAATCCATAAATGGAATGAACATTATAAACTATACTAGCAAAAATACTAAACCAAAACCATGAAGGGAAATGCAATACAACAAAAAGTACTGTAGAAATAGGAAAAAATAAAATAATTTAAAAATAAAACCATTAAAACAAAGAAAGGTAAGTTTAAAAATAAAAGAATGTTTTAAAAGAACAGTATAAAAAAGAAAACAAGACAAAAATGTATAGAGAGAGTGGTTGAAACCCACTCCAGTATTTTTGCCTGGAGAATCCCATGGATGGAGGAGCCTGGCAGGCTACAGTCCACAGGGTCACAAAGAGTTGGACATGACTGAGCGACTTTACTCACTCAGCTATCCTCACCACACAGTGAGCTGCAGCCAATCTGCCTACTGAGGAAGTCCTCCAATTATTTCTAGGATGGTCTCTGCACCTGCTGTAGCCACTGTGATGTCAATCTAGACTCAGACATGGCCTTACTCCAGCTTGAATTATAGTGATAGTGGTAGTTATTCAGTCGTGTCAGACTTTTTGTGACCCCATGAACTGTAGCCCACCATGCTCCTCTTTCCCTGGGATTTCCTAGGCAAGAATACTAGAGTGGGCAGCCATTCCCTTCTCCAGGGGATTTTCCCAACCCAGGGATCAAACCCCAGTCTCCTGCATTGTAGGTGGATTCTTTACCACCTGAGCTACCAGGGAAGCCCAGTTTATATAATGCTTACTTCCAAAATCCACAATTGCCCCCAAAGTCCACAGCCTCAGGCTACTTGTGGGGATTTAATCTGCTGCTCTTGTGGCTGCATGAGAGAATTCCCTTCCTCTTCCTTGATCATCCAACACCTGGTGCTCATCTTTGGTTTTGGCCTTACCTCTTTAGACTGCCTTCTGGTGGTATCTGTTACCCAATCATTGAAAAGGAGAGAAAGCCACAGCTTATTAGTGCTCACTTGTTCAGATGGGCAGGAAAGCAGGAGGGATATGGCAAACACAATTGGAATGTGTGAGGAGTGCCTGCAGTGGCAGAGGCCTAGGGGAAGTTGCTACAGGCTGAAGTAAGTGTGCTCTCCCAGGGGAAGTGGCCCAAAGTCATGTATCTCTCAGCAGTGCTAAACTGCATCAGCTCCCAGGAAAAAGTATGAACAGTCTTACCTTTCCTTGCTCACAGCTTGGTGGCATCTGTGACCTCTGAGGTCAGGACCACAGCAGCATCTTGTCTCCTGCCTATGGCACTCGTCCAGGCTTTGGCAGCAGCCAGCTTACCCACCTTTGGAGTCAACAGACTGCAGCTGTGGCCTGTCTTGCCTCTAGCACTTGCTAAGGTCTGCTGTCTGCCATCTGCAAGCAAGCCACAGAGTAAGAGGGTCCCCTCAGCAATGATCTCTTGCCTCTCTGACTGGCCCAAACTATTCTCTGGACTCCCTCAGCTGTGTCAAACTAGTCCCCTAAGAGTATCCTCATGGCGCCCAGTCCTCTCCCTGGCCTCTGACCTCCGAAGCCTGAGCCTCAGTACCCAGCCCTTACTTGCCACAGTCGGTGTGTAAAAATGCATCTCAGGCTGGGAAGTGCTGGTTGTTACTGATATCTGTAGTGAATTCTCTCTGCTTTGCCTTTCATTCACCTGTTGCTGTGCTCCACTTTGAAGTTTCAAAGTTCCCCCATCCCTGCCCTTGATGGTGTTTCCAACTGAGTGTTAAATATTATGGTGTAGTTACTCAGGGATTGGTGAGGAGTTGTTTGGAGGGGACCTAAATAAGAAAGGGCACTCCCTGATTGTTCAGTTGGTAAGAATCCGCCTGCAATACAAGAAGAGACCCCAGTTCAATTCCTGGGTGGGGAAGATCCACTAGAGACGAGATAGGCTACCCACTCCAGTATTCTGTCGTGGAGAATTCCATGGACTCTATAGTCCATGGGGTCGGAAAGAGTCAGACATGACTGAACAACTTTCACTTTCACTTTCAAATAAGTGGCAGTTGTCAAAAGAAGCTTTGCATAAAAGGGTAGGTTTGAGTTGATTGTATCTAGCCAAGAATTCATCCTTCATGGCCACCAAAAGATTATGTGGCGGAAAAAATATGATTTGTCTTCATAGGTTTAAAGATTGTTCCCAAATATTTTCCTAACTTTCCTTAAGGCATAGTTTATCACATATCTGTCTCTTGAGAACTTATTCAATTCCAGCTTGAACATTTTTATATCTTTCTGTCTTCATTCACATAATTAATATTGAATCCGTATTATTGCCAGGAATTGTGTTGGCTTCTAGGTTCTATGACCTCCTGAAGCAAGTGTAATTAATTTATTGTCCTCTGTGTACATTCATACAATGTTAGGCCTGAAGAACTTAAAGTTGTGTTGTTAGTCACTCAGTCGTGTCCGACTCTTTGCAACCCCATTAACTGTAGCCTGCCAGGCTCCTCCATCCATTGGATTTTCCAGGCAAGAATACTGGAGTGGGTTGCCAGTTCCTTCTCCAGGAGATCTTCCAGACCCAGGGATCAAACCCAGGTCTCCTGCATTGCAGCAGATGCTTTACCCTCTGAGCTACCAGGGAAGCCTGACTTTAAAGACCTTAAAGTTTCTCTTGATCAAATCTCTCATTGTAAAAAGAAGGAAAATTGGGCTCATAGGGATGACATCACTTACCCAAGATCTCAAGGATGATAAAAGGCAAAGCCAGGATTAGATCCTAGGTCTCTCCTATCCAGATCACTGTGTTTTTCATCATACTAGATTATAGAATTGTACCTTATCTTACTGATTCTAAACTACCTCTTTAAGACAATGGTTCTTAAACTTAAAACTATATATGAATCATTGGGGATGGAGTTTAAAATGCAATTTCTTAATCTTCATATCCAGAGGTTCTAGAAACTTAAGACTTGGGCTTTGCTTTGAGCTTTTATTGCTTGTTTTCTTGCTTTTTTACTTTTTCTTAACCTTGTGATTTACCCATGTGATTGTGATGTACTTACACACTTGGAGAAAATTTATATCAAAGCTTTAAGTAGTGACTATAAAACCCACTCCAGTGTCCTTGCCTGGAGAATCCCACGGATGGGGGAGCCTGGTGGGCTGCCATCTATGGGCTCGCTCAGAGTCGGACATGACTGAAACAACTTAGCAGCATACATAGTTTCATTTTTCTGTGATTTGCTGTTACTCGTTAATAATCTTCATAATTTTAAGGATTTAATTGATCTGTATCAGTCTTGGTCTTTGCAGACGTAAAAGCCTACACTTTAAGTTCTTTTCTTACATTGAAGTCTTATAGCCTTGAATTTTTTAGTTCCTTCATCATAGACTGAGTCAGTTGTTCATGAATCAATACCTGTCTGAGGTTTGCAGAAAATTAGAAACAATTCAATGTTAGAACAGAACTGGTGCCTAGTGCAGACTCTAAAACCATGTCTTGATGACAATAGATGTAGGGTTCTAAGGAATAGGAAGGCCTCTGAGGTCACATATAGATAAAAGTCTATCTAAGGCAACACACATACACACACATAACAATCCACAAATTAGAGTGGCGCTAACTAATTAATCAAATTGTAGAAAAATAATTGGGTCAACTGTTACTGGTAGGTGGGATAACTATATGTGAAAATATCATTAATGTTGGTGTGTCTGTCTCTCTCTCTTTGGAGGGTTTTTTTTTTTTTCCACCTCCTTCCAGACTCTAAGAGTGTCAAGAGGAATGGGCCACTGATACCTGCTGACCTCCTCTCAGGCACATCGTTTCAGTATATTAGACTATGCAGCCGGTTGGTGGCTGATCTGACTGATTTGGGCTCAGGAAAAAGGCCCCTGTTAAGTTTTCAGTTTAAATTTGTTTTCTAATCAGTTTTACACTGATATCAGCACTAGGTTTTTGCAAACCGAGTAAATAATAAAAACATATTTCACTTTCTCATTTACCGTTATTTCTCATACGATGTTTCCTTCAGTGACCTCAAGGTGGGGAAAGGGTCTGGTGATTGTTGTGGTGGAGTTTGGATATTCTTGAGTCTCCACAGCACTCCAAAGCTTAACAGTAGCAGCTAAATAAAGATTGAAAATCATTAAACTTCTTTTATTATGAGAGTAGTAAGTTGTCCAAAGTCTAAGAGTTACATAAGAACTCAGAAGCAAGTATAGAACCCACCAGGCCTGTGTTCACTGTCTTAAACACTTTGTAAAAAGCAATTACACATGCTAAGCAGTTATTTGAGGTTCCCTATTCCCACAGTCGTAGTACTGGTGGTTTTTGTTATTATTTCTTTCACTTACCAGAAACAAAATGGAATCACAACACACAATATTTAGAAAACTGACATTCTCACATTTTATCTTAAGGACTGGAGGGCTTTTTTAAGTTAAAAATAACAGCATAATTGGTGATAATAATCATGATAATGTGAAGAATAACAAAAAAAAGGAACCCCCCTGTGAGTTATTTCAATTCACATATGGATTTTATTCTTTTTAAAATTATTTTTAATTAAAGGATAAATGCTTTACAGAATTGTGTTGGTTTCTGCCAAATATCAACATGCATCAAACATAGATATAAATATGTCCCATCCCTTTTGAACCTTCCTCCCCATCCACTCCTCTAAACTGTTACAGAGCCCAGGTTTGGGTTCCCTGAGTCATATAGCAAAGTCCCATTGACTATTTGTTTTACATATAGTAATGTAAGTTTCTGTGTAACTTCCTCCATACATCCCACCCTTTCCCTCTTCCCCCTGCCCCATGTGCATGAGTCTGTTTACTATGTCTGTGTCTCCATTGCTGCCCTGTAAATAATTTCAATAGTACCATCTTTCTAGATTCCATATATATGAGTTAGTATATGATATTTGTTTTTCTCTTTTTGACTTACTTCATTCTGTAAAATAGTCTCTAGACCACCTCATTAGAACTGACTCAAATGCTTTCCTTTTTGTGTGTGAGTAATATTCCATGGTATATATGTGCCAGAGCTTCTTTATTCATTCATCTGTTGATGGACATCTAGGTTGCTTCCATGTTCTAGCTATTTTAAATAGTGCTGCAATGAACGTTGGGATTACATGTGTTTTTTTCAACAATTTATTTGCTCAAGGGATAAGCCTAAGAGTGGGATTTCTAGGTCATATAGTGGTTTTATTCCTAGTTTTTCAAAGAAATCTCCATATTGTCTTCCATTGTGATTGTATCAATTTATATTCCCAACATTGAAAGAGTGTTCCCTTTTCTCCACACCCTCTCCAGCATTTATTATTAGCAGACTTTTTGATGATGGCCATTCTGACCAGCATGAGGTGATATCTCATTGTAGTTTTGATTTGCATTTCTCTAATAATGAGTGACGTTGAGCATCTCTTCATGTGTTTCTTAGCCATCTGTATATCTTCTTTGGAGAAATGTCTGTTTATCCCTTTTTCCCACTTTTTGATTCGGTTGTTTGTTTTTATGGTTATGAGTTATGAGCTGCTTGTATATTTTGGAAATTAATCCTTTAAGAGTTGTTTCATTTGCTATTATTTTCTCCCATTCTGAGGGTTGTGTTTTCACCTTGTTTATAGTTTCCCTTGCTGTGCAAAAGCTTTATGTTTAATTAAGTCCCACTTGTTTATTTCCATTTTTATTTCCATTATTCTAAGAGGTGGGTCATAGAAGATCTTGCTTTGATTTATGTCATCGAGTGTTCAGCCTATGTTTTGCTGTTAAGAGTCTTATCGTTTCTGGTTAGGTCTTTAATTCATTTTGAATTTTCCTTTGTGTATGGTGTTAGGAGGGCTTCCCTGGTGGTTCAGATGGTAAAGAATCCACCTGCAATGTGGGAGACCTGGATTAGATCCATGGGTTGGGAAGATGTCCTGGAGAAGGAAATGGCTACACACTTCAGTATTCTTGCTTGGAGAATCCCTTTGGACAGAGAAACCTGGCATGCTACAGTCCATGAGGTCGCAAACAGACACGACTGAGTGACTAAGCACACACAGCATGTAGTGTTAGGAAATGTTCTAATTTTATTATTGCACATGTAGTTGTGCAGTTTTCCTAGCACCACTTATGAAGAGGCTATCTTTGTCCCATTGTATATTCTTGTCTCCTTTGTCAAAAATAAGATACCCACAGGTGTGTGGGTTTGTCTCTGGGCTTTCTATCTTGTTCTATTGGTCTATATTTCTGTTTTTGTGCCAGTAGTATTCTGTCTTGATCACCCTAGCTTTGTAGTATAGTCTGAAATCAAGAAGGTTGATTCCTCCAACTCCATTCTTCTTTCTCAAGATTGCTTTGGCTATTCGGGCTCTTTTGTGTTTTCATATGAACTGTAAAAATTTTTGTTCTAGTTTTGTGAAAAATGCCATTGGTAATTTGATAGGGATCACATTGAATCTCTAGGTTGCATTTGGTAGTACAGTCATTTTCACAATATTGATTCTTCCTACCCAGGAACATGGAATATCTCTCCATCTGTTTATGCCATCTTTGATTTCTTTCATTATTGTCTTAGTTTTATGTATACAGTTCTGTTTCCTTTGGTAAGTTTATTTCTAAATGTTTTATTATTTTTGTTGCAGTGGTGAATGGGACTGATTCCTTAATTTCTCTCTCTGATTTTTCATTGTTAATATATAGGAATGAAGTGATTTCTGTGTATTGATTTTTAAAATTAATTTATTTTAATTGGAGGCTAATTGCTTTGTAATATTGTGGTGGCTTTTGCCATACATTGACATGAATCAGCTATGGGTGTACATGTGTCCCACATCCCGAACCCCCTCCCACCTTCCTCTCCATCTCATCCCCTTGTGTTGTCCTAGTGCACTGTCTTTGAGTACCCTAATTCATGCATTGAATTTGGACTAATCATCTATTTCACATATGAAATAGAAACATTTAATATACATGTTTCAATGCCATTCTCTCAAATCACCCCACCCTCACCTTCTCCCACAGAGTCCAAAAGTCTGTTCTTTATATTGTGTCTCTTTTGCTGTCTCACATATATAGTCATCATTACCATCTTTCTAAATTCCATATATGTTCATTAATATACTATATTGGTGTTTTGCTTTCTGAATTACTTCACTCTGTATAATAGGCTCCAGTTTCATCCACCTCATTAGAACTGATTCACATGCATTTTTTAACAGGTGAGTAATATTCCATTGTGTATATGCACCACAGCTTTCTTATCCATTCATTTGCTGATGGACATCTAGGTTGCTTCCATGTCCTAGCTATTGTAAACAGTGCTGCAGTGAACATTGGGATACACATGTCTCTTTCAATTCTGATTTCCTCTGTGTGTATGCCTAGCAGTGGGATTGCTGGGTCGTATGGCACTTCTATTTCCAGTTTTCCAAGGAATCTCCATAATGTTCTCTATATTGGCTGTACCAGTTTGCATTCCCACCAATCGTGTTAAGACGGTTCCCTTTTCTCCACACCCTCTCCAGCACTTATTTTTTGCAGACTTTTGGATAGCAGCCATTCTGAATGGCATGAGATGATGCCTCATTGTGGTTTTGATTTGCATTTGTCTGATAATGAGTGATGTCGACCATCTTTTCATGTGTTTGTTAGCCATCTATATGTCTTGTTTGGAGAAATGTCTGTTTAGTTCTTTGGCCCATTGTTTGATTGGGTCATTTGTTTTTCTGGTATTGAGCTGCATATGTTATTTGTATATTTTTGAGGTTAATTCTTTGTCAGTTGCTTTGTTTGCTATTATTTTCTTCCATTCTGAAGGCTCTCTTTTCACCTTGCTTATAGTTTCCATCGTTTTGAAAAAGCTTTTTAATTTAATTAGGACCCATTTGTTTGTTTTTGCTCTATTTCCATTACTCTGGGATCTGGGTCATAGAGGATCTTGCTGTGATTTATGTCAGAGAGTGTTTTGTCTATGTTTTCCTCTAGAAGTTTTATAGTTTCTGGTCTTACATTTAGATCTTTAATCCATTTTGAGTTTATTTTTGTGTATTGATTTTATATCCTGCAACTTTTAAAAAATCATTGCTTAGCTCTAATAATTTTCTGATAGTATTTTTAATGTTTTCTATGCAAAGTATCACTGCAAACAGTGAGAGTTTTACTTATTCTTTTCTCATCTGGATTCCTTTTATTTATTTATTTATTCTCTGATTGCTGTAGCTTGGACTTGAAAACTATGTTGAATGATAGTGGTGAGAGTTGGCACACTTGACTTGCTCCTGATCTTAGAGAGAATGCTTTCAGTTTTTCACCATGGACAATAATGTTTGCTGTGGGNTAGTATATGATATTTGTTTTTCTCTTTTTGACTTACTTCATTCTGTAAAATAGTCTCTAGACCACCTCATTAGAACTGACTCAAATGCTTTCCTTTTTGTGTGTGAGTAATATTCCATGGTATATATGTGCCAGAGCTTCTTTATTCATTCATCTGTTGATGGACATCTAGGTTGCTTCCATGTTCTAGCTATTTTAAATAGTGCTGCAATGAACGTTGGGATTACATGTGTTTTTTTCAACAATTTATTTGCTCAAGGGATAAGCCTAAGAGTGGGATTTCTAGGTCATATAGTGGTTTTATTCCTAGTTTTTCAAAGAAATCTCCATATTGTCTTCCATTGTGATTGTATCAATTTATATTCCCAACATTGAAAGAGTGTTCCCTTTTCTCCACACCCTCTCCAGCATTTATTATTAGCAGACTTTTTGATGATGGCCATTCTGACCAGCATGAGGTGATATCTCATTGTAGTTTTGATTTGCATTTCTCTAATAATGAGTGACGTTGAGCATCTCTTCATGTGTTTCTTAGCCATCTGTATATCTTCTTTGGAGAAATGTCTGTTTATCCCTTTTTCCCACTTTTTGATTCGGTTGTTTGTTTTTATGGTTATGAGTTATGAGCTGCTTGTATATTTTGGAAATTAATCCTTTAAGAGTTGTTTCATTTGCTATTATTTTCTCCCATTCTGAGGGTTGTGTTTTCACCTTGTTTATAGTTTCCCTTGCTGTGCAAAAGCTTTATGTTTAATTAAGTCCCACTTGTTTATTTCCATTTTTATTTCCATTATTCTAAGAGGTGGGTCATAGAAGATCTTGCTTTGATTTATGTCATCGAGTGTTCAGCCTATGTTTTGCTGTTAAGAGTCTTATCGTTTCTGGTTAGGTCTTTAATTCATTTTGAATTTTCCTTTGTGTATGGTGTTAGGAGGGCTTCCCTGGTGGTTCAGATGGTAAAGAATCCACCTGCAATGTGGGAGACCTGGATTAGATCCATGGGTTGGGAAGATGTCCTGGAGAAGGAAATGGCTACACACTTCAGTATTCTTGCTTGGAGAATCCCTTTGGACAGAGAAACCTGGCATGCTACAGTCCATGAGGTCGCAAACAGACACGACTGAGTGACTAAGCACACACAGCATGTAGTGTTAGGAAATGTTCTAATTTTATTATTGCACATGTAGTTGTGCAGTTTTCCTAGCACCACTTATGAAGAGGCTATCTTTGTCCCATTGTATATTCTTGTCTCCTTTGTCAAAAATAAGATACCCACAGGTGTGTGGGTTTGTCTCTGGGCTTTCTATCTTGTTCTATTGGTCTATATTTCTGTTTTTGTGCCAGTAGTATTCTGTCTTGATCACCCTAGCTTTGTAGTATAGTCTGAAATCAAGAAGGTTGATTCCTCCAACTCCATTCTTCTTTCTCAAGATTGCTTTGGCTATTCGGGCTCTTTTGTGTTTTCATATGAACTGTAAAAATTTTTGTTCTAGTTTTGTGAAAAATGCCATTGGTAATTTGATAGGGATCACATTGAATCTCTAGGTTGCATTTGGTAGTACAGTCATTTTCACAATATTGATTCTTCCTACCCAGGAACATGGAATATCTCTCCATCTGTTTATGCCATCTTTGATTTCTTTCATTATTGTCTTAGTTTTATGTATACAGTTCTGTTTCCTTTGGTAAGTTTATTTCTAAATGTTTTATTATTTTTGTTGCAGTGGTGAATGGGACTGATTCCTTAATTTCTCTCTCTGATTTTTCATTGTTAATATATAGGAATGAAGTGATTTCTGTGTATTGATTTTTAAAATTAATTTATTTTAATTGGAGGCTAATTGCTTTGTAATATTGTGGTGGCTTTTGCCATACATTGACATGAATCAGCTATGGGTGTACATGTGTCCCACATCCCGAACCCCCTCCCACCTTCCTCTCCATCTCATCCCCTTGTGTTGTCCTAGTGCACTGTCTTTGAGTACCCTAATTCATGCATTGAATTTGGACTAATCATCTATTTCACATATGAAATAGAAACATTTAATATACATGTTTCAATGCCATTCTCTCAAATCACCCCACCCTCACCTTCTCCCACAGAGTCCAAAAGTCTGTTCTTTATATTGTGTCTCTTTTGCTGTCTCACATATATAGTCATCATTACCATCTTTCTAAATTCCATATATGTTCATTAATATACTATATTGGTGTTTTGCTTTCTGAATTACTTCACTCTGTATAATAGGCTCCAGTTTCATCCACCTCATTAGAACTGATTCACATGCATTTTTTAACAGGTGAGTAATATTCCATTGTGTATATGCACCACAGCTTTCTTATCCATTCATTTGCTGATGGACATCTAGGTTGCTTCCATGTCCTAGCTATTGTAAACAGTGCTGCAGTGAACATTGGGATACACATGTCTCTTTCAATTCTGATTTCCTCTGTGTGTATGCCTAGCAGTGGGATTGCTGGGTCGTATGGCACTTCTATTTCCAGTTTTCCAAGGAATCTCCATAATGTTCTCTATATTGGCTGTACCAGTTTGCATTCCCACCAATCGTGTTAAGACGGTTCCCTTTTCTCCACACCCTCTCCAGCACTTATTTTTTGCAGACTTTTGGATAGCAGCCATTCTGAATGGCATGAGATGATGCCTCATTGTGGTTTTGATTTGCATTTGTCTGATAATGAGTGATGTCGACCATCTTTTCATGTGTTTGTTAGCCATCTATATGTCTTGTTTGGAGAAATGTCTGTTTAGTTCTTTGGCCCATTGTTTGATTGGGTCATTTGTTTTTCTGGTATTGAGCTGCATATGTTATTTGTATATTTTTGAGGTTAATTCTTTGTCAGTTGCTTTGTTTGCTATTATTTTCTTCCATTCTGAAGGCTCTCTTTTCACCTTGCTTATAGTTTCCATCGTTTTGAAAAAGCTTTTTAATTTAATTAGGACCCATTTGTTTGTTTTTGCTCTATTTCCATTACTCTGGGATCTGGGTCATAGAGGATCTTGCTGTGATTTATGTCAGAGAGTGTTTTGTCTATGTTTTCCTCTAGAAGTTTTATAGTTTCTGGTCTTACATTTAGATCTTTAATCCATTTTGAGTTTATTTTTGTGTATTGATTTTATATCCTGCAACTTTTAAAAAATCATTGCTTAGCTCTAATAATTTTCTGATAGTATTTTTAATGTTTTCTATGCAAAGTATCACTGCAAACAGTGAGAGTTTTACTTATTCTTTTCTCATCTGGATTCCTTTTATTTATTTATTTATTCTCTGATTGCTGTAGCTTGGACTTGAAAACTATGTTGAATGATAGTGGTGAGAGTTGGCACACTTGACTTGCTCCTGATCTTAGAGAGAATGCTTTCAGTTTTTCACCATGGACAATAATGTTTGCTGTGGGTTTATCATATATGGCCTTTACTATGTTGAGGTAGGTTCCTTCTATGTCCATTTTTTGAAGAGTTTTTATCATAAATGGGTGCTGAATTTTGTCAAAGGCTTTTTCTGCATCTGTTGAGATTATCATATGGTTTTTATTTTTCAATTTGTTAATATGGTGTATCACATTGATTTATTTTTGTATATTGAAGAATCCTTGCATCCCTGGGCTAAACCTGGCTTGATCATGGTGTATGATCTTTTTAATGTGCTGAATTTTTTTACTAGAATTTTGTTGAAGATTTTTGCATCTATGTTCATCAGTGGTATTGGTCTGTAATTTTCTTTTTTGTGTTGTCTTTGTCTGGTTCTAGTATCATGGTGATGATTGCCTTATAGAATGAGTTTGGAAGTATTCCTGCCTCTGCCATTTTTAAGAGTTTCAGAATTATAGACATTAGCTCTTCTCTTGGAGAAGACATTGGCACCCCACTCCAGTACTCTTGCTTAGAAAATCCCATGGATGGAAGAGCCTAGAAAACTGCAGTCCATGGGGGTGCTGAGGGTCCGACATGACAGAGCGACTTCACTTTCACTTTTCACTTTCACGCATCAAAGAAAGAAATGGCAATCCACTCCAGTGTTCTTGCCTGGAGAATCCCAGGGACGGGGGAGACTGTTTGGCTGCTGTCTATGTGGTCACAGAGTGTCGGACATGACTGAAGTGACTTAGCAGCAACAGCAGCAGCTCTTCTCTAAATGTTTGACAGAATTCTCCTGTGAGACCATATTAAGTATGCTTTCCTCTATGTCTGTGTTAAAAAACAACTTATTATTGATTGCAACTATACTTGAACTTTCTGCAGAGTTTCAGTAAGCTTAATATAAAGTATGCCTTCTTATACAGCGTGCAAATTGCCATTAGAAAGATGGATGTTTTCAGAATATGACTATTTCCCAAAAGGGAATAAATAGAGAAGAGTAAATTTTCAGTGGTTTAGTTATATAGACTAAATCACAAGATTAAGAAGTTACTAATGAAGAAGAAAGTTAAACTATAAGTAGTAAATAGTAGTTACTAGGAGAGTATGGTCTATCTGTAAGAGATAGTGATAATATTGGGAGTAGTGATGGTGTATATTACTGTTCAGTTTACACATTGCACCTATGTTTCCAAACAAGGGATTAAATGGGTGCAAACATGCAACCTGTGCACCCCATGTTGTCTTGCACCCTTAGAATGGAAAGCATCCTAACAAGGGCATCACTTTAAAATTCACCTGGGCAGAGGGGACACTATTTTGTAATGGTGACCTTTTAAACAAATAGACTGTCAGTTATTTCCCCAGCAAATATTACTTATTTGGGATCAGCAAATAATTGCAATTTGGAGTCTGTAGCCATTCCAAGCCACATGCAAGTCCTACACAGCAAGCCAGAGAGAATGCTTTTAAAGAAGAGAAAAGGAATTTGGAATGTCTATATTAAACAAACAGTCCATTGGAGAAACTGAGAATTCACAATATAGGGGCTTTTATTGGATGTGTTGTTATAGTCCCTCACTGGCTGAGCTTTTACCACGCAAGAAGAGGGAGATTTTCTTCTTCATTTTGGGTGATGCTGTCATTATGGGGCGTGAGAGCTCCACATCTAGCCTTCCCACTCTAATTTAAATGATGCTTCTACTTATTGGTTTCTACATTTCCCCCTTTTGATCTGCATGTTTCTCTGAAAGCATCACTGATCAAGAGTCAGGTTTTCCAGTAGCAGCAGTCTCTGCCCCTCAGTGCCAGGAAAAATCTTTCCTGGATTTAGTGTCCCATATCAGAGAGAAAGTTCACCGATTGGAAAGTTTTTAAAGTCTCATTCATGTAACAAAAAGAGGGAGGAGGGAGAACTGTGTTATAGTCCACACAAAATTTAGCATCTATATGATGATCTACCAGCAATGGGGGAACATCAGATTGCCTAGGGGGAGGTGAAGTGGCCCAGGTCAGAAATGGAAAAGGTCAACAGCATTTTTATAAAAAACACTTAATTTGTAACTTCAGGGCAACACTTGTGCTTTACCCCTTGCCCTTCCTCAGACATTTATATTTAGATTAGTCATTAAACAGAAATGAAAACACAAAATAATATAGAAACTTAGAAAACTTTGTGGAAGGGTTAGTTAGAGGTAAGAAATCCTTCCCCTTTACAAATTGAAGATCAGTAAACACATATTTATAAAACATCTAATGTGTCAAGTACTGAGACAATTATGAGCAAGATAGGAACCATCTTTATCCTTATGCCTATTTCAGTTTATTTACTCTAGTGTGAAAGTTTATGGAGTAGACTTGGGCCTCTATTTTAGTTTGTTTAACTATCATCTAAAAGGGTCATAATCTCCTCTCTTATAATTTTCCTCTCTTAGTCATTTCCTAGTTTCTAGACTGAATTCCCCACCACACACATACAAATCTTGAGGACTGGAGTAATAATCAACATCCATTAGGGACAGCTTTGCTACTCATACATGTTTTAAACTCAAAGCAAAATAGATTATTTGGAGATTAGAGGAATAAAAAAGACTATCCAGAACCAAATATGAATGACCTTGAGCCTGCTTAACACATTGCTGTAAATGATGAAGTTTTGTGGGGGTTTTGTTTTATTTAGTTTTTTTTTCTTTCATTTGAAATATCTTTCTTCTCCTTAGGATTCTATAACAACTTTTTGAAAATTTCTGCAGCTTAACTTTAACCGATACAGATTGATCCTTCTGGATTTGCAGCCTGAAGAGGAAAAAATTCATTTTTTATTAACATACAAAAAGAATACTGGCAGTTTAACAAGGGTGTTTATATCCATTACTTCTTTTGATTCTCATAACAACCCCATGAGATAGACAAGACAGCCTTATTTTTCCTATTTTCAAATGAATAAACTGGGACTCATAAAGAATTAAATTATTTGCCTCTAGTCACATGAATAATAAATTCTAAAAGTGAAAATCAAATCCCAAATTCTCACTCTAAATTCACTGTTCTTTTTCTCAATCATCACCATGTCAGTTAAAAATCAACAAAAGTCACACTACTATATATTTAAGTCTAAATAGAACAGATTTTCCTCATTGGAGAATGGTAGGTAAATTAGCCTTTTAATGATCAGATTGCATGTTTCATTCTAACTCTTAGATTCTTGGGCATCCTTAAAAAAGAAAGAGAAATAAAGATTCAATTCAATGATTAACTACAGATCCTCAAGCAAACTGACTTTAAAAGGAACATATCTCTTCAAGTAATCCATTCAGCTACTTGGAATTTAAAGTAAATCAATATGTTGCTAAATATTTGAAAGTTTTTAAATGGCTCCATCTATAGGTTAATACATTTGCTTTTTATACTCATTCTAGATTTTGCATGTAGATGTCTTAAAAATAAATATGTGACTTTGTTGAAGGAAAACACAGAACTCATAGTACCTGACGTGGTATCTGAAAATGTACCTACTCTTTAAATGCTTGTTTAATAGATAGATGCAGAGATAGATGAATGAACGGATGGATAAAGATGAGAGACATCAAGCACTCAGTTCTACATAAGAGTGTGTGTACAAAGAGGAGACTATTTTAAGCAACAAATTTGGCTTGCATTTTCCTTTATTTAAATGTTCAGTGGTAGTAAAATAAAGCAAAAACTCCCATTCTCAAATGTTTTACAGATGTATGTATGTGTGTGTTTTTGCATGTGTTTGTGGAAATGAAGTGGAACTAAAATGAGATAAAAAGTCTCATTATTGAGATCTGCTAAAAAAAAAAAAAGGAGCATTCTCATGTTCACATATATTCCTATAAAAAGGCATTGGAACTACCTATAAATTAGGCAACCAGCTGATACTGAATGTAGTCACTTCCTCCTTAAAACTTTCTTCCGATTATTAGTCTTTGATAAGCATTTGCTCAAGCTCTCATTTACATTTTCTTAACTAGAGTTTGATACTATTTGATTTGTGCTGCTTTTCTAATGGCTGACAGTAAAGAATCTGCCTGCAACATGGGAGACCTGGATTCGATCGCTGGTTCGGGAAAATTCCCTGGAGAAGGGACTGACAACCCACTCCAGGATTCTTGTCTGGAGAATTCCATGAACAGAGGCTACAGCCCATGGAGTTACAACTGAGTGACTAACACTTTCACTTTCACAAACATGATAAAATATGAAAATCTGATCAAAGATTTGAAGGTCACACAACAAAAGGAAATGTCTTATTTCCACTGTTCCCTGTTTTATAAAGAAAGTTGAGCATAGAAAAATTAATGCTTTTGAACTGTGGTGTTGGAGAAGACTCTTGAGAGTCCCTTGGACTGCAAGGAATTCCAACCAGTCCATCCTAAAGGAAATCAGTCTTGGGTGTTCATTGGAGGGACTGGTGATGAAGCTGAAACTCCAATATTTTGGCCACTTGATGTGAAGAGCTGACTCATTTGAAAAGACCCTGATGTTGGGAAAGATTGAAGGCAGGAGGAGAAGGGGACGACAGAGGATGAAATGGTTAGATGGCATCACTGACTCAGTGGACATGAGTTTAAAAAACTCTGGGAGTTGGTGATGGACAAGGAGGCCTGGCATGCTGCAGTCCATGGGGTCTCAAAGAGTCGGACACGATTGAGCGACTGAACTGAACTGTTTTATCTGAGATTTTTCATTGCTGGTAAAAAAGAAAAGCAAAAACAAAAAACAAAGATTCTCCAAATATGTCAAAATTGTTTTCTACAGTATCAGAAAAGATCTTTGAATAAAACCAAACTCTAGGACCCTACCTTTTGTTATAATTGAATTTTAAACTGAAATAACAATGACAACCCACTCCAGTACTCTTGCCTGAAATATCCCATGGACGGAGGAGCCTAGTAGGCTGCAGTCCATGGAGTCACAAAAAGTTGGACACGACTGAGCGACTTCACTTTCACTTTTCACTTTCATGCATTGGAGAAGGAACTGGAAACCCACTCCAGTGTTCTTGCCTGGAGAATCCCAGGGATAGGGGAGCTTGTTGGGCTGCCACCTATGGGGTTGAACAGAGTTGGACACGACTGAAGTGACTTAGCAGCAGCAGCAGCAGCAATAGCAACAGCATTAAAAGGTAAGGAAATAATGGGTTCAGACTGAACTTTTATGTCATCGAGTCTAACTCCTTGCTTCCCCACAATGTTGTACAAAACTACCCTTTCTTCAGCCAAATACTGTTTGGCTGAATTATTCTGCTATTCGAACTTCTCCCCATTATAGACTCAACCATTTTCTCTTCTTCTGTATCATAAGCTCCAGTTATATTCAACTATCTGGACTTTCCAAGTGTACATAAGCTTTCCTACCTTTTATGCTTTGCTCACAAGACTACTTTTGCTTAAAATATTTTCACCTCATCTCCACTAGCCCAAGTTCTGCCCATATTTCAAGATCCAGATCAAATGTCAACTCCATGAAATCTTGTAGAGTTGCGCAGAAACTTGTTTATAATTCTATCAACTTTCTGTTTACACTCTGCTATCTAAATTAGATGTCTGCTCATTTTTTTTCACCTTTGCATCCTCCAGTGTCTTGCTCAAAGTAAGAACTCAGTAAATATTTTTTGAATACCAATTTAAGTACTGCATTTTCTCCTAGGTATAGACAATCATTAATTCAACAAACATTTCCGGGGGATACAGCATTGAACATGAGACATCTCTGTCTTTCGAAAGCTTTCATTCTAGTGAAAGAGATAAAAAATAATCAATATATCACTTAGGAAGTAATAAAGTGCTAAGAAGAATGTTGGAAACTCCTTAACAGCAGAGAAGGTATCAGATTCAGCTTTATTTCACTACATTGCCAATAAATATATGTTTAAATTTTGAATGGCTTCATTTTAATAAATGAATTAATAACAGTATCTTATATTTTTATAGTGTTTAGCTATTTCAAAGTGTTTTTTTCAGTTTTTATGATCTGGTCTTCACATGCTTGTGGACTAGATTGT
>SJYW01055281.1:100827-121431 GCA_006410735.1 Raphicerus campestris
ACTAGATTGTTAGTATTTTCACTTCATAGATAAAGCTCAGAAAGCTTTTTTATTCAATGTAAAAAAAATAATTCTCTTTGGGTCTTTCATTCATTTATTCATTCAAGAAATATTTGTTGACATCCTACTTTGTGAGGGAGGTATAATGCTGAATAATACATGTTCCTAAGGAATTTTAATTAAAAGGGGGAGAAGGGGTGGAATTAACTATAACCAAAAATAGTATGACCTCAGTAATCTAGTAAAGGTATAAATGAAGCATTCTGGCAGTTCAGAGGAGGGAGCATTTGCCTTTGAGGAAAATAAAAGCTTTAGGAAATAGTTGGGCATTTAAGCTGGGTCTGAATTTTCCCTCATTTATAATGTGAGGACATAATCTCAGATGAATTCCCACTGAGAGAACTAGTTCTGCCATTTATGTCTGGCATATAACATGAGGCATGACTATAAAGTGGTAGGACTGATTTCCTCATATGGCTTCATAAATTGGCTTTGCTGGCAGCTCCAGAAGAGAAATTACTGCACTGTTTAGAGCAAAGGTAGCATCATTAGAATAAATATATAGCTTTCAGAGTTAATACTTTGGAGGAACCACTACTTATTTGACTGTGCGATTTCAATAATTGATAATAATTTACACTTTTTTTCAGATAAGGATTATTTCAGTTTAACAAGGGTGTTGTCCCTATGTGGTTGAATTATATACAAGGATTGGCGAGGGCACACAGTGTTAGAATCCTAGGGCTGTAGTGTAATCATCTATGTCCCATTACCTTAAGGAAAAAGATAAAGGGAACTCAGGTGAATTGCTATGACATAGACCATTTTGAGACTCTTGAGAACTTTCTGAGGAAAATAAGCCTCCTGTGTTCCTAGATACAAGAGACCAATATAATGACATTTACCGTGAGACTACATAACTCTTAGTGGAAGAATATGCGGGGGTCTAGCCTCAGCAGAGTCCAGGGATACCCTCAGGATGAACAGCGTTGGCGTTGATGAGAGCAGACCAAAAAAAAAAAAAAAAGAGAGAGAGAGAAAGAGAAAGAATGACATGGGGAGACCAGGCTTAGGTGAAGCAAGGCCCATAACTTTATTTTCAAAAGGAACTTATATAACCTGACTTGTACATAGAGGGAAATTAAAGATGCAAGGTCATGCAGAATCAGCCCAAACACTCCAGAAGTTTTGCCCTTATTGAAACCAGGATTTTTTTCTTTATGCCTTTCTATAAACAAGTGTCTTGTGTTATGTACATTATCTTCTGGACTGGAGGCCTGTTGACATTTTATGACCCTTTTTTGATAAATATTGATCAACCAGAAAACTTGTTTTCCATTGAAGTGTTTTTTTTCTTTATATTTCTAATCTGTGTCAGCCTCAGAAAGTACTAAACAGAGTTACATTCTCATGGAGCAAAGGTGCAGTGGGTCTCAACAAAGAAAGAACTTATTAGCTCAAAGGTCTGATGTGGTTAATACTAAGGCTACTAGTTGTTTTTCTTACATTCCAACTACATTAACTAATGCACTCCCAGGTGCACAGTGGATAAGGGATATGGGAACTTGGCAGCAAGCATTGGCCCAATAATGAAGTCCTTTACCAGTACTATTCCAATAATTTTTCACCCCTTAAAGGGCTCTGTGCCCATTAGGACTTTTAGAATGTTTAGGCTTCCCATTCCTTTCATGGTTGGGAAGTTTGTGGATAATCATGTGCGTTAGTTGCCAGAGTATGGATAAACCTGCCAAGCAAGGTAGAATGCTAACAGAGGGGTTTGAATTGAAATACTCCTTTCATGCCCAGGAGATTTATCAACTAGAACCCTAAGTTGATTTTCTCCAGAGAAAGGTAGAAAAGCCTTGTTAATAGGTGGATAGCCCTGTTAATGTCAGAAGAGTTAGTGAAAGACATAATATAGTAAACAGTAGACAGACAGATTTTGGATTGGGGTAGATGCTTGAGCAGGTCCAGGGAGTCCCTTGAGTCATGACCCATTTTGCCTGTCAGGTCTCCTCCACATGACCTTGTCATGGGTGGGATCTCCCATGCTGGCTCCTGGCAAGAATATAAGAAATTTGAATGAGCTACATCTCCTTCTTTGATTGCAGTAATTTACAAATTAAAATAGCTTTACACATATCATGTGACTAAGCCAAAATATTACAATTAAGTCATGTTTTGAAGACTGAAATACAGAGTCTTAGAAATGTATGCAAATATATGGACATTTTTTATTGAAATATGGTTGATTTACAATATTTTAATAGCTTCAGGTACACACAAAATAATCCAGTTATTTTTTCAGATAATTTTCCATTATAGGTTATTATAAAATATTGAATATAGTTACCCGTGACACACAGTAAATACTTGTACTTATCTATTTTATGTTTAGCAGTTTGTATCTGTAAATCCCATACCACTAATCAACCAATCCACCCCTCCTTTTTCTCTTTGGCAGTAATGTTTGTTTTCTATATCTTTGAGTCTGTTTAACTTCTATATATAGATTCGTTTTATTTTATAGAATCTGCATATAAGTGGTATCATATAACATTTGTATTTTTCTGATTTACTTCACTAACTATAATAATCTCTAGGTCAAGTCAGGTTGTTGCAAATGGCAATGTTCCATGATTTTATGGCTAACATTTCTTTCATATATATATATGTGTATATATATATATATATATGGCATTGTCTTTCTTTGGGATTGGAATGAAAACTGATCTTTTCCAGTACTGTGGCCATTGCTAAGCTTTCCAAATTTGCAGGCATTGACTGCAGCAGTTTCACAGCATCACCTTTTAGGATTTGAAGTAGCTCAGCTGGAATTCCATCACAAATGCTAGTATCTGTGTGTGTGTGTGTGTGTGTGTGTGTGTGTGTGTGTGTGTTAGGTCTAGAAAGTCTTGTAAGTCATCATAGAACTGCTCAACTTCATCTTTTTGGCATTACTGGTTGGGGCATAGTTTTGGATTACTGTGATATTGAATGGCTTGCCTTGGAAATGAACAGAGATCATTCTGTCATTTTTCATACTTCACCCAAGAACTGCATTTTGGACTCTCTTGTTAACTATGAGGGCTACTCAACTTCCTCTAAATGATTCTTGCCACAGAGTAGATACAGTTAGTGAAGTCACTCAGTCATGTCTGACTCTTTGTGACCCCATGGACTGTAGCCTACCAAGCTCCTCTGTCCATGGGATTCTCCAGGCAAGAATACTGGAGTGGGTTGCCATTTCCTTCTCCAGGGGATCTTCCCAACCCAGGGATTGAACCCGGGTTTCCCATGTTGGAGGCAGACACTTTAACCTCTGAGCCACCAGGGAAGTCCAGATACAGTGGTTATCTGAATTAAATTTGCCCATTCCAGTACATTTTAGTTCACTGATTCCTAAAATGTCGATGTTCACTCTCCTGTTTGACCACTTCCAATTTACCTTGATTGACAGATATAGGAACATTCCAGGTTCCTAAGCAATATTGCTCTTTACAGCATTGGACTTTACTTTATCATCAGTCACATCCACAACTGGGCATTGTTTTCACTTTGGCTCCATCTCTTCATTCTTTCTGGAGTTCAGTTCAGTTCAGTTCAGTCGCTCAGTCGTGTCCGACTCTNGGACTGATTTCCTCATATGGCTTCATAAATTGGCTTTGCTGGCAGCTCCAGAAGAGAAATTACTGCACTGTTTAGAGCAAAGGTAGCATCATTAGAATAAATATATAGCTTTCAGAGTTAATACTTTGGAGGAACCACTACTTATTTGACTGTGCGATTTCAATAATTGATAATAATTTACACTTTTTTTCAGATAAGGATTATTTCAGTTTAACAAGGGTGTTGTCCCTATGTGGTTGAATTATATACAAGGATTGGCGAGGGCACACAGTGTTAGAATCCTAGGGCTGTAGTGTAATCATCTATGTCCCATTACCTTAAGGAAAAAGATAAAGGGAACTCAGGTGAATTGCTATGACATAGACCATTTTGAGACTCTTGAGAACTTTCTGAGGAAAATAAGCCTCCTGTGTTCCTAGATACAAGAGACCAATATAATGACATTTACCGTGAGACTACATAACTCTTAGTGGAAGAATATGCGGGGGTCTAGCCTCAGCAGAGTCCAGGGATACCCTCAGGATGAACAGCGTTGGCGTTGATGAGAGCAGACCAAAAAAAAAAAAAAAAGAGAGAGAGAGAAAGAGAAAGAATGACATGGGGAGACCAGGCTTAGGTGAAGCAAGGCCCATAACTTTATTTTCAAAAGGAACTTATATAACCTGACTTGTACATAGAGGGAAATTAAAGATGCAAGGTCATGCAGAATCAGCCCAAACACTCCAGAAGTTTTGCCCTTATTGAAACCAGGATTTTTTTCTTTATGCCTTTCTATAAACAAGTGTCTTGTGTTATGTACATTATCTTCTGGACTGGAGGCCTGTTGACATTTTATGACCCTTTTTTGATAAATATTGATCAACCAGAAAACTTGTTTTCCATTGAAGTGTTTTTTTTCTTTATATTTCTAATCTGTGTCAGCCTCAGAAAGTACTAAACAGAGTTACATTCTCATGGAGCAAAGGTGCAGTGGGTCTCAACAAAGAAAGAACTTATTAGCTCAAAGGTCTGATGTGGTTAATACTAAGGCTACTAGTTGTTTTTCTTACATTCCAACTACATTAACTAATGCACTCCCAGGTGCACAGTGGATAAGGGATATGGGAACTTGGCAGCAAGCATTGGCCCAATAATGAAGTCCTTTACCAGTACTATTCCAATAATTTTTCACCCCTTAAAGGGCTCTGTGCCCATTAGGACTTTTAGAATGTTTAGGCTTCCCATTCCTTTCATGGTTGGGAAGTTTGTGGATAATCATGTGCGTTAGTTGCCAGAGTATGGATAAACCTGCCAAGCAAGGTAGAATGCTAACAGAGGGGTTTGAATTGAAATACTCCTTTCATGCCCAGGAGATTTATCAACTAGAACCCTAAGTTGATTTTCTCCAGAGAAAGGTAGAAAAGCCTTGTTAATAGGTGGATAGCCCTGTTAATGTCAGAAGAGTTAGTGAAAGACATAATATAGTAAACAGTAGACAGACAGATTTTGGATTGGGGTAGATGCTTGAGCAGGTCCAGGGAGTCCCTTGAGTCATGACCCATTTTGCCTGTCAGGTCTCCTCCACATGACCTTGTCATGGGTGGGATCTCCCATGCTGGCTCCTGGCAAGAATATAAGAAATTTGAATGAGCTACATCTCCTTCTTTGATTGCAGTAATTTACAAATTAAAATAGCTTTACACATATCATGTGACTAAGCCAAAATATTACAATTAAGTCATGTTTTGAAGACTGAAATACAGAGTCTTAGAAATGTATGCAAATATATGGACATTTTTTATTGAAATATGGTTGATTTACAATATTTTAATAGCTTCAGGTACACACAAAATAATCCAGTTATTTTTTCAGATAATTTTCCATTATAGGTTATTATAAAATATTGAATATAGTTACCCGTGACACACAGTAAATACTTGTACTTATCTATTTTATGTTTAGCAGTTTGTATCTGTAAATCCCATACCACTAATCAACCAATCCACCCCTCCTTTTTCTCTTTGGCAGTAATGTTTGTTTTCTATATCTTTGAGTCTGTTTAACTTCTATATATAGATTCGTTTTATTTTATAGAATCTGCATATAAGTGGTATCATATAACATTTGTATTTTTCTGATTTACTTCACTAACTATAATAATCTCTAGGTCAAGTCAGGTTGTTGCAAATGGCAATGTTCCATGATTTTATGGCTAACATTTCTTTCATATATATATATGTGTATATATATATATATATATGGCATTGTCTTTCTTTGGGATTGGAATGAAAACTGATCTTTTCCAGTACTGTGGCCATTGCTAAGCTTTCCAAATTTGCAGGCATTGACTGCAGCAGTTTCACAGCATCACCTTTTAGGATTTGAAGTAGCTCAGCTGGAATTCCATCACAAATGCTAGTATCTGTGTGTGTGTGTGTGTGTGTGTGTGTGTGTGTGTGTGTGTTAGGTCTAGAAAGTCTTGTAAGTCATCATAGAACTGCTCAACTTCATCTTTTTGGCATTACTGGTTGGGGCATAGTTTTGGATTACTGTGATATTGAATGGCTTGCCTTGGAAATGAACAGAGATCATTCTGTCATTTTTCATACTTCACCCAAGAACTGCATTTTGGACTCTCTTGTTAACTATGAGGGCTACTCAACTTCCTCTAAATGATTCTTGCCACAGAGTAGATACAGTTAGTGAAGTCACTCAGTCATGTCTGACTCTTTGTGACCCCATGGACTGTAGCCTACCAAGCTCCTCTGTCCATGGGATTCTCCAGGCAAGAATACTGGAGTGGGTTGCCATTTCCTTCTCCAGGGGATCTTCCCAACCCAGGGATTGAACCCGGGTTTCCCATGTTGGAGGCAGACACTTTAACCTCTGAGCCACCAGGGAAGTCCAGATACAGTGGTTATCTGAATTAAATTTGCCCATTCCAGTACATTTTAGTTCACTGATTCCTAAAATGTCGATGTTCACTCTCCTNTGTTGGAGGCAGACACTTTAACCTCTGAGCCACCAGGGAAGTCCAGATACAGTGGTTATCTGAATTAAATTTGCCCATTCCAGTACATTTTAGTTCACTGATTCCTAAAATGTCGATGTTCACTCTCCTGTTTGACCACTTCCAATTTACCTTGATTGACAGATATAGGAACATTCCAGGTTCCTAAGCAATATTGCTCTTTACAGCATTGGACTTTACTTTATCATCAGTCACATCCACAACTGGGCATTGTTTTCACTTTGGCTCCATCTCTTCATTCTTTCTGGAGTTCAGTTCAGTTCAGTTCAGTCGCTCAGTCATGTCCGACTCTTTGTGACCCCATGAATTGCAGCACACCAGGCCTTCCTGTCCATCACCAACTACCGGAGTTCACTCAGGCTCACGTCCATCGAGTCTGTGATGCCATCCAGCCATCTCATCCTCTGTGGACCCCTTCTCTTCCTGCCCCCAATNGGTGGTGTCATCTGCATATCTGAGGTTATTGATATTTCTCCTGGCAATCTTGATTCCAGCTTGTGTTTCTTCCAGAGTTATTTCTCCACTAATCTCCAATAGAATATTGGGCACCTACTGATGTGGGGAGTTCATCTTTCAGTGTCCTATCTTTTTGTGTTTTCATACTGTTCATGGGATTCTCAAGGCAAGAATGCTGAAGTAGTTTGCCATTCCCTTCTCCAGTGCACCACATTTTGTCAGAATTCTCCACCATGACCCATCTATCTTGAGTGCCCCTACAGGTCATGGCTCATAGTTTCATTGAGTTAGACAAGGCTGTGATCCATTATCAGTTCGGTAAGTTTTCTGTAACCATGGTCTCCATTCTGTGTGCCCTCTGATGGATAAGGATAAGAGCTTTATGAAGCTTCTTGATGGGAGGTACCTGCTGTGGGGGAATCTGGGTCTTGCTCTGATGGGTGGAGCCATGCTTATTTCAGTTCAGTTCATGTCCAACTCTTTGCGACCCCATGGACTTCAGCACACCAGGCTTCCCTGTCAACACCAACTCCCAGAGTTTACTCTAACTCATGTCCACTGAGTCGGTGATGCCATCAAACCGTCTCATCCTCTGTCAACCCCTTCTCCTCATGCCTTCAGTCTTTCCCAACATCAGGGTCTTTTCCGGTGAGTCAGTTCTTCGCATCAGGTGGCCAAAGTACTGGAGTTTAAGCCACAGCATCAATCATTCCAATGAATATTCAGGGTTGATTTCCTTTAGAATGGACTGGTTGGATCTCCTTGCAGTCCAAGGGACCNGAGTCAGTTCTTCGCATCAGGTGGCCAAAGTACTGGAGTTTAAGCCACAGCATCAATCATTCCAATGAATATTCAGGGTTGATTTCCTTTAGAATGGACTGGTTGGATCTCCTTGCAGTCCAAGGGACCCTCAAGAGACTTCTCCAACACAACAGTTTAAAAGCATCAATTATTCGATGCTCAGCTTTCTTTATAGTTCAACTTTCACATCCATACATGACAACCAGAAAAGCTATACATTTGACTAGACTGATCTTGAATGGCAAAGTAGCATCTCTGCTTTTTAACATGTTATATAGGACCATTCTCAGTAAACATTTAATCAAATTTTCTGTTGATGGGTAAGGTTTCATCCCTGCCATGTTTCTGGCCTGAGGCAACCTCCTTCTAAACGACTTATGCCAGGACTGGTTTTTTTTTTAAATATCTTTTTTGATAAGATAAAAATTAACCAACCCCATGGGGCTTCTCTGGTAGTCCAGTGGTTACAATGCTGCATTCCCAAAACAGGGGGCGTGGGTTTTATCCCTGGTTGGAGAACTAAGATCCCACAAACCAAATGATATGCTCATCAAGTTAAGCAACCCCATATTTACATTTCCACTTTTTATTAAATCTGAAAATTAAATAGAAAAAATATACAAATTATTTAAAAAATTAAAGAAATTGGAGCCTAAAAGAAGATAAATATTGCTTAAGAACTGTTAAATAACCAATAATAGAGGACAGGACTAAAACTCAGATTTTCTTTATCTCAGTTCAATTGCTCAGTTGTGTCAAACTCTTGACGACCCTATGAATTCCAGCACGCCAGGCCTCCCTGTTCATCACCAACTACCGGAGTTCACTGAAATTCATGTCCATTGAGTCAGTGGTGATGCCATCCAGCCATCTCATCCTCTGTCATCCTCTTCTCCTCCTGCCCCCAAGCCCTCCCAGCATCAGAGTCTTTTCCAGTGAGTCAACACTTTGCATGAGGTGGCCAAAGTAATGCAGTTTCAGCTTTAGCATCATTCCTTCCAAAGAAATCCCAGGGCTGATCTCCTTCAGAATGGACTGGTTGGATCTCCTTGCAGTCCAAGGGACTCTTAAGAGTCTTCTCCAACACCACAGTTCAAAAGCATCAATTCCTTGGCACTCAGCCTTCTTCACAGTCCAACTCTTACATCCATACATGACCACAGGAAAAACCATAGCCTCAACTAGACGGACCTTAGTGGTCAAAGCAATGTCTCTTCTTTTGAATATGCTATCTAGGTTGGTCATAACTTTTCTTCCAAGGAATAAGCATCTTGTAATTTCATGGCTGCAGTTACCATCTGCAGTGATTTTGGAGCACCCCAAAATAAAGTCTGACACTGTCTCCACTGTTTCTCCATCTATTGCCCATGAAGTGATGGGACCAGATGCCATGATCTTCGTTTTCTGAGTGTTGAGCTTTAAGCCAACTTTTTTGCTCTCCTCCTTCACTTTCATCAAGAGGCTGTTTAGTTCCTCTTCACTTTCTGCCATAAAGGTGGTGTCATCTGCATATCTGAGGTTATTGATACTTCTCCAAGCAATCTTGATTCCAGCTTGTGTTTCTTCCAGTCCAGCATTTCTCATGATGTACTCTGCATGCATATAAGTTAAATAAGCAGGGTGACAATATACAACCTTGACGAACTACTTTTCCTATTTGGAAGCAGTCTCTTTTTCCATGTCCAGTTCTCACTGTTGCTTCCTGACCTGCATATAGATTTCTCAAGAGCCAAGTCAGGTGGACTGGTATTCCCATCTCTCTCAGAATTTTCCACAGTTTATTGTGATCCACACAGTCAAAGGCTTTGGCATAGTCAATAAAGCAGAAATAGATGTTTTTCTGGAACTCTCTTGCTTTTTCCATGATCCAGTGGATGTTGGCAATTTGATCTCTGCTTCCTCTGCCTTTTCTAAAACCAGCTTGAACATCAGGGAGTTCATAGTTCACGTATTGCAGAAGCCCAGCTTGGAGAATTTTGAGCATTATTTTGTTAGTGTGTGAAATGAGTGCAATTGTGCAGTAGTTTGAGCATTCTTGGCATTGCCTTTGTTTGGATTGGAAAGAAAATTGACCTTTCCAGTCCCGTGGCCACTGCTTTGTTTTCCAAATTTGCTGGCATATTGAGTGCAGCACTTTCACAGCATCATCTTTCAGGATTTAAAATAGCTCAACTGGAATTCCATCACCTCCACTAGCTTTGTTTGTAGTTATGCTTTCTAAGGCCCACTTAACTTCACATTCCAGGATGTCTGGCTCTAGATGAGTGATCACACCATTGATTATCTGGGTCATGAAGATCTTGTTTTTACAGTTTTTCTGTGTATTCTTGCCACCTCTTCTTAATATCTTCTGCTTCTTTTAGGTCCATAACATTTTTGTCCTTTATCAAGCCTATCTTTGCATGGAATATTCCCTTGGTATCTCTAAGTTTCTTGAAGAGATCTCTAGTCTTTTACATTCTGTTCTTGTCCTCTATTTCTTTGCATTGATCACTGAGGGAGGATTTCTTATCATTTCTTGCTATTCTTTGGAACTCTGCATTCAGATGCTTATATCTTTCCTTTTCTCCTTTGCTTTTCACCTCTCTTCTTTTCACAGCTATTTGTAAGGCCTCCCCAGACAGCCATTTTGCTTTTTTGCATTTCTTTTCTATGGGGATGATCTTTATCCCTGTCTCCTGTACAATGTCACGAATCTCATTCCATAGTTCATCAGGCACTTTATCTATCAGATCTAAGCTCTTAGATCTATTTTCACTTCCACTATATAATCATAAGAATTTTATTTATGTCATACCTGAATGGTCTAGCCTGAATGGTCTAGTGGTTTTCCCTTCTTTCTTCAATTTAAGTCTGAATTTGGTAATAAGGAGTTCATGACCTGAGCCATAGTCAGCTCCTGGTCTTGTTTTTGTTGACAAGAGCTTCTCTATCTTTAGCTGCAAAGAATCTGGTTTCAGTACTGACCATCTGGTGATGTCCACGAGTAGAGTCTTCTCTTGTGTTGTTGAAAGAGGGTGTTTGCTATGACCAGTGCATTTTCTTGCATAACTCTATTAGTCTTTGCCCTGCTTCATTCCACATTCCAAGGCCAAATTTGCCTTTTACTCCAGGTGTTTCTAAACTTCCCACTTTTGCATTCCAGTCCCCTATAATGAAAAGGACATCTTTTTTGGGTGTTAGTTCTAAAAGTTCTTGTAGGTCTACACAGAACCATTCAACTTCAGCTTCTTCAGTGTTACTGGCTGGAGCATAGACTTGGATTACTGTAATATTGAATGGTTTGTCTTATAAATGAACAGAGGTCATTCTGTCATTTTTGAGAGTGCATCCAAGTATCGCATTTCAGCCTCTTTTGTTGACCATGATGGCTACTCCATTTATTCTGAGGCATTCCTGCCAGCATTAATAGATATAATGGTCATCTGAGTTAAATTTACCCTTTCCAGTCCATTTTAGTTTGCTGATTCCTAGAATGTCGACGTTCACTCTTGCCATCTCTTGCTTGACCACTTCCAATTTGCCTTGATTCATGGACCTGACATTCCAGGTTCCTATGCAATATTGCTCTTTACAGCATTGGACCTTGCTTCTATCACCAGTCACATCCACAGCTAGGTATTGTTTTTGCTTTGGCTCCATCCCTTCATTCTTTCGGGAGTTATTTCTCCACTGATCTCCAGTAGCATATTGGGCACCTACTGACCTGGGGAGTTCCTCTTGCAGTATCCTATCATTTTGCCTTTTCATACTGTTCATGGGTTTCTCAAGGCAAGAATACTGAAGTGGTTTGCCATTCCCTTCTCCAGTGGACCACATTCCGTCAGACCTCTCCACCATGACCCACCTGTCTTGGGTTGTCCCGTGGGCATGGCTTAGTTTCATTGAGTTAGACAAGGCTGTGGTCCTAGTGTGATTAGGTTGTGAGCATGGTTTCAGTGGGTCTGCCCTCTGATGCTCTCTTGCAACACCTACCCTCTTACTTGGGTTTCTCGTACCTTGAGTGTGGGGTATCTCTTCATGGCTGCGGGTATCCCCTCACTGCCACTCTACCTGACCTTCAACATGGGACAGCTCCTCTAGGCCCTCCTGCACCCACACAGCCACCACTCCATGGACATTGGGTTGCTCCTCCTGGCCGTCACCCTTGACTGCCCACTTGCATAGCTCTTCTCAGCCATTCCTGTGCCATTGCAGCCTGGCACTCTCGGCCACTGCCCCTGACCTCGGACATGGGGTAACTCCTCTTGGCTGCCACCATTCAGGCATAGGGTCCTCCCGGCTTCTGCCCCTGATCTCGGATGTGGGGTAGCTCCTCTCGGCTGCACTTAGTGCGCCAGTCACAGCCTCCTGCGCTTAGTGCGCTGGTCGCAGCCGCCTGCACTTCTTTCATCTAGACTAACCTTTTTTCCTGGTAGCTTAAGTTGCCTTGCACGGGAACTTTACAATTTTGTTAGTGAACACGTTGAAAATGTTAGCATGTGCCTTTTTCCTACCACACAACTCTGAGATGCTTGTTCCTGCCTCTTGTGCTGTGCTTAGTTGCTCAGTCACATCCGACTCTGCAACTCCATGGACTGTAGCTCGCCAGGCTCCTCTGTCTATGGGGACTCTCCAGGCAAGAATACTGGAGTAGGTTGCCATGGTCTCCTTCAAGGGATCTTCCCAACCCAAGGATCTAACCCAGGTCTCCCACATTTCAGGTGAATTCTTTATGGTCTGAGCCACCAGGGAAGCCCCAGGAAACCTCTCTCTTATAACATTTAATTTAAATCCAGGGTCTATATAGCATGGAAACCTTTGGGCTCTTCGTCAACTGTCATCTCCCTATAGGAGAAACAAGGATCTTTCATTCTTTGATCCTCCCTTAACATACATAGCTGCACAGTGGGTATTTGTAATCATGTTCTCAACCAGAAAATATACTTCCTTGAGTCAAAACAGCTTTTGTGTTTTGGGAATTTCCTACTGCAAAAGAACTTTACCTCAGGTTCTGACCTTCGGGAGAATTATGTAAGACACATTATTAGTAGAGCTTTTCCTTGAATCTGGAGATACTTCATTGTGAGTACTTTGTCCTCTACTTTCTCACCACATGCATGCTTCACATAGACAATCTTACATTAATTTATGATTTGGAGGAAAGTAAGGACACTTTGTCATCTGTTTGATTTTACTACACTCATGACCCCACCTGTTTCCTAAAAAACAATGTTTGTCTGAATTATACTTATTTCTTTCAGTTAAGTATTAACTATAATTTCCTTTTAGAAAATGTCATGCTTCTCCTGGAGACAATTAGCCTCCCCAGGCCTGAGAAGCCCAACTCTGTTACTTTGTACCTATAACAGGAACAGTGGAAATTAGCCTCCCCAGGCCTGAGAAGCCCAACTCTGTTACTTTGTACCTATAACAGGAACAGTGGAAAGAAATGGGTAACACTGACTATGGTGCTGTTTAATTTGTTTAAAATAGCTTCCAGTTTCTGATTTACCATCTCAAAAATTGATTTGTAGCCATTATATAAAGCAAAACGTTTTATTTTTATGATAGCATCTGAATTATAAATAATTTTATTAACATAAAAGGGCTAGAACCATCTATAAAGCAGCTATGTGAGATAAAAAGTTCCATACCTCATGGCTGTTATCATATTTTTTTGGATGATGCCCATCAATAAAGGCAACTAAAGAGCAGTATCCAGAATGGGTGGGTTTTAAAACACTAAATAATTAATATTATATTGGAAATTATTCTAGCAGTCCTAGGGGAGATTGCAAAGAGATATATGTATGGGGAGGGCAGAAACCATTCAAGAAAAACTCAAAGTAGTAACTCTTTTCCTCACTGAATCTAGCCACATGTTAAAAACTCAGCTCAATATATTTTTACTATGCATTATTAACTCATTAAGGCTATACCCATGGAATATAGAATGGGAAACTGGCTGTAGGGTCCTGCCATTAGCACTATCCAGATAGCTCTCTCTACCTATAGAGTGAAATAGATGGCCATCTCCATGCAATGATGTGAAGAGCAATAAGAGGCATCCCATCTCCAAAATGTTACCTTTTCCTTAGCTTGTTGCTTCTTTCAATAAAGGATTAAACACCCTTGTTGGAATATAAATATTACCTGAAATGGGGAACATATTACACAGTCATCAGTCTCAACTATCACAACTAGTTTTTCCTTGAGCAAGATTTGAAAAAATGGAACAGAGGACAGGCAAATGTTGATGGGTGGAGGGGAATGAACTGAGTGGTGGTAAGTAGGAAGAGAAAATTGGAAATGAATTTTTTTTTTCACAAGCATTTCTACCAATGGGAAAGAACTGATGTAGAGGGCATGGAAAATTTAGAGATCTCCCCAAAACAAGAATGGTAATATAAGACTTTAGTTTTGACTTCCTTCACCACATCTGTCCTCAATTTACCTACTTGGGCATACTAATTTGAGGGATACATGCACATCAGGGTAGAAGTCAGGACTTCCTGATGCTCTGGCTATGATGCTGATCATAACACAGAGTTACAGAGATAGCTGCTTTTTCCTTCTTCTTTAATAACCCATTAACAATGGAAACCTTAATGTTTCTTCTGCTGAGCAGCCACAAGCTCTGCTTCAATCACCATTATCTTTGTTTGCTTTTTTGATTGTTATTCATGATTAGCTTAGTTACTTGCAATCAAACTTAAATGGATTTAACCTTGGCTTTATGCATAACTGATGTTAGTTCTACTAAAATCTGAATCTTAAAATTTACCAGCACACTGCTTAGAATTCCAAAGGGGTCTCTAGGCCTCCCTATGACCCTGCATGCTTAGTGAGCAGTGAGGTGAGAGGATCTCTAAATTTTCATTGCCTTCTTCTTGCAATTGTCCATGCTATGTGCTTAAATCTTACCTACATCCATGGAAAATAAAAGAGTGAGGATAACAGGGAAGTTTTTACAGTGAGGAACAAACTGTCAGATGAATCTTCAGAGTAGACACAGACAATTTCATGCATAAAGAGTAGAAAGTACTAATTCCCAGCCTCTGAACTAATTCCGTCACTCTTTCTCTCTGGTGCCCTGGCTGGGCTTCTTGCTTTCTGAAAGTATTATTGCTTTAGTAAATGCATTTGTAGAATTCATGTCATCTCTTCAAAAAAGAAAAGCACATGAGTCTGAGGGAAGGATGTGTAGGATGGTTATGGAGGCTTTACTTGAAGAAATAAAAATGACAGAATAACTTGGCTTTCTGTTGATTGTTTTGTTTCAGACTAAGGAATGATTCATTAACCAATTATAGCCAAAAGGAATGAACACATGAGTGAGCTTTCATGAGAATGGAACTTCAGCCCTATCAAAGTTGCCTAATAGTTGGCTGTCACAGAGCACCGTGAAAGTGTGCCTCTCTGCCCAATGTTCAGTGTAAAACTTTGTAAGGAAAGTAGGAGAGGTATAAGAAAAACAGGATAGAATTGCAGTGTGACTAGATTCTAGGAGTGATAGGAATTTGGAGAAGCCTGTGTGAATATCCCTGTATCTGCATAGTAATGTGTCTGGCTGATATCACAGTGCTTGCTTAGAAGTTTCACAATGTTAAAGTAGATACAGTACTGAATATGAAAATGGGAGCTCTAATTCTTAGTTCTACTGCTGTTACTGTGTGAAGCCTGAGAAGGAACAGACTCTTCATTTTCCCCAGCACCGAACTGAGGTAGCTGGGTAAGAAAGCATCTAAAGTCGTTTCCAAATCTAGTGCTTTGTGAGTATGAGCCTGTGGTTTTCAGTTCAGTTCAGTTCAGTCACTCAGTCGTGTCCAACTCTTTGCAGTTTTCATGAGTAATCAAATAATATCCCATTAAGGTGGACCAAAGCAAAATGCACAAATGTGTTGTGTTGGTTCCATTGAATTTTCTTTGCATTTTCTTTCTATCTCTGAAACTTATTCATGCAATTCTATTACACACATATATATATTTCACCACAATACCCCCAAATTTTGCCTGTTGAAATCATGCTCTTCTTTGAAGCCTAACCCAAAGATTATTTTTACAATTGCATTTCCCCTGATACTCTAAAACAAGAAATAAACTCTCCTTCTCAGTGCCTAGACACATAATCTGCCTTTCTCTTACAGCAGTAATCACAGCTCTTCATCTTGACTGCGTATATCTTTTTTTCCTCACACTGAGACCTGGGACTAGGTCTTACTCATTTCAGTGTCTTCCACATTTCCCTGTATCTATCACATGGGAATTGTTCAATCCATGATATAGTAAATCTTTCCAAGCCAATATTAAGATGCACTTTGTCTCTCTGAAATGTGATTGCAAATTAATAATTAAAAAAATCATAAGTATCTGAACTTAAATTTTATCTTAACTTTGAATTGTACAACAACTTCATACTTAAAAAAGTAGTTGTGGAAGTTGTACAAATTCCCAAATACCCTTCATCAAATTCATCATACATAACCACAATACAACTACCAAAATCAGGAAATTAGCAATGATCTAATGGTAGTATCTAATCTACAGATTTTACTTAAATTTCACCAATGGTCCCATGAATGTGCTTTTTGTGATCCAGCATTTAATCAAAGATCACATGCTACATTTACAGTTTTCATGTCTCTTAAATCTATTTTAAGCTGTAACAATGTTTTAGTATGTCTTTCAGATCCTTGAAACCATTAAACAAATATTGGCAATTATTATTATTATTATTTTTTTTTTTGTAGAAAGTTCCTCAAATTAAGTTTGTGATCAGATTGTGTATTTTGGTAGGAAATGGTAACCCACTCCAGTATTCTTGCCTGGAGAATCCCATGGATGGAGGAGCTTGGTGGGCTACAGTCCATGGGTCGCAAAGAGTCGGACACGACTGAGCGAGTTCACTTCACTTCACTTCACCATAGAAATAATGCATGATACTTGGTGGGTCATATCAGGAATCATATATCCATTTGTCCCATTAACAGTGATGCTATTAACTTTAATCACCTGGTTGAGTACATCCACTCTAAATTTATTATTTTTTTCTTTCAATGATTAATAATTTTCCTGTAGGGGAATTCTTTGGGACTATGTTATTATTGCAGTGTTTGTCAAGTAGTGATTTTCTATTTCTTTCATTATTTTTTACATTTACTAGCTGAAATTCTAGAAGCAGATATGAGCTTTCTCTTCTCTCCCATTTGTTTACTTATAAAATAATCTTTATATCAGAATGGACCCATGGATTCTTATTTTATATATACAATGAATACTAATCCAATACCCTTGTTATTTATTTTGGTTGAACCAACTTTTAAAGAAAAATTTTCAGTTTTAATTTTATCCTGTTCTCTCTTCTGACCTAAGAGTAGTGTATGAAACTCAAACTCTTGATTAGGGCTACCCAAAGAATAGGAAGGGAAGGGCAATCTACTCCAGAGGAACCTGGTGGGCTACAGTCCGTGGGGTCACAAAGAGTCAGATACGACTTTGCCTGTGTGTACTGAACTGTAACTTCCTCCAATTTTAAAGGAAAACTGGAGAAGGAAATGGCAACCCACTCCAGTGTTCTTGCCTGGAGAATCCCAGGGACGGGGGAGCCTGGTGGGCTGCCATCTATGGGGTCGCAAAGAGTCGGACATGACTGAAGAGACTTAGTAGTAGTAGTAGTAAAGAATAGGAGGCCCACTTTTTTCCTTAAAGAGTATCAAATCATGAGAGCACCTAGTACAATATCATGCACTCAGTGAATATTCAAAAAGAGGGTTGTTTTTTGTTGTTGTTGTTGTTGTTGTTGTTATTGAAGCAGGTAATTCTGAAGCCTTGGCAGAATGAAAGCTAAACTTCTGTTCATTATGAATAATTTTACTTTGGACCATATATTCAACCACTATTCTGTTCATCATTGTAGATGTTGAATATTGAACCAAGTTTTTTGCATCTAAAAATTGTCTAGAGGCACTGCTTACAGAACTAGGAGGTAAATAATGTTGGCATTGCTTCAAGATGACATTGGAACACTAGCATGTGTTACTGTGCTAAATTTAACCCTGTATGAATGCTACTAAATGTATTCATTTCAGTGAAGATCTTGGTTAAACACTGATAAGTTGGACAGAAGAAAAAATGGAGCTTGGGCTAAGGTAATGACCTTGGTAGGTAAGGACTTTAGAAAAGGGCAAATGGTGAAATAGAGAGCTATTTGCATGAAACAGTTCTCCCTGTAACTCCAAAGGGCAGAAAACAACCCATAGTTGCTTTCAAAGCAGCCAAATGAAGAAAACAACTCATTAAATAAAATAAAAGAAGATACTCTCTTTCCTGTGAATTCTAGCAGACCTCAGAGCTACAAATTAGAGAGACATTTCAGGTAAGTAACATTATTCACTCTAAGCAAAATGTGGTCAAAAAAAATAATAATCTGTATCCATTTGGAACTCAGTCCATAGGGTTCTAATTAATGGAAACTAGAACATATTTGTGATACCGTAGACCCAGAATGGGTCTAGTTTTGTAGGACTTGAAATACATATAACACAGCATTCCTTATGTGAGAAAAAAAAAAAAAGCATGCCATTTACTTGCAAATATTATACAAGCATGTCATCGTGTGAGCATATTGCTAACATACCTCTGAGTCTTGGAAAGTATTTATGCATATGAGGGCCTTTGAAGCTTCAACTCCATTAGCTTCACAGTAAATTTGCATGTGGGTGGATCCATAGAATGGACTACAGGAAAAACATGATATGAGTCTCCGATAACTTTCCTTGCCTGCTACAAGTCTATAGGCTTGATTGTCATAGTTATAACCAGATTTGAGGTGCCACAAATAAAACTATATTGCTTCTGTTGAAACTGTAGGATTACTGGATGGCTTTTGTAAAAGTAGACTACTCTGTGTAAGTCATTGACCCAAAGATATGGTTTGGTAGATTTCCTGTATCAAAGGACTGGTGAGGGGTAAAAGGTAGATAAGTCAATGATATGGGAGGATTATATTGGGTTGCCCAAAACAGTTCATTTGAGTTTTTCAGCAAAATAAATTTTAATGTTAAACATGTTACAACTGTAACATGTTAAACATGTTTAAAAATGCAATAAAAATATAACTTTTTGTGGCTTGTGAGTTTATGGTATTTGTTACATGAACATTTAACAAAAAGGACTGCATTTCCCAATTTTTGAATCCAGTTCAGTTTAGTTTAGCTGCTCAGTCTTGTCCGACTCTTTGTGACCCCATGAATCTCAGCACGCCAGTCCTCCCTGCCCATTGCCAATTCTCAGAGTACACTCAGACTCGCATCCATTGAGTCAGTGATGCCATCCAGCCATCTCATCCTCTGTCGTCCCCTTTTCCTCCTGCCCCCAATCCTTCCCAGCATCAGAGTCTTTTCCAATGAGTCAACTCTTCGCATGAGGTGGACAAAGTACTGGAATTTCAGCTTTAGCATCATTCCTTCCAAAGAAATCCCAGGGCTAATCTCCTTCAGAATGGACTGGTTAGATCTCCTCACAGTCCAAGGGACTCTCAAGAGTCTTCTCCAACACCACAGTTCAAAAGCATCAATTTCTTCGGCACTCAGCCTTCTTCACAGTCCAACTCTCACATCCATACATGACCACTGGAAAAACCATAGCCTTGACTAGACAGACCTGTGTTGGCAAAGTAATGTCTCTACTTTTCAATATGCTATCTAGGTTGGTCATAACTTTTCTTCCAAGGAGTAAGCGTCTTTCCCCCCCACCCCGGTCCCACAATTTATTCACTGAAAATCTTAGCTTCTATCCCATGGTTTTCCTCTGCGACTCTGCCCCACATGCGGATATTCCTTTTAACATCTTGACATTTCAGTGTTTTGATAGATCTATCAGTTGGAGTCTCTACAGGAAACATTACCACCCCTTATGGTTTTATAAGAAGAAATTTTAATGAAAGGACAACTTATGTAAGGGTCTTTTAATTTCATGGCTGCAGTCACCCTCTGCAGTGATGTTGGAGCCACAAAAAATAAAGTCGGACACTGTTTCCACTGTTTCTCCATCTATTTCCCATGAAGTGATAGGACCAGATGCCATGATCTTCATTTTCTGAATGTTGAGCTTTAAGCTAACTTTTTTACTTTCCTCTTTCACTTTCATCAAGAGGCTTTTTAGTTCCTCTTCACTTTCTTTCATAAGGGTGGTATCATCTGCATATCTGAGGTTATTGATATTTCTCCCAGCAATCTTGATTTCAGCTTCAGCTTCATCCAGCGCAGCATTTCTCATGATGTACTCTGCATATAAGTTAAGTAAGCAGGGTGACAATATGCTCCTTTTCTTATTTGGAACCAGAATGTTCCATTTCCAGTTCTAACTGTTGCTTCCTGACCTGCATACAGATTTTTCAAGAGGCAGATCAGGTGGTCTGGTATTCCCATCTCTTGAAGAATTGTGATCCACACAGTCGAAGGCTTTGACATAGTCAATAAAGCAGAAATAGATGTTTTTCTGGAACTCTCTTGCTTTTTTGATGATCTAGGGTATGTTGGCAATTTGATCTCTGGTTCCTCTGCCTTTTCTAAAATCAGCCTCAACATCTGGAAGTTCACAGGTCACGTATTGCTGAAGCCTGGCTTGGAGAATTTTGAGTATTACTTTACTAGCATGCGAGATGAGTGCAATTGTGCGATAGTTTGAGCATTCTTTGGCATTGCCTTTCTTTGGGATTGGAATGA
>SJYW01055284.1:24915-37053 GCA_006410735.1 Raphicerus campestris
GGGTTGTGGCAAATTTTAAACTTGCCTGACTCTTGGGTTTCCTCATCTGTAAGATGGGGACATCACTAGTTCTTTCTTACAAGGCTCATCATGTGAGGCACTGAGCAGAGTGACTGGCACACAGTAAGTGCTCAATGAATCCTAACAGCTGGTGCAGCCAAAACCCCAACCCACTGGTGAGAAGGTCCCCAACTGCAAACTAAGGGCAAAGATCAAAGAGAAATCCAAATGACAGTAAAAATAGTGATAACAGAAGCAGTGTAAGCTACTTTCTTCCTGTTTAAATATAAGATTTTGTATTCGCCTTTTGCCCCATACGCTTGTACTCATCTTCTCTTACATGATAATATATGGATCAGAAGTTTACTGGCATGAAATTTTGCTTATATTAGTAAAATGAAACTTTGATTGCCAGTTCTTTATTGAAAGGGCACGCAAGTTGAAATGTGATCCTAAGAAAACCAATATTCTTAGGTTTTCTTTATGATCCATGCTGTGTACATCCATGCTGTGTATTTTATGCTGTGTACATCTGTGTGTGTGCATGTTTATTACCATTTTTCTGTGATAGAGAAAATGTCCCCACTCCTGTTTGCATTATTATAATTTTAGTTTTGGTTATATTGGTATTATTTAAATGGAGGTAACACACTCTGTGTGTGTGTATGTGAGAGAGAGAGAGAGGGAGAAATACAGAGAAATATAGGAGGAAAATGCCCCAAAGAACACATTTATGAAATGAATGTTTTCCCTTTTATTTAGGGTAGAATTTTTGGATTAACTTGGATAGACTGTGCATTATCATTTTCTTAGATAACATTGAAATGTAATAAGTAAGATGTTAAAAAAACCCAAAAGATTTGTTGCAGTATTGCTTGGTCTTCTTATTTAAATTCAAAAGGTGTATTTCTTTTTTTTTTTTTTAATAGTTTTTTCTTTAAGTATTGTTTAACCATTTGTGGTTAGAGACTGTATTGGATGACTTCTGATGTCTAATTCAAGATTCTGCTTATTTAGTGTTATTTGTACAACTGAAAATATGTAAAACATGTGTAATGTCTTGAAAGATCATTTCATTCAGAGCTTCTTAGTTTCTAACTTAGTAGTTGATGATTTTTAACTTGCTACACCAAGGATGTATATAAATGAGTCAACAGAGAATGTATCCATTTTAAAAAATGTGTTCATAATAATAATTGCAAACTTAATTTCCCTAAAAAAAGGTTTAAATCTTTGCCTATGACTGAAATTTCCCTAGGACATTTTTCTCATTATCTATGTCTCTCTCCATCTCTAGATAGAAAAATCACATTTCTGCATACACACAAGCACATACATGCAGACACAGTCTTTCCCCAATATTTTTCAAAAACCATCTGAATATTAAGGTCCATTTTCCAAATCTAAGTAGTGTAGTATATTCAATTTTAGGTGATTAGATCTTACTTATTTCATATGGAAAAACTCAGATCCAGATCTTTGTTTAACATGTTAGCATTTAATAAAAATAAGTGATTGCAGCATTATTTCCTATGATCTTAGAGGAATTTCTGGGGAATAAGATCCAGAGTCACTTTTATTAGTCTTGACAGTCAAGCATACTATTTATTCACTTCTTGAATATTATTATTCAAAATCATAGTTATTTGGCTGCTTTTTAAAAGACAAAATTTTGGGCACGAATATCTCAGCTATAAATTTCCTTTGACTGTCAGCTAGTGTTTTAAATTAGACCCATCTAGTAGATCTGCTATTGTATAATACATAATCTAAGCTACAACAAAGCAAGGATAGGCAATGACTATGTGGACCAGCACTGATCTTGTAGGTGTGCTATAACATCTGAGCACCAGCAACCTTCTTCAGACTGGAGGGGTTTTGATTATGAACCATAAAGGATGATATTTGTAAAAACTTGGGAACTCTTTAAGAGAAAAGATGGTAACATAATCAAGGTGGTGATTGTCCAGAATTGTAGAAAGAAACCTTGGGATAGTTCAGCATTCAGACTTTTATAAGTGGAATTTGTTTAGTCTGGAACAGAAAACAAGGAAAGATATGGATGACTTACAGGATATTGATAATATACACACTGAGGCAGAACAGACGTTTTGAGCACAAGAAATGTAATTGCACGTGGATGGTTTGCAGACTGTTGGTTTGGCTTAGATGTACAAGACAAAATATGAAAAGTAGATGCTAAAGAAGCCACATGTACAGTGTGTAAGGCTTCCGATGGGTCTGTTTGCACTGTTGGTCTTTTGTGTTCCAGTACGGCTGCACTGCGCTGCACTATGCCTGTGAAATGAAAAACCAGACTCTCATTCCTCTGCTCCTTGAAGCCCATGCAAACCCCATGATAAAGAATAAGGTAAGCATCTGTGGACCACCGTCTGAGGTCCTTCCAGCAGCATCACTTTCTAACGTTGGCCTTGTGTTGACATAAACAAATTACCCCTGAAGTTGTTAATAGCAAATTATTAAGGAATCAAGTTGTCCCATTAAAGTTAGAATCCACTGACATTCAAAGCCCTTGCCAAGCCTGTGAGTCAGTCACACTAAACTGTTTACTAGATCCTTTGCATTGACATTTGACTTTCTTGGCGATAACTACTGTTTCTTTTTCTTCTCAGCATGGTGAGACTTCCCTGGATATTGCACAGAGATTAAAATTTTCCCAGATTGAATTAATGCTAAGGAAAGCATCATAATCTTTGCGATCTCATATGAAGAAGTAAGGCCTGGATTGTGTCTCAATCTTGGACTATGGGTCTGCAGACCACTCACTCTGGAGACCCCCGTGGTACAGGGATAACGTTGGTTGCCATGGGTAACATTTTTGAAGAGCTTTGTATTTCTAATGTCTTTTGCTCAGTGGAGTTCATTGTGGTCACAGTCCTTCTCAGGGAGACACTAAAGATGTTGGACTCTCCACATCAGTCAAAAAAAGTTGATGTTTCAAAGTTAATCTCTCCTGAAGGAAAGGATCAGTGTTCTCTCTTTTCGGTTGGACTGCTCTTATAAAGAGGCTGTCCCTTCCATATCCTTCTCCAAGAGACAAACTGTTCCTCTGAGGCTCCTTTGAGTAATAAGACGAAGAATCAAGCATATATATTTGTACAGAATGGTATATGTATGTGTGTAGATTTAGAGATTTATATGTAAATATTCCAACTTCAACAAAATCATGTATCAGTTGTCAACAACGGATATCGGCAAATGCTTCAAGTCAGCTTTTTTTTCCCTTACAAAGAGCCAATGTACCAGCACATCTCGAGAGGTCTTGCTATCAGTTTACAAATTAGAGCCGCTTCCCTGGTGGCTCAGACGGTAAAGCATCTGCCCGCAATGCGGGAGACCTGGGTTTGATTCCTGGGTCAGGAAGATCCCCTGGAGAAGGAAATGGCAATCCACTTCAATATGCTTGCCTGGAAAATCCCATGGACGGAGGAGCCTGATAGGCTACAGTCCATGCGGTCGCAAAGAGTCGGACACAACTGAGCGACTTCACTCACTTGATTTCAGACATGATTATGTGACTATCAAGTTGTTTGTTCAAAAATATTTTTATGATTCTCTTGTGAATGCAGGACAGTTACTAACCTTGTTAGTGTAATTTTTATTGATAAAAGAAAAATATTGTAAATTATTTGAATAAAAGAATTCTTTACAAGAAAGAACTATGTGATGAGGTGGCATCTGGATTAAACTTCTAGAGAAGAGATAGTGAACATTGAAATATCTGTCTCAAGTTCTTTGTCAGTGAGACAGAACAGAAATAAGCACATTTAAAAATTATTGAATTTTGCAAAACAAGACTGCATCTTGATTATTTTTAGCCATGGACTACACAGTGTGTAGTAACAAATGCAGTCTAAGAATGAAAGATTTACCATCTCCAAACAGAACAAAGGTCTAATAAAAAAATAAAGTCCAGGAAAATTTATTGAACTCTGCACAGTACCTTAAGCACATATGTTTTGAGGGAAGTAGTTGTGTGTAGATATAGATTCTGAAGACCTTAAATGTCTCTTACTACATTGTCTAAGATCCATTCACATTGAACTGAGTTATAAGGTGACTTTGAAGAGCAAAAAAAAAAAAGTGAAACTTCCAACAAATTGCCAGTATGTCTTCGGTTTGGTGTCAGAGTTTTGCAAAATCACCATACCATGTAATTCATAACTGTTGTCTTTGAAACTATGTGAAAATTGAACAATTTTCTAAAGAAATAAATCCAGATTTATAAACGAGTTACTTTACCAACAAAGGTCCGTCTAGTCAAGGCTATGGTTTTTCCAGTATTCATGTATGGGTGTGAGAGTTGGCTTATAAAGAAAGCTGAGCGCTGAAGAATTGATGCTTTTGAACTGCAGTGTTGGAGAAAACTCTTGAGAGTCCCTTGAACTGCAAGAAGTTCCAACCAGTCCATCCTAAAGGAAATCAGTCCTAAATATTCATTGGAAGGACTGATGTTGAAGCTGAAACTCCAGTACTTTGGCCACCTCATGTGAAGAACTGACTCACTTGAAAAGAGTCATGCTGGGAAAGATTGAGGGCAGGAAGAGAAGGGGACGAGAGAGGTTGAGATGGTTGGATGGCATCACTGACTCAATGGATATNTACTTTGGCCACCTCATGTGAAGAACTGACTCACTTGAAAAGAGTCATGCTGGGAAAGATTGAGGGCAGGAAGAGAAGGGGACGAGAGAGGTTGAGATGGTTGGATGGCATCACTGACTCAATGGATATGAGTTTGAGTGAACTCCGGGAATTGGCAATGGACAGGGAGGCCTGGTGTGCTGCAGTCCATGTGGTCACAAAGAGTCGGACACAACTGAGCAACTAAACTTAACTGAACTGAACTGGGTATGATTGTCTAATAACAGTACTTTTGTTAAGATCAAAACATAATGTTGCATTATGTTCATGATTTTTAAAACTTTCTTCCTCGTATATTTTTGAGATTAGTTGTTTGTCAGTTGCTTCATTTGCTATTGTTTTCTCCCACTCAGAAGGCTGTCTTTTCACCTTACTTATAGTTTCTTTTGTTGAGCAGAAGCCTTTAATTTTAATTAGATGCAGCTCAACTCCAGAAAAATAAACGATACAATAAAAAAATGGGCCAANACACTTGAGTTTTTAAATCCTGACTCTTGCACTAATACATAAACTGTGTGATCTTAGGACATTTAGTTAACCTGTCCCTATTGCTCAGTTATTTGTTCGTAAATTAGGTACACCAATAGTTTATTCTAGCTTCCTGGTGCCTCAGTGGTAAAGAATCTGCCTGCAGTGCAGGAGATGCAGGAGATGCAGATTTGATCCCTGAATCAGGAAGATATCCCCTAGTGGAGGAAATGGCAATCCACCTTATTTTCTTTCTGGGACAATCCCATGGACAGAGGAGCCTGGAAGGCTACAGCCTGTGGGATCTCAAAGACAAGTGAGCACCCACACATGCACGTGCAATAGTTTGCATTCTGTGGGATTACTGCAAAGAATGTAAAAAGATAATTCACATATGACACCAACAAGATTGACTGGTACATAGTAGGGACTTCACGAGCATTAGCTACTACTGTAATTAAAAATCACCCCTACCCCTTCAGGTAACTCCTATTCATCTTTCAGGATTCAGGTTAAGAAATCTTTCTTCAGAAAAATGTTCTTAATTTTTCTATTTTACATTTTCTTTTTTGATTTTACTGCTCTTGTGGTTAATAACTGAGTGTCTGTCTTCTCTGCTGGACTGTTAACTCCATGAACTCAGGGCTTTGATATGCTTAGATCTCTCTAACTTTGGCGCTTAGCCCAGTATTGAGGCCTAACAGGGGCTCAATTAACACTAGCTGGAAGAATACTTGAATGAGGCAAGTTGTATACCAAAATATAGGATAAATTGTATCCTTATGAATTAGTGTGTGTATATGCTCAGACACTTAGTCATGTCCCATTATTTACTACCCTATGAACTGTAGCCTGCCAGGCTCCTCTGCCCACGACATTTTCCAGGCAGGAACACTGCAGTGGGTAGCCATTTCCTTCTCCAGGGGATCTTTCGGATACAGGAACTGAAACTGCGTTACTGTGTCTTCTGCACTGGCAGGCACATTCTTTACCACTGAGCCAGATCTTTAGGAGACATCCTTCTGGCCTTTAGAAGTTCCCATACAGATTCTTCTGGGTTGTTGAGTGAAGAGAATCTCTTTAGTTGTAGATATTGCCAGTCTCCCTGGGCCTTACTCACTGGGTGTGCCCAACACCTACACAACGCTCGGGCTCCAGGAGCCCTAAGACTAAAATCCATTAAATTGGACTCTGCATGGAGAATTGTATGTGGAGAGGCAAAGTAAGAGAAAATTCTTATAATCTCTCATATAAATTAAATGAAGTAGAAGTGCTTCAGAGTACTAATTTATATGGCTTCCCCAGTGGCTCAGTGGTGAAGAATCCACCTGCAATGTAGGAAACGAGAATTTGATCCCTAGGTGGGGAAGATCCCCTGGAGAAGGAAATGGCAACACATTCCCAGTATTTGCATGTGTGTAGATTCAGAATATTTCAATAGACTATTTAGAGTTTTAGAATTCATTCAAGGAAGTTTCTGTAAAAAGCATCTTAAATCTGTATAAAGGTGTATTAAGTCTATGATAAAGCTATGGAGCACGAACATTACAGAGAATCACCTTACTCAGCGGGAGGCAGCCTCTTCTTCCCTGGGAGGATTTGTTGCAGAATGGTTACAATTATGAGTTGTGTGTTCAGGCAGACCTAGATTTGAATTCTGATTCTACCACCTACCAGGGGTGTGGCCTGATTTGAGTTGCTTAACTCATCTCAGTTCTTTGATTGGAAAAATGAGGATGGTCATATATATAGCATAGGAAGGACAGTGAAGATGAAATAATATCTTTTCAGCTTTCATCACAATGTCTGCTGTGGGATAAGTATTACTATACCATGAATGTTATTAAAATTCAGCTAAGAATGTGAGCAGAAGCCAAAAAAACATTCTGTGGGATGCCTAGAGAGGTCACATCATTTATGAATTTTACCGACAGGAAGGCCTCTCTATCATTCATAAGGGTTCTTTTATTGCCAGTCAACAGATTTACCAGTTCAAACTAGGATTAAATAGATTAGAATGGCACAAAATGTTACTAAAAAGGGCTGTCCTGAGAGTAAGAAAGGAGGTTTAACATCTTTCTAATACTGGAAAAAGTATAAGAGGAATACAATTAGCACAGACGATATAGAAATAATCATAACTCTGAGCTTGACCCAAGACACTGCAATGATTTAACTGTTCATAGGATGAACCTAAGAATTCAAGAAAAAGTTAAATTGCGTTTGAAGCTCAAAGGGATTATTATTTGCCTGAATTTACTGAAACTGTTTGAGGTGAACCCATATCCACTTACACCCAGCTTAGTGTTTTCTTTTCAGGACAATATGTTAATTTAAAACTATTTTCAACTTGCAAAAATCACCACCACATATAAATATGATACATAATGCAGATAATACACAGTTGTAAGCAATAAGCATGTAAGTTACTTCCTTTCCCCCCAAACATGGAAAATCCCAACTTACAATATTCATGAATGCTTCTGGGTCCACAGTAATAGTTGGCATATGTCCTGAATTCACATTTCTCTGGAACAANTCAGGACAATATGTTAATTTAAAACTATTTTCAACTTTCAAAAATCACCACCACATATAAATATGATACATAATGCAGATAATACACAGTTGTAAGCAATAAGCATGTAAGGTACTTCCTTTCCCCCCAAACATGGAAAATTCCAACTTACAATATTCATGAATGCTTCTGGGTCCACAGTAATAGTTGGCATATGTCCTGAATTCACATTTCTCTGGAACAAATGCGCCACCAGGATCAGAAGCCACATCTCGTTTCTGTATGAAACAATCCATTCTCTTGACAAGATTTTTGGCATGGTCCAACACCTGCATTTATCTCTTCCTGATAATATAACAACTGATTCTAAAGTCAGAAGAACCTCTAGGTTTAAAAACTCTTTCACATGCTTGCCAGCTATAATTTCTTCTCCAAATTCCAAAGCATATTAAATAAGCTTGGTTGATAGTAACGAAAGAACATAAAGTAGAATGGAAACACCATTTAGAATGTCCCAATACTATTTGACTCCTCCCATTCCATCACATGAATTGGTGTGTAGAAAGAACTTTCTCTGATGCAACTTGCATCAGATACATCAGATACAGTGCATTTGATACAACCCATAAAAATCTCTGTTCACCATCAGGTAATATGAACCTTGTTGTGCTTAGCCACTCAGTTGTGTCTGACTCTTTCCGACCCCATGGACTGTAGCCTGCCAAGCTCCTCTGTCCATGGGGATTCTCCAGGCAAGAATACTGGAGTGGGTTGTCATGCCTTCCTCCAGGGGATCTTCACAACTCAGGGATCGAACCCGGATCTCCTGCATTGCAGGCAGATTCTTTATGAATGAGCCATCAGGGAAGCTCAAAATGAACATAGAAAGGAAGCATCATTTTCTTTTTATCTAGTTCTTCAAAACAATTTTTTTTACTGGAATAAAGTTGATTTATAGTGTGTTAGTTTCAGATGTACGGCAAAGTGGATCTGTTATACATATACACATATCCCCTCTTTTTTAGATTTTTTCCTCCCATATTGGTCATTACATAGTATTGAGTAAAATTCCTTGTGTTATACAATAGGCCCTTATTAGTTATCTATTTTATATTTATGTATAGTGATGTGTATACCTTAATACCAATATTCTAATTTCTCTCCCTTTACCCTTTGTAACCATAGGTTTATTTTCGACACCTGTAAGTCTATTTCTGTTTCATAGATAAGACAAGCATATGATATCACTTATATGTGGAAACTGAAAAAAAGGTACAAATGAACTTTTTCCTATTTCTTATCTTACCTTTCTTTTGTTAAGTAGAAAGACATGAAGTCTGCAGAAAACTTTATAACCCTAATTTACAGTCACATTCTAGGGCTTTAGTGATCACTGTCCTTTGGTTGAGGGTCAATGTAGTGATAAGCATTTTTACTTAAAATGTGGAAAAAATTGTAAGATATTTTCTATTTTCAGTGATGGGTAAAAACATTGATTGAAAGACTGAATCCTCCATGTTTAGGTCATTTCTAGCTAGCTTAGCTAAATAGATGATGGATTTTATTTGGGGTTGTAATCACTAGTTAATAGCTGAGAGATTAATTTGATGGATACCTGGTAATTAAATCATCTGCAATAACTAAAGTGAGTTGCAGCCTAGTTACTTTCATGAGCTAAATGTCCCAGTTCAATCAACTGTTTGAGCAATGCCTTACCCAACTAATATTTAAGCAAAGCAGGAGAATAGTCTTACTGTCACTATAAGTAAAGAAGGTGTTAGAATTTAAGAAAAAATACTATTTAAAGTAAAATATTTCTTTTCTTTTACATCAAATCTTCAGAACTGAGGTACCAGCAGCCACACTAAACGAGAGACTTTTGGAATGTGGTTGGTGAAGAAACTAAAGCTAAAACAGGAATGGTGAGTCTGTGAGTAAATACCCACCCACACTTTCAGCCTCACCCACTCTGGGCTGCCTGGCATAGACATGAGGAGATGAGCTTGCAGCTCTTATTTGCACCAATCTCAACATCTCCACCACTAAAGATCTGATGTGTGCTAAGAGTATGCTTTGACCTAATTTAAGAGAGCACATAGATGGGGAAATAGTGGAAACAGTGAGAGACTTTATTTTGGGGGGCTCCAAAATCATTGCAGATGGTGATGCAGCCATGAAATTAAAAGACACTCCTTGGAAGGAAAGTTATGACAAACCTAGACAACATATTAAAAAGCAGAGACATTAGTTTGCCAAAAAAGGTCCATCTAGTTAAGGAGAGATAACTCAAATAAATAAATATAGGACTTTTAAAAGGCAACAGTATAGCAGGTACCACAGAAATACCTTTTAAAGGTATTTTAAAGGATCCAATGAAACCATATGAACAATTACATGTCAACAAATTGGATAACCTAGAAGAAAGGGATAGATTCCAAGGAACATGATTCTCAAATTCTCTAGAACTTCATCAAGTNATTTGCCAAAAAAGGTCCATCTAGTTAAGGAGAGATAACTCAAATAAATAAATATAGGACTTTTAAAAGGCAACAGTACAGCAGGTACCACAGAAATACCTTTTAAAGGTATTTTAAAGGATCCAATGAAACCATATGAACAATTACATGTCAATAAATTGGATAACCTAGAAGAAAGGGATAGATTCCAAGGAACATGATTCTCAAATTCTCTAGAACTTCATCAAGTGATAAATTTAGGGTATGAATATTTATGAATTCACCTAAACAGATTATACCTTCTATAATATCATCAACCTCAATATTGTACCATGGTTATTTTTAAACCTTCTAATTTTCCTTGTGCATAAATGTAAACATAAGTACATTCTGCTGTTTAAATAATGTTTAAAATATCCCCCACCCCCCAAAATTTAGATGTTTATTTCTTTGGCTGTGCCAGGTCTTAGTTGCAGCCCTCAAAATCTTCTATCTTCTTTGAGCCATGCGGGATCTTCAGTTATAGCATGCCGATCTAATTCCCTAACCAGGGATCAAATCCAGCCTCCCTGCATTTGGAGTGCAGAGTCAGCCATTGGACCAACAGCGAAGTCCCTGTAAATTTTTAAAAAATTAACTACAACTAATTTTAGAGTTTAATAGCTTTATTTTAAAATGAAACAATTTATATTATAAGAAAAGAATCATCACATATTGATTAATGCAGCTGAGCGATACTTGGATCTTGTGCATGCTCAGTTATGTCCGACTCTTTGTGACCCAGGGACTGTAGCCCACAAGGCTCCTCTGTCCATGGGATTCTCCAGGCAAGAATACTGGAGTGGGTTGCCATGCCCTCCTTCAGGGGATCTTCCCACCCCAAGAATCAAACCCTCATCTCTTGTATCTCTTGCATTGGCAGGTGGATTCTTTACCATTGTGCCACCTGGAATAAATGCAGCTGAGAGATAGTGATTGATCTCAAAACATACATTTTTAGGTATGTGTGACAAAAGGGAGGGCAGATAAACCAAAAGAGCATTTGCCAGGTGGCCCAGAGTCTCTTGTGAGATAACTCACATTGAGAGAAGGAATAGGGCATCTGTTTGTACAAGAGCTTTGGTCATTTGATCATAGTGTGATCCTGACAAGAGCACTGACTTGGGCCTTCAGGCACATTTCATGGTATAACCTTCACTGGACTTTGGACTCTATAATCCAAAACTGGACTGGGTTTTGGATTATAGAACCTGAATGAATTATTTTACTAAAACTCTAACTTTGGGGGAAAGCAGCACTTGAGAGCCCTTTAGACTGAGCTCTAATTCCATATTTCCTTGAGTATTCAGGATGTACCCACTTTTTCTTTTTTAAACCTTTAATCCAGCATGTTTCCAAAGAAAATCACCCTCTTTTTTTTCTTTCGCAATTCCTCTTTTGTCCCCTCAATTTTAGACTCTTTTCCCCCGTCATCCTGAAAGCTGGAATCTTAGACATTTTCTTATATTCTATGAGTCTGAGTGAACTCTGGAAGTTGATGATGGACGGGGAGGCCTGGTGTGCTGCGATTCATGAGGTCGCAAAGAGTAGGACATGACTGAGTGACTGAACTGAACTGTATATTTACATATTTATATACAGCTCTGGGAGTCTCTGTCATATAAAAGGTTTTTTCACTTCAATATTTTAAATTATCTCATTCAATGTAAATATTGCATAAAGCTACACTGTATGGTTGGGTGGCATTGCCAACTAGATGGACATGAATTTGAGCAAGCTCTGGGAATTGGTGATGGACAAGGAAGCCTGGCATGCTGCAGTCCGTGGGGTCACAAAGAGGTGGACACGACTGAGCGACTGAACTGACTGACATTATATGTATCAAGATAGTGTGTTGTGCCAAATATTCCTTGATGGCTTACAGCTTGTTTGTAAACTTTTGTTATTATAAATAATACCATGCAATTACCCTTGTATGTATATACATATATGTGTGTGTGTGTATATATATATATATATATATATATATATATA
>SJYW01055284.1:40397-58036 GCA_006410735.1 Raphicerus campestris
TATATATATATATATATATATATATATATATAGTGAGCACATGTGAGAGTATTTTTATAGAAAAGATTTATAGATATAAATACTGGGTCAGAGTATACCATCTACATTTCCATAGCTACTGCTTAGTTGCCTTCAAGAGACCAAATTAACCTAAGTTCTCCTAACAGGGTATGAACATGCTTGTTTCTCCACATTTTCCTTCATCCATTCTGACTTCGTAAATCTTTTAAATTTTGCCAGTATGATGGGATCAAGACATCTCATTGTAATTTTAGTTTGCATTTTCTTTCTTTCTTTCTTTTTTTTGGCAACATTACATGGTTTATGGGATCTTGGTTCCCTGACCAGGGATTGAGCCCAGAACCTTGGCACTGAAAGAACTGAGTCCTAATCACTGGGCCAGCACCAGGGAATTCCTCCATTGGTTTAAGTTATAATGAAATTGAGAATTTAGTTATAATGAAATTTAGTTATAATGAAATTTTTTTCTATCATCATGGTAGATTTAATGCATCTATAATTAAGGAGAAAAAATTTAGTATGGATATAAAATTTTGAACACAATACTTGTTCTTTTTTGGGTAAAAATAATATATGCTATCTTTTTTGTCCATAATACAGGATCATTTATATAAATTGAAAAAATTTTTATTGGAGTATAGTTGACTTACAATGTTAAGTTAGTTTCATGTGGACAGCAACATGAATCAGTTACACATATACAAATAGTCATTCTTTTTTTTTTAATATTCTTTTTCCATATAGGCCATTACAACATATTGAGTAGAGTTCTCTGTGCTATTACTAGATATCTATTTTACATATAGTAGTATGTACATATATATCAATTCCAATCTTCCATGAAAATGAGACTTTTAAAATGTTTTGGCTATTTGATTTTCTTTTATGAATTGCTTTTTATTATTAGCTTGTTTTCTCTGTGTTTTTCAATTTGTCTGGGCTTTTAATTTTCTGTGGATATTTGTCATCAGTTTGTTATATATATTACACATATTTTCTCCTTTAAATTTTTCAATTGCAGTGCCTTTCTTTAGCTATTAATTCATCATGCAGAAGTGCTAAGATATTACAAGTTAAGTCTCTTGAGGTTTTCACTTTGGGTTTCTGGATTTTCTGAACCTTAAGACAGTTTTGTTTTACTGAGGTTATACAAATACATTTCATATTCTTTTAAATATTTTCACAATATTTTTTTCTTAGAACTCTGGACCATTTGAAATTTATTTTTCAGTATGAGTAGGTATTTAATGTGTATTATTTTTTCTTTCTAAATAGTTATTTAATTTAACCAGTATCAATTATCATATAGTCTTTTCTGATTCCACTACTTGAAAGCCACCTTTACCCTTTCACCTTATACTGCAAAATCCTGAAGCTTCTAAGCTTAACATGATTTTCCTAGAACAATTCTTCTCAGAGGGGAGTGATTTCATCTCCCAAGGAAGCTTCAGCAATGTCTAGAGACATTTTTGGATGTCACCACTATAGGAATCTTACTCTAGTGGTAGAGGCCAGGAGTGCTGCTAAGCAGCGGACAGTGCACAGGATGGGTCCCCAAAGAATATCCCAACCCCAACTGTCAGTAATGCTGAGGCTGGGAAATCTTGGCCTATAGAGTCATCACAGTGTAGTTTAGTTGCTAAGTTATGTCAGACTTAGCAACTCCACAGACTGTAGCCTATCAGGCTCCTCTTTCCATTGGATTTCCCAGGTAAGAATGCTGTGGGTTGCATGTCCTTTTCTAGGGGGTTATCTTCTGAATATCTGAATCAACAGAGATTGAATCTGCATCTTCTGCGTTGGCAGGTAGATTCTTTACCACTGAGCCACATCTGAGGTGACTCAGGCCCACAGAGTCATCACAGTATATGAATATAAGCTTGAAAAAAAGTCCTGTTTAGAAAAGGTGTGTGAACATATTTTTAAAATCAGCATTTAAAACTATTGTTTTTTGTATCTGTTGACAAATTCTCTGAGAGCTGTTTTGCAAATGAGCTTGTCATCATGATTTAGTACCTGTTTTGCAGGCAAGAAAAACAAAAGAGCTTTCCTCATTGTCATTTCTATGCAATACTCCCTATTCTCATAACTAAAATATTTTATGCTCACCAACTGTAGAACACCATGTTTTATCCTCTGGATGACAGATACGTATATTAAGTGTGTGTTCAAATCACTGGCTTTTACTGGATCAGATATGGACCAAGTTTTCAAACCTGATGTCACCTCTCGTATGCAAGAAAATCAGACTGAGAATCATCTGATTGATGAGGCTGGTTTCAGTTCCCACCCTAAACCAATTGAATCAGAGTATCTGGGCTTGGGGTCCAGGCATCAGTATTTTTATCATATGAATCAGATGGTTCTAAGGAAGACCGGGGTTTGGGGGTTGCTGCCTTGCAGCGCTCACAGACATCCTGCTTGCAGGAGGAGAAACTCTAATCTCTGTGCAGCAAATTGTTCTAGCCTTGTTCCTTCCCCAGAGATGAATTTGGTTCCAGATAGTGAAATAAGACTGGGGGCTTCCAGGGCTAAAGATTTTCCTTATAGTCACCAGCACAAAAAATGTAGTAAAATGATGATTCATAATGACTCACAATTTCTTTGAGTTTTTAAAATGTGTAAGGAGAAATCATAGGGGTTGAAGAAACAAAAATAACAGCTAATGATAGTTTATTAGCTTCCTTTCATCTCAAGGTTGATTTAAACATTAATTATCATAAAACTGGACTGCACTTAAAAAATATAGTAAAGCCTAGGGAACAAGAGCATGAGGATTTGGTCTGAATGATGCTAGGTAGAAAACATCATGGAGCACCTAAGTCCACCTATTGGGACATCTTGCAAATAGTCTGATCAACTAAACTTTCCATGGTTTATTGTGATGGTTAGCATATATGGCCACCCAGTCCCAGAGATAAAAAAGCTCTCAAAACAGCAATGACGGGGCTGAATTTCAAAAAACTGCTTCAACAACAGTGAAAGAATTTTCTTAAGTACATTTAACAATTAGGGGAAAGTTATCTTGAATTCTTTATATCTTGGCATTCCCAATTTTTCAGCTTTTAATAGATTCATTATGTTAATTATCAAAATGATTTCCTGAAGAACATGTCAAAAACCAGAAAATTTGCAATGAATTGACAAAAAATTCTGGTATATCTTTCCAACAGGGACTATAGAGCTTATTCTTAATTACATTAATACAGAATAAATGAAATTTATCAAAACAATAACAAATCCAGAAACTTCATGTAAATAATTTTAAAACAATACCCTTAAAGACATAGAAGAAAAGCAGTTTTTTCCTGCTCTTTCAAATCTATGCTATACCAATGAAGGATGGTATAATTGAGGATCATAAAAGACTAGCTGTCACTGAGTTGATTAAAAAATTTATTTTTCCAGGGCCATTGAAGGAGTAAGTGTGAGAATGTGTAGATTTAGTTATGACGCCTAGAAACACCAACTGAAGCCTCAGGTCACAGGGGCACCTTGCAGAGAGTCCCACCTGGAAGGGACGATCAATGGTAGTGGAATCCAACAGACCTGTGTTTAAATCCCAACTCTGCCTCTCACCAGCTGTGCACCCCTGGACAATTTTCTGATTTTCTTTTTTCTTACCTATAAATTGATAACAATAATAACACCTTGCTTGCATCATTGTTGTAAAGTTTAAGCAAAGTATGTGTGTGAGGTGCACAGCATGATGCCTGGCACTCAGAGGCTACCTACTAAGTTGTTATTTGTTGTTCTTAACCTTATTTCTAGGATTATGTTCAATTTGCCTGGCTTGAGGTGGAGAAGACTGGAAATAAAGTTGATTACTTGGAAATTCTCTACCTCGTATTTTAATATATACATAGAACCTGGAATGGGCACCCCCAACAACAAGCCATGCTCTTTAGCTGGCAGAGTTTGCTGTATGAGGTTTGGCAAAGCCACTTGACTGGCCAGGCTGCTCTGGGTGTCATGGACTTTGCCATGACAGCATCTAGCAAGCAGGGAATTTGGAAGTTCTCAATCTAATAACTTGTGTGGACAGCCAAAGGTGAAATTTACTTTAAGGTTACANTGAAATTTATTTTTCAGTATGAGTAGGTATTTAATGTGTATTATTTTTTCTTTCTAAATAGTTATTTAATTTAACCAGTATCAATTATCATATAGTCTTTTCTGATTCCACTACTTGAAAGCCACCTTTACCCTTTCACCTTATACTGCAAAATCCTGAAGCTTCTAAGCTTAACATGATTTTCCTAGAACAATTCTTCTCAGAGGGGAGTGATTTCATCTCCCAAGGAAGCTTCAGCAATGTCTAGAGACATTTTTGGATGTCACCACTATAGGAATCTTACTCTAGTGGTAGAGGCCAGGAGTGCTGCTAAGCAGCGGACAGTGCACAGGATGGGTCCCCAAAGAATATCCCAACCCCAACTGTCAGTAATGCTGAGGCTGGGAAATCTTGGCCTATAGAGTCATCACAGTGTAGTTTAGTTGCTAAGTTATGTCAGACTTAGCAACTCCACAGACTGTAGCCTATCAGGCTCCTCTTTCCATTGGATTTCCCAGGTAAGAATGCTGTGGGTTGCATGTCCTTTTCTAGGGGGTTATCTTCTGAATATCTGAATCAACAGAGATTGAATCTGCATCTTCTGCGTTGGCAGGTAGATTCTTTACCACTGAGCCACATCTGAGGTGACTCAGGCCCACAGAGTCATCACAGTATATGAATATAAGCTTGAAAAAAAGTCCTGTTTAGAAAAGGTGTGTGAACATATTTTTAAAATCAGCATTTAAAACTATTGTTTTTTGTATCTGTTGACAAATTCTCTGAGAGCTGTTTTGCAAATGAGCTTGTCATCATGATTTAGTACCTGTTTTGCAGGCAAGAAAAACAAAAGAGCTTTCCTCATTGTCATTTCTATGCAATACTCCCTATTCTCATAACTAAAATATTTTATGCTCACCAACTGTAGAACACCATGTTTTATCCTCTGGATGACAGATACGTATATTAAGTGTGTGTTCAAATCACTGGCTTTTACTGGATCAGATATGGACCAAGTTTTCAAACCTGATGTCACCTCTCGTATGCAAGAAAATCAGACTGAGAATCATCTGATTGATGAGGCTGGTTTCAGTTCCCACCCTAAACCAATTGAATCAGAGTATCTGGGCTTGGGGTCCAGGCATCAGTATTTTTATCATATGAATCAGATGGTTCTAAGGAAGACCGGGGTTTGGGGGTTGCTGCCTTGCAGCGCTCACAGACATCCTGCTTGCAGGAGGAGAAACTCTAATCTCTGTGCAGCAAATTGTTCTAGCCTTGTTCCTTCCCCAGAGATGAATTTGGTTCCAGATAGTGAAATAAGACTGGGGGCTTCCAGGGCTAAAGATTTTCCTTATAGTCACCAGCACAAAAAATGTAGTAAAATGATGATTCATAATGACTCACAATTTCTTTGAGTTTTTAAAATGTGTAAGGAGAAATCATAGGGGTTGAAGAAACAAAAATAACAGCTAATGATAGTTTATTAGCTTCCTTTCATCTCAAGGTTGATTTAAACATTAATTATCATAAAACTGGACTGCACTTAAAAAATATAGTAAAGCCTAGGGAACAAGAGCATGAGGATTTGGTCTGAATGATGCTAGGTAGAAAACATCATGGAGCACCTAAGTCCACCTATTGGGACATCTTGCAAATAGTCTGATCAACTAAACTTTCCATGGTTTATTGTGATGGTTAGCATATATGGCCACCCAGTCCCAGAGATAAAAAAGCTCTCAAAACAGCAATGACGGGGCTGAATTTCAAAAAACTGCTTCAACAACAGTGAAAGAATTTTCTTAAGTACATTTAACAATTAGGGGAAAGTTATCTTGAATTCTTTATATCTTGGCATTCCCAATTTTTCAGCTTTTAATAGATTCATTATGTTAATTATCAAAATGATTTCCTGAAGAACATGTCAAAAACCAGAAAATTTGCAATGAATTGACAAAAAATTCTGGTATATCTTTCCAACAGGGACTATAGAGCTTATTCTTAATTACATTAATACAGAATAAATGAAATTTATCAAAACAATAACAAATCCAGAAACTTCATGTAAATAATTTTAAAACAATACCCTTAAAGACATAGAAGAAAAGCAGTTTTTTCCTGCTCTTTCAAATCTATGCTATACCAATGAAGGATGGTATAATTGAGGATCATAAAAGACTAGCTGTCACTGAGTTGATTAAAAAATTTATTTTTCCAGGGCCATTGAAGGAGTAAGTGTGAGAATGTGTAGATTTAGTTATGACGCCTAGAAACACCAACTGAAGCCTCAGGTCACAGGGGCACCTTGCAGAGAGTCCCACCTGGAAGGGACGATCAATGGTAGTGGAATCCAACAGACCTGTGTTTAAATCCCAACTCTGCCTCTCACCAGCTGTGCACCCCTGGACAATTTTCTGATTTTCTTTTTTCTTACCTATAAATTGATAACAATAATAACACCTTGCTTGCATCATTGTTGTAAAGTTTAAGCAAAGTATGTGTGTGAGGTGCACAGCATGATGCCTGGCACTCAGAGGCTACCTACTAAGTTGTTATTTGTTGTTCTTAACCTTATTTCTAGGATTATGTTCAATTTGCCTGGCTTGAGGTGGAGAAGACTGGAAATAAAGTTGATTACTTGGAAATTCTCTACCTCGTATTTTAATATATACATAGAACCTGGAATGGGCACCCCCAACAACAAGCCATGCTCTTTAGCTGGCAGAGTTTGCTGTATGAGGTTTGGCAAAGCCACTTGACTGGCCAGGCTGCTCTGGGTGTCATGGACTTTGCCATGACAGCATCTAGCAAGCAGGGAATTTGGAAGTTCTCAATCTAATAACTTGTGTGGACAGCCAAAGGTGAAATTTACTTTAAGGTTACATAATTTGGTTGTCTGTAGCAATTAAAATATCAAATTTATTATTAGCTGTGTGTGCACCTTGCACAAACCTTTTCTGAAATAGGCAAAGACTTTTAAAAGACCTTCCACATTTTGCCCTACTGGGGACTGTCCATCTGCAACACCTTTCTGGAACCTGAAAACACTGACTTTGAACATGTTTATGCGTGTCATGCTTCAGTTGTGTCTGACTCTTTGTGACCCTGTGGACTGCGGCTTGCCAGGCTCCTCTGTCCCTGGAATTCTCCAGGCGAGAGTACTGGAGTGGGTTGCCATGCCCTCCTCCAGGGGATCTTCCCAACCCAGTGATCAAAACTGCATATCTCGAGCCTTCTGCATCGGCAGGTGGGTTCTTTACCGCTAGCGCCACCTAGGAAGCCCAGAAGTTTTTTTATAAATTCATCTGCTGTTGCTGCTAAGTCACTTCAGTCGCAAATACCCTTAAAAAATTTCCTTACTTATTTTTTCCCCTTTAAGAAGTCACTCCAGTTCCAGAGCATCGTTTTCTGCCCTCGTCTTTCTCCAGTAGATAGCCAAGTGAGGAGAAAGACAAGCATATTCTCTTACTTATAATATAAAATATGAAATAAAAAGCTTTTTTTTCTCTTTCTTCCCAAAAGGTTATTGCTTATTTTCCTCTTTTATTTACCTAAATGTGCAATTCATTGTCTTTAAAAGAAAATTTTTCCCAATATAAAATTTTATAACTCTCTGATGGGAAATCTGGCAATAAGTATTAAAAAAATTAAGTATTCTTAATTCAGAAATTTATTTCTAGGAGCCATCAGTAGTGAACAAAAATATTTTCAAGGAACAGGGTGAAAAGTTGGAAACAGCAAAAATAGCCACATGAGTGAAATAGTTACAGAAATTCTGCTTTATCCTTACCACCCAGTACTACTCTGTTATTACAAAAATATTATAAATGTTTTATCATAGCTAATGCAAAAGTGTTTATGTTTTAATGGAGGAGAATGAAGGCTACTCCACACTATTTATTGGATATTTTTTAAGTTATAAGCAGACGTGAGGAGAAAGGGGACCAGAGAAAAATCTATCAAAATATTAAAAAGGAATTTTCTCTGGGGAGGGGGTTACCGGTTATTTATTTATTTATGTTAGCTTTTCTCTATGCTTAAAAAAATGTCTGTCATTAACAAATTTTACTTTTGCAATGGTACAAGAACACAGTTATTTTTTTCAAACTTGAGAAAACACTCCCAAGCCTATTTTAATCTAATAGAAAGGCAGTGTCATTTAGGAGCAAGAAGAACTATAGCTGTGACCTACCTCAGTACAAAGTCCATTCGCTGAAGGTTCAGGAAGCCTGTCTCCTCAGCTCAGACACTACAGTATAAAAGGAGGTTGCAGTAGAAGAGGAAGCAGGATACTGACCACACAAAGCTGCTTGCCCTATAATCGGCCATGGTTTAGGTAACCAGCTTCACTGCCTCAGGCCTAAATTCTTCTGTAGTTGCTTTCATCTGTGACTACCCTTTTCTCTGATGCCCTTGTGGAATTCATTAGGCAGTGTTTCCTAAGTGCAGATGTGCAAGACTGGGCTATGCAAGATTTTAGCTGATAACACGTGCATGGTATTAAATAATGTTGTATCACTTCGTATGAGAATTAAGTCTCTGTATTAGTTTCCTATTGCTGCTGTAACAAATTACCACAAACCTGTCCTGTGCTTAGTTGCTCAGTTGTGTCTGACTCATTTAGACCACATGGACTGTATGTAGCCTCCCAGGCTCCTCTGTCCACGGGGTTTCTTGAGGCAAGAATACTGGAGTGAGTTGCCATGCCCTCCTCCAGGGGATCTTCCCCATCCAGGGATTGAACCCAGGAATTTTGCATTGCAGGCAATTTTTTCCATCTGAGCCACCAGGGAAGCTCATGATATAAGTTTATTCTCTTATAGTTTTGAAGGTTAGAAAGTTGGAGAGGTTGATCGGGTTGTATTCTTTCTAGAGACTTCCATGCCTTTTCCTGCTTCTAGAGGCTTCCTGCATTCCTTGGCTCCTGGTGTATCACATCACTTCTGGTTGTTCCATTGTCATAGATCCTTTTTTTGACTTTGATCTTCTTGCCTCCCTCTTATAAGGACCCTTGTGATTACACTGGGCCTATGCAGATAACCTAGAATAAACGCTCCACCTCAAGTATACTAACTTAAGCACATCTCTAAATTTTCTCTTGCCGTGTAAGGTCATATATTCACAGGTTTCTGGGATTAGGACATGGACCTCTTTCAGCTGGAGGGAGGAGGGCATTATTCACTTTATTCATCCTACCACAGTCTCTCTATATAATTTCTTTCACTCTTTTGAGTGCATCAAGAAGAAAGTCTAACTTTGGTTTCTGTCTCTTTTTCTAACATTTGTTAACTTCTCTTTCAAATGAAGAGCCCATATTGAACAAAAACAAGGCAGTTCTGAAACTCAAGTGTCCTGAATAGTAATCAATTTTCTTCTCAATCATCTCCTTTTCGTTGTTGCTGTTTATGCATGCGCACTCTGACTCTATGTGATCCCATGGACTGTAGCCCACCAAGCTCCTCTGTCCACAGGATTTTCCCAGCAATACTGGAGTGGGTTGCCATGCTCNATATAAAATATGAAATAAAAAGCTTTTTTTTCTCTTTCTTCCCAAAAGGTTATTGCTTATTTTCCTCTTTTATTTACCTAAATGTGCAATTCATTGTCTTTAAAAGAAAATTTTTCCCAATATAAAATTTTATAACTCTCTGATGGGAAATCTGGCAATAAGTATTAAAAAAATTAAGTATTCTTAATTCAGAAATTTATTTCTAGGAGCCATCAGTAGTGAACAAAAATATTTTCAAGGAACAGGGTGAAAAGTTGGAAACAGCAAAAATAGCCACATGAGTGAAATAGTTACAGAAATTCTGCTTTATCCTTACCACCCAGTACTACTCTGTTATTACAAAAATATTATAAATGTTTTATCATAGCTAATGCAAAAGTGTTTATGTTTTAATGGAGGAGAATGAAGGCTACTCCACACTATTTATTGGATATTTTTTAAGTTATAAGCAGACGTGAGGAGAAAGGGGACCAGAGAAAAATCTATCAAAATATTAAAAAGGAATTTTCTCTGGGGAGGGGGTTACCGGTTATTTATTTATTTATGTTAGCTTTTCTCTATGCTTAAAAAAATGTCTGTCATTAACAAATTTTACTTTTGCAATGGTACAAGAACACAGTTATTTTTTTCAAACTTGAGAAAACACTCCCAAGCCTATTTTAATCTAATAGAAAGGCAGTGTCATTTAGGAGCAAGAAGAACTATAGCTGTGACCTACCTCAGTACAAAGTCCATTCGCTGAAGGTTCAGGAAGCCTGTCTCCTCAGCTCAGACACTACAGTATAAAAGGAGGTTGCAGTAGAAGAGGAAGCAGGATACTGACCACACAAAGCTGCTTGCCCTATAATCGGCCATGGTTTAGGTAACCAGCTTCACTGCCTCAGGCCTAAATTCTTCTGTAGTTGCTTTCATCTGTGACTACCCTTTTCTCTGATGCCCTCGTGGAATTCATTAGGCAGTGTTTCCTAAGTGCAGATGTGCAAGACTGGGCTATGCAAGATTTTAGCTGATAACACGTGCATGGTATTAAATAATGTTGTATCACTTCGTATGAGAATTAAGTCTCTGTATTAGTTTCCTATTGCTGCTGTAACAAATTACCACAAACCTGTCCTGTGCTTAGTTGCTCAGTTGTGTCTGACTCTTTTAGACCACATGGACTGTATGTAGCCTCCCAGGCTCCTCTGTCCACGGGGTTTCTTGAGGCAAGAATACTGGAGTGAGTTGCCATGCCCTCCTCCAGGGGATCTTCCCCATCCAGGGATTGAACCCAGGAATTTTGCATTGCAGGCAATTTTTTCCATCTGAGCCACCAGGGAAGCTCATGATATAAGTTTATTCTCTTATAGTTTTGAAGGTTAGAAAGTTGGAGAGGTTGATCGGGTTGTATTCTTTCTAGAGACTTCCATGCCTTTTCCTGCTTCTAGAGGCTTCCTGCATTCCTTGGCTCCTGGTGTATCACATCACTTCTGGTTGTTCCATTGTCATAGATCCTTTTTTTGACTTTGATCTTCTTGCCTCCCTCTTATAAGGACCCTTGTGATTACACTGGGCCTATGCAGATAACCTAGAATAAACGCTCCACCTCAAGTATACTAACTTAAGCACATCTCTAAATTTTCTCTTGCCGTGTAAGGTCATATATTCACAGGTTTCTGGGATTAGGACATGGACCTCTTTCAGCTGGAGGGAGGAGGGCATTATTCACTTTATTCATCCTACCACAGTCTCTCTATATAATTTCTTTCACTCTTTTGAGTGCATCAAGAAGAAAGTCTAACTTTGGTTTCTGTCTCTTTTTCTAACATTTGTTAACTTCTCTTTCAAATGAAGAGCCCATATTGAACAAAAACAAGGCAGTTCTGAAACTCAAGTGTCCTGAATAGTAATCAATTTTCTTCTCAATCATCTCCTTTTCGTTGTTGCTGTTTATGCATGCGCACTCTGACTCTATGTGATCCCATGGACTGTAGCCCACCAAGCTCCTCTGTCCACAGGATTTTCCCAGCAATACTGGAGTGGGTTGCCATGCTCCCCTCCAGGGCATCTTCCTGACCCATGGATTGAACCCAAATCCCCTGCCATCTCCTGCATTGCAGGCATCTTCTTTACTGCTGACCCACCAGGGAAGCCCTATTATGTTTCTGGTTATCCTCAAATTCTAGCAAATAATATTTTTCCCTCTCATTTACAGTAATTGTGGGAAGATTAGTTTTAAAAGTAATTTAATTAAATAGGCAAATTGATTTTGAGGCTTTTAAATAAGTAGTACTAAAGGTGGCATACAGATGGGGCAAACATTGTGAATGAGGAATGTGAATGACTACAGTTTAGGGAATATTGCTGTAGTAGAACACTACCCTCATTAAAATTAGGGAAGAATCAGGGGATCCAGGGATGGTTCTGCCTCTCACTTAGCTTTGCATAGGCCGCCCCGGAACAGACAAAATTTCCTTTCCTTTCCTTTTGACTGTTGGTTCTGTAGCTGCTAGAGGATAAGCCAGCAAGACAGAGAACAAGACGTCCCTTTTCATTCTGGGCATTGGCAAATTGCCAGTGGAAGATCTATGGGGTAACATGCATTGAACGTTGGATTAGTGCATATCACCTTGCAAGTCTTGCTGAAGGGGAAAGAAAAGTCCTTGAATGCTGGTGGTCTTATTCTAGTAAATGACTATAGGTCAGGGCAACATAAGGAGAAAAAGGTCAGATCCATAAGAAAAGCAGCAATACAAAGCTGCAGCATTCAGACAGGAGATGATCCTTTCAGTTTGAAGGTAGAGGGGAACAGGTGAGAAGGGAATAAATGGAGAATGTGGAAAATCAAGAGACTCTTCATGATGAAGACTTTTTTCTTCAGAGACTTCACCAGGCCTTTCCTTAGGAAGCATTTGAGGAGGGAGGCTTCATCATTGCCATCACTTGGGTTTTTTCCTTGACACCATCCTTGGTATGAGAAAGATTTCCTGAGTCCCTTGCCAAACTTGCTAATGTGCTGATATAAAACTAGAGTTAAATTTTCTCCCTGTTAAAATCATAAGATATCTTAAATTATGAGTCTTCTGTTAATAAAGTTTATAAAAGGATTTTATTTACCTTTTATGTTATGTGCCCATGAATTACAGATTCTATGTCTTTTCAATATTTCTTGTATTTCACACTGACTTGCTCAAATCTTTATTTTTAGAAAACTAAGTCTTTTCAATAAAAGAGTAAGTTTTTTAAAACTTGTAATTTTCTGTATTTGCCTTTCCAACCTTAAATAATTGGAAGCATGGATATGCATTGCACCAATCCCTCCACCCCAAAAATCTATTTAAAGAATTATTTACTAGTGAACAATTTTTATAACATTTGCATTTCCCATCACACACATGTATCAGTTTTATGGTATGAATAGTATTGTCTCACTATTTCATTATTTAACTGTTGTTAACATGTAAACATAAGCGGTTTCCACATAGCCTTGTGATAAGTCTAAGCCCGGGCGGCTGCGACCCAGCGCACTAAGCGTGGGCGGCCTGCGACCCGGCGCACTAAGTGCGGCCGAGAGGAGTTACCTTATGTCTGAGGTCAGTAGTGGCCGGGAGGAGACACCCAGCTCTGAGGTCAGGGACAGCGGCTGAGAGGAGCTACCCTGTGTCCGAGGCCGGGGTGGCCGCCGAGAGGAGCTACCCCACATCCGAGGCCAGGGGTGGCCAGGAGAAGCCACCTCACGCCCAAGGCCATGGTCGGTGGCCCTGAGGAGGAGCCACCCTGCACCTGAGGCCAGGGGCAGCAGCCGGGAGTGTAAGGTCAGACCCTGGGGGCCATGATGGGCTGCCCCTCCTCTCCCTCCCGCCAGCGAGAAGGTCCCTGATGGAAGGATCCTCCCAGATCCCCGGGACCAATGACAGCACACTTCGCCTGTTGCCNAATAAAGTTTATAAAAGGATTTTATTTACCTTTTATGTTATGTGCCCATGAATTACAGATTCTATGTCTTTTCAATATTTCTTGTATTTCACACTGACTTGCTCAAATCTTTATTTTTAGAAAACTAAGTCTTTTCAATAAAAGAGTAAGTTTTTTAAAACTTGTAATTTTCTGTATTTGCCTTTCCAACCTTAAATAATTGGAAGCATGGATATGCATTGCACCAATCCCTCCACCCCAAAAATCTATTTAAAGAATTATTTACTAGTGAACAATTTTTATAACATTTGCATTTCCCATCACACACATGTATCAGTTTTATGGTATGAATAGTATTGTCTCACTATTTCATTATTTAACTGTTGTTAACATGTAAACATAAGCGGTTTCCACATAGCCTTGTGATAAGTCTAAGCCCGGGCGGCTGCGACCCAGCGCACTAAGCGTGGGCGGCCTGCGACCCGGCGCACTAAGTGCGGCCGAGAGGAGTTACCTTATGTCTGAGGTCAGTAGTGGCCGGGAGGAGACACCCAGCTCTGAGGTCAGGGACAGCGGCTGAGAGGAGCTACCCTGTGTCCGAGGCCGGGGTGGCCGCCGAGAGGAGCTACCCCACATCCGAGGCCAGGGGTGGCCAGGAGAAGCCACCTCACGCCCAAGGCCATGGTCGGTGGCCCTGAGGAGGAGCCACCCTGCACCTGAGGCCAGGGGCAGCAGCCGGGAGTGTAAGGTCAGACCCTGGGGGCCATGATGGGCTGCCCCTCCTCTCCCTCCCGCCAGCGAGAAGGTCCCTGATGGAAGGATCCTCCCAGATCCCCGGGACCAATGACAGCACACTTCGCCTGTTGCCATGATGAGCCGCCCCTCCTCTCCCCCGCAGGCGTGAGAAGTCCCTAACCCCTAATGGAGGGAGCCTCTCAGATCCCGGGAACCAGTGATAGCACAGTTCAGCTAAAGCTGCCCCACCTCTGCTAGGTAAAAGGACCTATCAGCCCACGACACCTTGGCCTGGCAATCTATCCAACCCCGCCCCCCCCCCATCCATTAACCTGCCCATCCCTCGCAGCGTGCATATATAAACAAACTTCTAACATGGTCTGGGCATGCGGACTTCCTTGACCTGCCCCGTTCAGGTCTGAGAACCCCGCCCTGGAGCGCTTCCCCATTAAAGCCTGTTAGGCACTCTTTTGGTGTCCTGGTCGTTTTTTACCTAATAGGGAGGAGCAACTGCGCAGGCTAAGGAGGGCCTAGAGGAGCTATCCCACATTGAATGTCAGGAACAGTGGTGGTAAGGAGATACCCCTCGTCCAAGGTAAGGAGCAGTGGCTCTGCTTTGCTGGAGCAGCTGTGAAGAGATACCCCACACCCAAGGCAAGAGAAACCCAAGTAAGATGGTAGGTGTTGCAAGAGGGCATCAGAGGGCAGACACACTGAAACCATACTCACAGAAAACTAGTCAATTTAATCACACTAGGACCGCAGCCTTGTCTAACTCAATGAAACCAAGCCATGCCTGTGGGGCAACCCAAGATGGGCAGGTCATGGTGGAGAGGGCTGACAGAATGTGGTCCACTGGAGAAGGGAATGGCAAGCCACTTCAGTATTCTTGCCTTGAGAACCCCATGAACAGTATGAAAAGGCAAAATGATAGGATACCAAAAGAGGAACTCCCCAGGTCATTAGGTGCCCAATATGCTACTGGAGATCAGTGGAGAAATAACTCCAGAAAGAATGAAGGGATGGAGCCAAAGCAAAAACAATACCCAGTTGTGGATGTGACTGGTGATAGAAGCAAGGTCCGATGCTGTAAAGATCAATATTACATAGGAACCTGGAATGTCAGGTCCATGAATCAAGGCCAATTGGAAGTGGTCAAACAAGAGGTGGCAACAGTGAATGTAGACATTCTAGGGATCAGCGAACTAAAATGGACTGGAAAGGGTGACTTTAACTCAGATGACCATTATATCTACTACTGCAGGCAGGAATCCCTCAGAAGAAATGGAGTAGCCATCATGGTCAACAAAAGAGTCTGAAATGCAGNCAGAAAAACATCTATTTCTGCTTTATTGATTATGCCAAAGCCTTCGACTGTGTGGATCACAGTAAACCGTGGAAAATTCTGAAAGAAATGGGAATACCAGACCACCTGACCTGCCTCTTGAAAAATATATATGCAGGTCTGGAAGCAATAGTTAGAACTGGACATGGAACAACAGACTAGTTCCAAATAGGAAAAGGAGTACGTCAAGGCTGTATATTGTCACCCTGCTTATTTAACTTCTATGCAGAGTACATCATGAGAAATGTTGGACTGGAAGAAACACACGCTGGTATCAAAATTGCTGGGAGAAATATCAATAACCTCAGATATGCAGATGACACCACCCTTATGGCAGAAAGTGAAGAGGAACTAAAAAACTTCTTGATGAAAGTGAAAGTGAAGAGTGAAAAAGTTGGCTTAAAGCTCAACATTCAGAAAACGAAGATCACGGCATCTGTTCCCATCACTTCATGGGAAATAGATGGGGAAACAGTGGAAACAGTGTCAGACTTATTTTTTGGGGCTCCAAAATCACTGCAGATGATGACTGCAGCCATGAAATTAAAAGACACATACTCTTTGGAAGAAAATTTATGACCAACCTGGATAGTATATTTAAAAGCAGAGACATTACTTTGCTGACTAACGTCTGTCTAGTCAAGGCTATGGTTTTTCCTGTTTTCATGTATGGATGTGAGAGTTGGACTGTGAAGAAGGCAGAGTGCCAAAGAAGTGATGGTTTTGAACTGTGGTGTTGGAAAAGACTTTTGAGAGTTCCTTGGACTTCAAGGAGATCCATCAGTCCATTCTGAAGGAGATCAGTCCTGAGATTTCTTTGGAAGGACTGATACTAAAGCTGAAACTCCAGTACTTTGGCCACCTCATGCGAAGAGTTGACTCATTGGAAAAGACTCTGATACTGGGAGGGATTAGGGGCAGGAGGAGAAAGGGACGACAGAGGATGAGATGGCTGGATGGCATCACTGACTCGATGCATGTGAGTCTGAGTGAACTCCGGGAGCTGGTGATGGACAGGGAGGCCTGGCGTGCTGCGAATCATGGGGTCGCAAAGGGTTGGACACAACTGAGCGACTGAACTGAACTGACGTCTTGTGGAGTATGTGATTAGTAATTTTCCCTTTCTTCTATCCCAGTGCTGATTTTTTGGCCTTTGTTTTCAATGTGCAGAGTTTCTGCATCCTATTCTGTTGGCAGCCTGCTTTGGCTACCTGGGACCAGGTGTTCATCACCTATAACAGAGTTTTCAGAAATCCTTTCTTGGAGGAGGAAAACATTGTAGGGCACGGAAGGTACTTTTTTTGTTGTTTTTGTTAGGTGCTAACTTTGATGAAGCTTATGGAGGGCACATAGGATTCCAAATAAACTAACTTTCCCAGTTCAGCTGAGAACTGGTTTGGTTAGGAGAACAGGTGACACACAAAATATTCCTTGGTGCTTTTTTGTATATTTTACATGTGCATGCTGTGCATGCTAAGTAGCTTCAGTCATATTTGATTCTTTGCAACTCCATGGACTGTAGCCCGCCAGGCTTCTCCGTCCATGGGATTCTCCAGGTAAGAATACTGCAGTGGGTTGCCATGCCCTCCTCCAGGGAATCTTCCTGACCCAGGGACCAAACCTGTGTCCCTGGCACCTCCTGCATTGGCAGGTGGATTCTTTACCACTAGCGCCACCTGGAAAACCCCATACTTTATATAATGCTTACAACTGCACTCATCTCACACTCTAGTAAAGTAATGCTCAAAATTCTCCAAGCCAGGCTTCAGCAATACTTGAACTGTGAACTTCCAGATGTTCAAGCTGGTTTTAGAAAAGGCAGAGGAACCAGAGATCAAATTGCCAACATCCGCTGGATCATGGAAAAAGCAAGAGAGTTCCAGAAAAACATCTATTTCTGCTTTATTGACTATGCCAAAGCCTTTGACTGTGTGGATTACAATAAAGTGGGGAAAATTCTGAATTATGACCAACCTAGACAGCATATTAAAAAGCAGAGGCATTACTTTGTCAACAAAGGTCCATCTAGTCAAGGCTATGGTTTTTCCAGTGGTCATGCATGGATGTGAGAGTTGGACTACAAA
>SJYW01055284.1:65903-92425 GCA_006410735.1 Raphicerus campestris
TTTTTTTTTTTTTTTTTCCTTTTAATACTTTATTCTATTTGGTTAGTTTTCCATTCTGCTATTCTTTTCAAGCTTGATGTGGATCAGGCTTATTTCTTGGCTTGTCTACTAGATGACCATTTGACTATTGCTCTACCTGTGATTTTGAGAAAGCCACAGATTACAGCCATCTGAAATATTTTCCCAAATGACCCCTCGACAAGATTTTTCTAAGCCAGCACTCCTATGCTTGCATTCAGTCCTTTGAAAGGATGGGATGGGGAGTGGGTATTATTTGCATGAAGCCACTATATATATTTGAAATAAGAAAGACAAAGGCCTCTTTTAATTCTTCCCTGAAGTGTACAGTTAGCAGAGTAGAGTTTACTAGGGCTTCTTGGAGAAAAGCATGGACTTGGCTCTGACTGAAAGGAAGAGATTCTGAGAGTTCAGATGTGGATGTTTGCTTGAGAAAGAGCAACAGAGTTGAAATAATTCCTAGCTGGGATGCTGTGATAAGAGAACATCTCAGCAAAAGCAACAAAGTGAAAGATGCCGGTGCACATTTCACTGCTACTTAAGTAGACTAGTATTTCCCCAAAGCCTCTTATGGGCTTGGAAGCAACTCCTATCTGAAAAGTAGGTATATTGCAGTTAGGGATATGACTTCATCAAATCTATGATTTTGCTGTATACTCGTTGAGCAGCATCAAGGCCCCAGATGAAATCAATGTGGTTCCAATCTGGCAATAGTTTGAAGTAACGGAGATTCCTGATTTGGGGGAGTATCCTGGCCACATCTCGGGGTGTGATAAGAATATCCTTTCCACCAGCCCAAATAGCAGTAGGTACTCTCATGGCAGTCAGGTCATATAGTGGAGGATGACTCTACGGAAGAGAGAGAAAGGACATTCATGAAAGGAAGCTCCTCAGAGCAACGACTGATTTCAAATAGGTAGAGAGACTACTAGATGAGTATTTACGATGACCATAGGAAGACAGCATACAATGGTCCCTATATACAAGGAGTGTGAAGGAACAAGGCAAATGGCCAAATAAATGTTTGTATACAAAGGAGAGTATGTTAAATGCTATAAAACATTCCCCAAATATGATGGAAGTTNAGCGCAATAAAAGTCACTAAAAACTGTGATAAAATTAGTTTAATCTTGGTAAATAAATACTATAAAGATATAAAAGCATTTCCATTTAAACTTGCTGCCCAAATTTTAAAAAATTGTCATCCCTTTTAAAGACACTAAAACTAAAAATGATCAATTATAGATTATTTATTGGAGAATGATTATATGATATTCAGCATCCAAAGACCTTGACCCTGCATGCAAATATTTGTGAACTACTACATTTATCTGTTTTAAGTTAAACTGTTGAAAGTATGTATTGTGCATTATTTATTAAATTTATGATGCCCTGAGGCTCATAGACAGTTTTCCATTAATTACATCTTCATGGAAGGAAAGCTCTTTTCCAGGTTTGCACCTGGAATTCACTCCTGAATGAGTTCATTCAGGAATATAGAGCTGACACTAAAGCTTCATGCTACTTTTGGAACTCTGTACTGAGTCCTGGACTCAGTGTCTGGCATCAGTTAGAGACTGAAATAAAACATGACTTTAGAATTTCTAGTGCCTGTCTTCTGGTCCTCAGTTAGGCTTTCAGAAAGCTGCTTTAAATGTTAAAGGGTATTAATGCAATAGTATAAATTCTACTTTGATAATGAAGGCATAATGGTTGATCAGTTTAGTTTATCTTTAAAGCAAAACAAGAAAGAATGAGCTGTCAAATGCTATCACTTAAGACTACTGTCTATGAGTTCTAGTATACTATTTTCAAAAAGGTTTATTCAATTTAACCTTGTATTAAAGACAGTAGTCTACAGTGAATACTTTTAACAACTAAAAATGCAGTTTATCCTAGTCATCCTCAATCTTGTCTCCACACCACCCCCCCCTCCAATCCCCCAGCTTGTAACAGTAAAACTCCTGGAATAGTTTGATTTGGTTAGCTTTCTTTTTTTTTTTTTTTTTCCTTTTAATACTTTATTCTATTTGGTTAGTTTTCCATTCTGCTATTCTTTTCAAGCTTGATGTGGATCAGGCTTATTTCTTGGCTTGTCTACTAGATGACCATTTGACTATTGCTCTACCTGTGATTTTGAGAAAGCCACAGATTACAGCCATCTGAAATATTTTCCCAAATGACCCCTCGACAAGATTTTTCTAAGCCAGCACTCCTATGCTTGCATTCAGTCCTTTGAAAGGATGGGATGGGGAGTGGGTATTATTTGCATGAAGCCACTATATATATTTGAAATAAGAAAGACAAAGGCCTCTTTTAATTCTTCCCTGAAGTGTACAGTTAGCAGAGTAGAGTTTACTAGGGCTTCTTGGAGAAAAGCATGGACTTGGCTCTGACTGAAAGGAAGAGATTCTGAGAGTTCAGATGTGGATGTTTGCTTGAGAAAGAGCAACAGAGTTGAAATAATTCCTAGCTGGGATGCTGTGATAAGAGAACACCTCAGCAAAAGCAACAAAGTGAAAGATGCCGGTGTACATTTCACTGCTACTTAAGTAGACTAGTATTTCCCCAAAGCCTCTTATGGGCTTGGAAGCAACTCCTATCTGAAAAGTAGGTATATTGCAGTTAGGGATATGACTTCATCAAATCTATGATTTTGCTGTATACTCGTTGAGCAGCATCAAGGCCCCAGATGAAATCAATGTGGTTCCAATCTGGCAATAGTTTGAAGTAACGGAGATTCCTGATTTGGGGGAGTATCCTGGCCACATCTCGGGGTGTGATAAGAATATCCTTTCCACCAGCCCAAATAGCAGTAGGTACTCTCATGGCAGTCAGGTCATATAGTGGAGGATGACTCTACGGAAGAGAGAGAAAGGACATTCATGAAAGGAAGCTCCTCAGAGCAACGACTGATTTCAAATAGGTAGAGAGACTACTAGATGAGTATTTACGATGACCATAGGAAGACAGCATACAATGGTCCCTATATACAAGGAGTGTGAAGGAACAAGGCAAATGGCCAAATAAATGTTTGTATACAAAGGAGAGTATGTTAAATGCTATAAAACATTCCCCAAATATGATGGAAGTGGAGACAAAGAAGAAATTATTTTCAACTGAGGTTTCATGTAAAGAGCAGTCATTTGAAGGGCTTCCCTGGTGGTTCAGATGGTAAAATGTCTGCCTGCAATGCAGGAGATCTGGATTTGATCCATGGGTCAGGAAGATACCCTGGAGAAGAGTCTGGCTACTGACTCCAGTATTCTTGGGCTACCATCCAAGGGGTTGCAAAGAGTTGGACACAACCGAGCAACTAACACTGTCATTTTCACTTGAGGAATGGTTGTATTTTAAAGATAAGGATGAAGGTGTGAGCACTTTCCAGCAGGCAGATAGAGCGTGTGTGCCATGGTCAGGAATGGCAAGCTGCCCAGTGCACCCAGAAAAAAACTATGTAAGGGAATACAGTAGGATATGAGACTAGAGACAGTCAAGGTCCAAAAGTCAGGTTAAGGCAGTTGGGTATCCTTCAGAAGTTTTAGAGACAAGGCAGGGTCATTTCTCATAGCTCTGCCTAGTTTGTGGGATGACTTTAAGAAGAAATTTGTTGGGAATGGGTCCTGAAAAAAATCTAGGCAGGCAGTTTGGATTATCCTCAGAGCAGGATAACTGAAGCTGTCGTTTAGTCGCTAAGTCATGTCTGATTCTGTGACGACATGGACTATTGCCCATCAGGCTCCTCTGTCCATGAGATTTCCCAGATGAGATTACTGGAGTGGGTGGCCATTGCCTTCTCTGGGGATCTTCCTGACCCAGGGATCAAATCCACGTCTCTGGAACTGGCAGTCCTATTCTTTGCCACTGAAGCACCAGCAAAGTGGAGGCTGTAGAGATGGCTAAATTATTCAAACACAAAGGGGAGAGATATGGGAAGAATTGTGGAGAATTCTGATAATTGAGAGTGGTGAGGGTTTAAGAGTAGCTAGTGAGAGGATAAAGAGAGCAATCAAAAGGGGAGGGAAAAAAATCAGAATGTTACATTATGGAAATCCAAGTCTGGGTGGTAAGTTGCAAGGAGTCGATGGTAACTAATAATACAGGTTAGAACAGGCAATTATGTTTGGCAGTCAAAAGCCACAAATGATCCCATGGACTGGGGCCTGCCAGGCTCCTCTGTCCATGGGATTTTACAGACAAGAATACTGGAGTGAGTTGCCATTTCCTTCTCCAGGGGACCTTCCCCACCCAGGGGTCGAACCCAGGTATCCCACATTGCAGGCAGACTCTTTATAGTCTGAGCCACCAGGGAAGGTACCTTAAATAGAACAGCTATAATAAAAAGATGAGGACTCAAACTACCTTTTCCAGTGTTCAGGAGTGAGTAGAGAAGTAGAGATACTTAAAATTTTTAGATATTAAAAAATGTTGATAAAAACAGAATGATGGAAGCATGGATTGATAGACTTGAAGGCTTGAGGGAAGGGTTTCTGTTTGTTTTTTTGTATGAAACAGATGTTCATCTAAGATAGAGAAGGCAGTAAGAATAGATGAGAAGAGACGGGGTCGAGGACACAAGACAGGATAACTTGGATAAGAGACCATCATATTCTGAGACTGAAAGGAAAGATAGAATCAAAAAGACAGAGAGATTTTAAGGTAGATTAGAGGGAAGTTAAGAAATTTCATTCATACAACAAATGATTATCAAGGGACTAGTAAGTGCTAGCTACTCTACCAGCTGGGATAATACTGGTGAACAAAACAGAAGGAAATTCCTACCCTCATAAACCTTATATAAGTTAATCTTTTTATTCTCAAGAAAACATAGAATAGGCATAGATGTTGTGTTGTGAACTTATGAAGAGGACACACTGTTGAGAATGGAATAAAAATTGACTTCCAATGATACAAAATTACAAATAAAATAGAATTGCCCCAGAGTAGGGTAGGACCAGCTAGCTTACTGTAAATTCCAAGAACATTTACACTCTCAATATTTGTCATCACATCATACACTTCAATCTTAAATCTTTTGGGTCAGTTTTACCTCAATAAAGCTGAAAAAAGAGAACTTGATAATAATGGTTTTATGTGTATGTGATTTTTTGGTCTTATTTTCTTGTAAATATAAACAACATATAAATATAACATGTTCATGAAAAACAATGAAAGAGAACAAAAGTGTGTGAAATCCAAAATAATAGCCTCCTCTTACTCCTTTGTATGCAGCCACTTCACCTTTCCTTTCTTCCTTTTCTTGAGAGTTATCACTTTAACATGTGCTGTTTATTTTTTGGCCTTTTTCTAAGCATTTGCAAATATATGCATCTGTGAATTTATATTGTCTGAGGAACAAGAGAAATCTTTTGTGGGTAACAAAAATGTTCAATATCTTGCTTGTGATGTGGTTACATGAATGGATATATTTGTTGAAACACTAAGTTGAACATGTAAAATCAGTGACTTATTCTGTATGTAAGTCACATCTTAATCATGCTAATTAAAAATAAAAAAATAATAATTATACACTACTTTCATTGTCTTAGAAGCTAGTGGATTCATTTCCCTAACAATTTAATCTGTTACTGAGAAATTGAAGGCTTCCCTGGTGGCTCAGCAGTGAAGAATCTGCCTGACAATGCAGGAGACGCGGGTTCGATCCTTGTGAGGAAAAGATCCCGGGAGAAGAAAATGGCAACCGATTCCAGTATTCTTGCTGGGAAATTCCATGGGCAGAGGAGCCCGGCAGGCTAATGTGCATGGCATTACAAAAGAGCTGGACGTGGCTTATTGACTAAACAACAACTGAGAAATTGACTGGTCTGATTGACTCATTTGATGTCCAGAAGCAATTTAATTGACTTATGTTTGCACTGATAGCTTTAGGTATGCCAGTTTCGGAAAATAAAGGAAAATTTTAAACTAACATTTTTAATTCATACTGAGAAGCCCAGCTGCTGACTTAGAAAAAAAAGGAAGGTGGCAACAACGTTGATTAAAAGCATAGGATGGCTAAATGACTATATAAATTTTAGTATGTAAAGTTAGAGGGAAAAAGATGCCTTAAGACTCAACTCTTCATAGGTGGATAATTTTCTTAACTTCTATGTGCAATTTTATTTATTTTTTTGTTGGTATCAAGAAGTATGTATTCATTTACTATATACATTTTTATCGTACAATTTAAATTATTATGCAGCTATTAAAATTATATTAAAAATCTCTCTTGCAACATTAGTTATGTTTTGCTATGACTATAAGTAAAAAACATTATTGAAAGTTGTGGAAAAGTAGTGATGTTGAGATTGGAAGAAATGTAATAAAATATTCATCATCTAGTTATCTCTGGGTGGAGGGATTATAAATGATTTAACTTCCTTAGTATATATGTCTTTTATTTTTAGATTTTTTGAAATAAATAAATATTTAAAATACACTTTGAAAAGTCTCTGTCTACCAATGTGAATGTGACCAAGTGCCAGCTAGGATTCTTTTTACTGTCAAATAATGTATCATTATAATTTTTCAAAGCCAACCTTCTAGGGTTGCTCTGAGTAACTCACCTGATTGTAGTGATGCATGTTTTCAGCTTCACTCCCCCAGTCATAAGCTCTGAATTCATCAGAATGGTAAAGCTGGAATGAAATGTTTTATAGAAAAGTAGTATTCAGAATAATAATTACGATTATTAATAGCAAATCTTAGAAAAGTATACTGTATGCTGGGAAGAAAATAAGGCTTCTGCATCACCAGAGGATATAAATAAATTTTACCAGTGTGTAAAACAAGATCAAGAGAAAGGGAGGCAATGAATTCCTTGGTTTGAAGGAAAAGCTAGTGAGAACCCAAGACTCACTGTGGGAAATCAAACGTCAGGTATTTCTCTGGGAAGGCTCAGTTCTTCTGAGGTTCTCCCAGTTTATGTTCAGTTTCAGCTCAGAGCCTACTTTACAAGCTCATATTTAAAGTGGGATTCATTTATGTGACTGACTTGGTCTGCACATACCTTGTTCTTTCTCTTAAAATCCAGGGAAATACAACTATAAAGATGGAGAAAAAGGTAAAATGGAAGCTAGCTGCTAAGCTTCTTAGAACAGACATGCTAACTCTGTCATTTCAAATATAAAGAAAATAAGGGGAATTTTTTCCATGACAAAGACATTACCTGTTTTATATGCAGGATGTTCTGTATTGATGATCCAGTGGGAGCATGGGACATATACACATCCATTCGGCTCTGAAGATAAAACAAAACAAACGTATTAAAGCAATTATCACCCAATGAAAAAACTGTGCCTTTAAGGAGCAGAGAATAATTATGCTAAGAATGAATAAACAAATATTGCAGTAGAATGGCAAGGCAGAATCCATTCCATTCCATTCCATGCTGTCTTATATGTTTCAAGTGGTGCATTTGAGGCTAAAGTGACCCAACAAGAAAGGGAACAAAGAATAAGTTTAAAGTCTCTTTCCTAGGATTTTATTTTTTAATGCATTGTATTATAAAATCAAGGTGACGATAGCAAGTGGTGGCTAATTGCAAATATGTGAACCTGCTACCTATTGTTGCACAACTATCATATTAAATTTGACCAGAGATGAAAGGATGAAGCTGCCTATTCTCTTCTTCAGTCTTCGCACTGAATATCTAATTTTCTACGCAGAGAAAACCTCTGCCTTTAAAATGAGTTCAGAGTACCGCATTAGTTTATATAATATGATAGATACATCAAAATGAAACAAAGGGAACTTCCCTGGTGGCTAAGTGGTAAAGAACCCACCTGCCGATGCAGAAGACACAGGTTGGATCCCTGATCTGGGAAGATTCCACATGTCGTGGAGCAACTAAGCCCATAGGCCACAACTATTGAGCCTGTGCTCTAGAGCCCAGGAACCACACTCTAAAGCAAGCGTGCTTGGAACCCGTTCTCCAGAACAAGAGAAGCCACTGCAATGAGAAGCCCATGCACCTCAACTAGAGAATGGCCCCCACTCCCTGCAACCAGAGAAAGCCTGCACAGCAACAAAGACCCAGCACAGCCAAAAATAAAGGAATAAAATAAAAAACAAAAAGAAGAACCAAAGGAAAGCTGGAATTTCTAAAAGCATCAAATGGCCCTAGAATCTTTTATACATACCATATTCATGTTTTTCTTGTTGAATCCCGCCCATAAAGACAGAAATTCACTACATATCACCCATAATATTTTATTGTTGCAGATTTTGATAGAAGGTGACTTCCCTATACTTTCTTCTAAAAAGAAACCTTTGGTACCAAACAACTTCTGTAAAAAATAAAAAATAGTTATTCTTTCAAGAATCATTTTCAGATTTCTTGACATTCCCTTCACCCCCGGAATGAGAATTCTTATATTCGTATATTTTTTTCCTGTTTTGCTCAAGAAGACCAAGTTATTTTAGAAAAGTAACTATTTATAAATCAGTTTTTACCTAGGGAATATCATTAAACATAAATTACAAGGAGATGGTAGCAATGATCTTCAGCCCCAAATTAGCTAATTTATCCATTGTGAAAGCTCCCTTGAAATCAGTCCAATCAGTGATGGCCTATATTTCTCATTAACTGGCAAGAGAAGTAGAACAGTTTCTCCTTTAAGGGCGAACATTGCCTTGATTACAAAAGAAAAGCAGGGTTTTACCTATGTACACATCACCTCTCTGGTAGCGTACCAGAGTGCTTGACTTTCATGCTGAAAAGTAGAGGATGGTGTACTGAAGGGAGGGTGCCATTGGATAGAAGAAAATGATGTCATGGGCGACAGCATGATTAAAACTTCTAGAGTGTATAAAGGTGAGCTTGGGTGGGGATCTCTGATGTAATGACTGGAGCTTCTAGGGGCAACAGATATTATGAAGGGGTAGGAGTAGAGAATGGGACTTAAAGTGGCAGAAAGTTTGACAATAGGGAATTAGAAACTGAGATAAATCAGGGAAAATACCTACCTCAGACCTGACCTATGTAGGCAAAGCAATACATATACAAAACAGGTATACTTAGTGATAGATGTGTCTATCTCTGGATTTACTTTAACTAGTTTGCCTGCTTGGAGAAGGCAATGGCAACCCACTCCAGTACTCTTGCCTGGAAAATCCCACGGACGGAGGAGTCTGGTAGGCTGCAGTCCATCGGGTCGCTATGAGTCGGGCATGACTGAGCGACTTCATTTTCACTTTCATACATTGGAGAGGGAAATGACAACCCACTTGTGTTCTTGCCTGGAGAATCCCAGGGATGGGGGAGCCTGATGGGCTGCCGTCTATGGGGTCACACAGTGTCTGACATGACTGAAGCGATTTAGCAGCAGCGGTTTGCCTGCTTAACTCTGCCCCAATGTAGAAAATATCCCAAATTAATGGATGCCAACACATTTTGAAATAGAACTATCAATCACACAAATGGGAAGTTACATTGTGGTTTAGTCGCTAAGTCGTGTCCGACTCTTGCGACCTCATGGACTGTAGCCTGCCAGGCTCCTCTGTCCATGAGATTTTCCAGGCAAGAATACTGGAGTGGATTGCAATTTCCTTCTCCAGGGGATTTTCCTGACCCAGGAATCTAACCCAGGTCTCCTGCATTGCAGGCAGATTCTTTACTAGCTGAGCTATGAGGGAAGCATTTTACTCAGTCATTCAGTTGTGTCCCACTCTTTGCAAATCCATAGACTGTAGCTCTCTAGGCTCCCCTGTCCATGGAATTTTCCCAGCAAGAATACTAGAGTGAACTGCCATTTCCTCCTCCAGGGGATCTTCCTGACCCAGGGATTGAACCCGTATCTCTTGCATCTCCTGCATTGGCAGGTGGATTCTTTATCGCTGAGCCACCTGGGAATCCCTAAGTTTAATGCTGCTGTTGTTCAGTTGCTAAGTCATGTCTGACTCTTTGAGACCCCATGGACTGCAGCACACTAGGCCTCCCTGTCCCTCACCATCTCCCGAAGTTTGCTCAAATTCATGTCCATTGCCTTGGTTCATGTTCATTCAGCCATTTCATTCTCTGACACCCTCTTCTCCTGCTCTCAATCTTTCCCAGTATCAGGGACTTCTCCAATTAGTTGACTGTTCACGTCAGATGACCAGAATACTGGAGCTTCAGCTTTAGCATCAGTACTTTCAACAAATATTGAGGGTTGATTTCCCTTAAGATTGACTGGTTTGATCTCCTTGGTGTCCAAGGGACTTTCAGGAGTCTTCTCCAGCACCACAGTTTGAAGGTATCAATTCTTTGGTACTCCAACATTTTTTTTACAGCTCAGCCCTCACAACTGTACATGACCATTGGGAAGACCATAGCCTTGACTATACGGATCTTTGTTGGAAAAGTGATGTCTCTGTTTTTCAACACATGTCTAGGTTTGTCACAACTTTCCTGCCAAGAAGCAATCACCTTCTGATTTCATAGCTGCAGTCACCATCTGTAGTGATTTTAGAGCTCAAGAAGGGAAATCTGTCACTACTTCCACCTTCTCCCCCTTCTATTTGCCATGAAGTGATGGGACTGGATGCCATGATCTTAGGTTTTTTAATACTAGTTTCAAGCCATCTCTTTCACTCTCCTCCTTCACTCTCATCAAGATGCTCTTTAGTTCCTCTTCACTTTCTGCTATTAGAGTGGCAGTATTTGCGTATCTGAGGTTGTTGATGTTTTTCCTGTATATCTTGATTCTAGCTTGTAGCTCATCCAGCCCTGTATCTCTTATGATGTGCTCAGTGTATAGGTTAAACAAACAGAGTGACAACAGACAGCTATGTTGTTGAAAACATACTGATTTCTCAATCTTGAATCAATCAGCTGTTCTATACAGGGTTCCAACTTTTGCTTCTCAACCCACAGACAGGTTTGGTATTCCCATCTCTTTAAGAGCTTTCCACAGTTTGTTATGATCACATAGTCAAAGGCTTTAGCATAGTTGATGAAGCAGAGGTAGACTTTTCTCTGGAACTCCTTTGCTTTCTCTATGATCCTGCAAATGCTGGCCATTTGATTTCTGGTTCCTTTTCTTTTCTAAACCCAGCTTGGACATTTGGAAGTTCTTGGTTCACATAATGCTGAAGCCTCGCATGCAATATTTTAAGCATGAGCTTACTAGCATGGGAAATAGGTACAACTGTCCAATGGTTAGCACATCCTTTAGTACTACTCTTCTTGGGGATTGAAATGAGGACTGACCATTTCCAGTCCTGTGGCCACTGCTGGGTCATCCAGCTTTGCTGACATATTGAATGCAACACCTTGATGGCATTATCCTTTAAGGTTTTGAATAGTTCTATTGGAATTCCATTGCATCCATTAGCTTTATTAAACATCAGTCATTCCTAAGGCCCACTTAACTTTGCACTCCAGAATGTCTGGCTCTGGGTGAATGACCACATCATTGTACTAACCCAGTTCACTAAGATCTTTGTTGTACAGTTCTTCCATGTTTTCTTTCTATCTCTTCCTAGTCTCTTCAACGTCTGCTAGGTCTCCACTGCTTCTGTCCTTTTTATTGTACCCATCTTTGGGTGAAATGTCCCCTTGATATCTCCAGTTTCCTGAAGCGATCTCTAGTCTTTCCCCACAAAATTTGATCCATTGGAGGAAGGAATGGCAAATCACTCCAGTATACTTGCAGTGAGAACCTCATGAACTGTATAAGAGAACAGAAAGATATGACACCGAAAATAGTATTGCATAGGAACCTGGAGTGTTAGATCAATCAGTTAAGGAAAACTGGATGTGGTCAAGCAGGAGATGGTAAGAACAAACATCGACATCTTAAGAATCAGTGAACTAAAATGAATGGGAATGGGTGAATATAATTCAAATGACCATGACATCTACTATTGTGGGCAAGAATCCCACAGAAGAAATGGAGTAATCCTCATAATCAACAAGAGTCCAAAATGCAGTACTTGGGTGCAACCACAAAAGAGACAGAATGATCTTGGTTTGTTTCCAAGGCAAACCATTCAACATCACAGTAATTCAAATCTATGCCTCTACCACCTGAAGATGGTAGAGAAGCTGGTCAGCTGAAGCTGAAGACCTAGAAGACCTCCTAGAACTAAGTTTATTAAACAATACCAGAAACCTACTATCAAATCAATCATTAGGGCTCATGAAAGTTCTTCCTTGTGTTAACTCACAAATCCCATTTTTCCCATTCCTACCTCTCCACCACAAACCAAGATCTCATCTTAAATATGAATTATTGATATCCTGACTTGTTTCTTTGATCTCATTTTGGCCACAACTTATTTTATCCTTCAATTCACATTTAAGGGGCAATCGTGATAAAATACTAGTCAATGAGCTTTTTAGAGAAACAAAAAGCAAACAGAGAAAAACTTTTAATGGATAAAATCTTAAATTCACAATTGACCATCAAACCAGCTTTCCAATCATTGGAAAATAACCAATAAATAGTTGAATGAATAATTCAACTGTAAAACATTTAAGCTTTAGCATTTTAACTTTAGTAAATTGAGGCAAGCTCTCATATGGAAAGGGGTATATTATTCCAGCTTATCTAACATCAAAGTCAATGACATCAGTGATCAAACTGAAAAATGTCTTCCACTTGAACACTGTGAATTCATTGACATGCCCAGTGGAACAAGAACAGAACAAGGAAACTGCCATAGCAGTCAGCTCAGCTAGAAATTCTGACTTATACTCAGGTCTGCTAATAACTGCGTATAGTGAATTACATATGAGAGCTGTAGACACTGTGATACACACACACACACAGCACCTGACCCCAGAGTCTGGTATCTGCAGATTTCAAAATGTCCCACTTTTGTTTCATAGTAGATTTTCAAATAATAAGGGTCTATCATCCAAAAGGAGATCCCTCATATACACTGTAGCAAAAGGAAAAACTTACCTTGATTGCAGAACTTGGAAGTTGGAAAAATCTGGTAAAAATGCCTGTGGGATATTTGAAGGAGACCACAGGACCCAAGGCAAAGTTCATTTTGATTCTTTGTGCCAGTTCAGGCATGGTGGCAAAGGCTACAAACCCTAAGAGAACGGGAGGTAAGACAATCTCATAAAAATTAAGGGTAGTGATATAATGTTTCTACTGACAAAAGTGAAGCTCTCCTTTTTCATTTTATTCTTCTACTGCAGCAATCACGGGGGATGAACTGGGCAACTCTTCTGAGTTATTCTGCAAAGTTAATCTATTTTCAGCCCTGTCTACTCCCAAATCTCCATTTCTTTCTTATTCTGGACAATTTAACTTGGTTGGGGAAAGTTAGGGATAAATTGCTGAAGCAACTCCTGCCAAGTAACCAGAGGATGCCCTCAACCCCCACCAAGGAGGGGCTAGGTGCTGGCAATGCTGTCATTCTACCCCAACTCTGAGATAGAAGACAGAGTGAGTCACAGAACCTCTAGAAATAAATGGTCAGTTTGTAGAAGGTGAATCAATCAGCTCTTTATGCATCACCATCTAGCTCTTCTGGAGGAGGAAATAGCAACTCACTCCAGATATTCTTGCTGGGAACATCTCATGGACAGAGGAGCCTGGCAGGCTACAGTCTGCGAGGTTACAAAGAGTTGGACATGACCGAGCCCACACACACAGAGTTATTTCACAGTTTTTCTTTTTCACAGTGGAATGAGATTGCATGGCTCCTAGTGCTTCATTGGATGCTTATGAAACCTCCAGAATCTTCTCTGCTTCCAAAAGGTCCACCATGGTCCCAGTAAGGACCAAGTGTCTCCATTTATAAGGCAATAGCAATGCATTTGTATCTAGCAATAGGAGGGTGAAGGTGGCGGGGCTCAGCCCCACACAGGAAAGTCTATGTGGAGGAGCTCTTTGTTTTGGTTCCCTGTTGTGCTTTCCTGGGCCCCTCTCCATTGTGTGTGTGTGTGTGTGTGTGTGTGTGTGTGTGTGTGTGTGTGTGTGCGTATGCGTGTGCGTGTGCATGCGTGAAGTCATAGCAGAAGCTTTTTTTTTTTTNGTGTGTGTGTGTGTGCGTATGCGTGTGCGTGTGCATGCGTGAAGTCATAGCAGAAGCTTTTTTTTTTTTTTTCTGAATTTCTTGTTAAAATATTGAAACTGTCTTAACCAGAAAAGGAGCTGGCTGGGCACTGATACAAAAACTGAAACGGGCATAATAGCTCCCCCTAGAAGATGTCTAGCAGCAGCAGCAGCAGCAGCAGCAGATGTCTAGAAATGTGCAGAGGTCAGTTTTTGATGGTCACACTGGCTGAAGAGTCCTACTCCACGTGGTGTTTAATGGGCTGGGCCTGACTTGTTAAAAGTCCTGTGAAGAATCAGTCCTTCCCACACAATAGAAATTTCTCTGCTCAGAATGCAAATCATGCTCACTGAAAAATGTCATGCTTGAAATGCAACGCAGAGCCCTGATAATCAAATTGACTATTTTCCCTGCCAATCAGGTAATGAGGGCATATCTAAGTCTTATCTACTTTTCTAGTCACACTCAAATCTTCTTTCTCCATACAGTCTCTCCACAGCAACCAAGAACCCCATCAGTGAAGTCAAGATTACCTGGTGTGAATTTTGGGTACCATCTCTAATGTGTTAAGAGACCTTGAAGGAGCTGACCAATTTCTTTGAACTTCTGTTTTCTTTTTCTATGAGATGGGAATAATAGTGGTAGGCTTGTTCTAAAGCTTAGAGAGGGATATTGTAGCAAAGGTCCTGAATGAAAAGCTCTAAACGTAGAAAACGCTCCTAAGTGTTAGCAATTATGGTATGATTATTCTCCTGTTAGTGGCAGGGTTTTTTTTTGGTGGGGGGGGCGGATAGGGTGCTCTTACTAGTTCTTTGATACTCCTTTAGTATATTCTCTCTAATGCTCATATGCTGCAAGCTAAGTTGCTTTAGTTGTGTCTGATTCTTTGCAACCCTATGGACCGTAGCCGGCCAGGATCCTCCATCCATGGGTCTCCGAGCAGGACTATTGGAGTGGGATGCAATGTCCTTCTCCAGGGGATCTTTCTGATCCAGGGATCAAACCCAGGTCTCTTATGTCTCCTGCATTGGCAGGCGGGTTCTTTACCACTAGCACCACCTGGGAAACAATGCTCACAGCCTCACAGACTCTCCTAAATTTGTAAGCTGCCCATCAGTATAAATAGGCTTCCCCTGTGGCTCAGCTGGTGAAGAATTCGCCTGCAATGTGGAAGACCTGGGTTCGATCCCTGGGTTGGGAAGATCCCCTGGAGAAGGGAAAGGCTACCCACTCCAGTATTCTGGCCTGGAGAATTCCATGGACTGTATAGTCCATGGGGTCACAAAGAGTCAGACACGGCTGAGCAACTTTCATTTTCACTTTATCAGTATAAAACACTGGTAAATACATGTTTGTTCTTGATGATAATAGTGGTAATGTAGGATTATTTATTCAGAGAAGGCAATGGCAACCCACTCCAGTACTCTTGCCTGGAAAATCCCACGGGTGGAGGAGCCTGGTAGGTTGTTAGACATGACTGAGTGACTTCATTTTCACTTTTCACTTTCCTGCATTGGAGAAGGAAATGGCAACTCACTCCAGTGTTCTTGCCTGGAGAATCCCAGGGATGGCAGAGCCTAGTGGGCTGCTGTCTATGGGGTCGCACAGAGTTGGACACGACTGAAGCAACTTAGCAGCAGCAGCAGGATTATTTATTATCTCTCACACAGTTTCACCCAAACTAAGATTGCATTTTCATTTAATCCAGTCTCTTAAAATTAGAAATTTTAGTTGAAAATTGAGAACAAATTCATATTTTTAGTAGTTTAGGGTTTTAAAATTTTTATTTGGAGCTTGATTATTGATTCCTTTTTTGAAAAATCTGGGAAACCATTAAGAAGTATACATTCAAAATACATTTCTTAGACTTTTAAAAAACTTTCTATACAGTGCTTACAGTTAATTGTGTGCTAAGTCACTTCAGTCATGTCTGACTCTTTGCGACCATATGGACTGTAGCCCTCCAGGCTCTTCTGTTCATGGGATTCTCCTGGCAAGAATACTAGAGTGGGTTCCCATTTCCTCCTCCCGGGGCTCTTGCTGAGCTAGGGATCAAACCTGTGTCTCTTACGTCTCCTGCGTTGGTAGGCGGGTTCTTTACCACTCGTGCCACCCATGAATTATACACTAAATGTATATGCCCGATTTACTTATTATTGTAAGTTTTTGCATTCTGATTCACAAAGATTGCTATATCTTTTAAAATTTGTTCAAATATGAATATAAGCCCTCTTTTTTATTTTTTAATATCCCATGTGGGTTGTGAGGAAGGTATGATTGACATATATTTATCATTCTTCAAGGATATTTCATGCCATTTGGCTTTACTTTTTCAGCCTGGAGGAGATCTAGAGACTCAGTCTTCGGAAATATTTCTTTGGAATTCCCGGCAAATTACAACACCATTACAAATGTGCTGCAGTGACCGGAAATGGATGACAGATTCTTCCTACAAACTCACTGTCTCTGCAATTCAGGTTTACAGACGCTAGAGTTACAGTCCCATCACAGGAAATATAATTAGGAACACTGCAAATGTAAAACAGTGACTCTGTTCCTGATTCAAAGGTGAACTTTTACATGGCTCTGACCCTTGGAAAAATGTTGACCCTTGTAAACATACCTATTGTAGTACCAAGCGAATATCCAACGAAATACAACTTCTGCTGACCAGTTTTATTTACAATGAAGTCTATTATTCCAGGGAGATCATATTTGGCCATTTCATGAAAGCTGAAGAATAAAACAGGACCTCATAAATATTTGCGGCTAAGTTCAAAACAGAGCACTTGCTCATTTATTTTTTATACACAGAATTTTGTGCTGTCCGCTTAGTTGGTTTGTGTTTCATTATTTATCCAGTTACATGTAAGCTATTGTGGTTTTTGTTTGCTACATTTATATGTGTTACTTTCTAATAGCAGGAATGATTTCAAGGCTTGGGTATACTACATTTTCTGAAATTCAGTCTTGTCATGCTTCCTTTTCACTCCCTTCTCTTGCATTTCTTTTGCTGCCCTTTACCTAACCTGGTTTGCACGCCTCTCTTTCAGTCTCTCCCAGCCAACTTCAAGATGCTTAGGGCCATTTAACACCCAGTTTTCAAAATTTCTCAGTTGGAAATCATGATTGTATCTTGTACGAGCTGAGTAGCTTTCCGTAAATTACTTAAATGCTCTGAGCTTAAGTTTCATCATCTGTAAAATAAGCATGACACTGCCATATGGCAGGGGAGCTATGGGGGCTGGATAGTATTAAAGGAATGCCTCTAGCAGAAATTAGACATTCAATTGGATGTTGCTATTATTATTTCTGTCCATAAATGGTTATATTCAATATATACCAAAATCCTATAGTACTGGTTCAGCCAACATTAATACAAATGTTGAGAGAACAAAAAATGCCCATATAATATATGGTTGAGTTAGGTACTTTGCAAACTAAGGACCTGCTTATTAAAAGAACATGAGAGGAAATATAGATTGGTACTTTCCAGTATAAGAGAATCGTTGTGATTGATGCCTTACAGTCAACAAGCTGCAGGGACCAGCTGCATGAAGTATTTCCTGATGCTTGCCCCTGGGCAAAAGCTCTGACCCTAACAATCTGGCCCATTCTTCCTTTCCTTCCAACGTGTCAGTAGGTACAGAAATAAGGTATGGAATATTTCATTAATATGGTTCTGTTCTAGCAGCAGGCTTCAAACAACCAGAGAGTTTAAGCCTGAGAAAGGATGCTCACTGCAGGCATCAGCTTGTTCTCTGATGACAGCAGGAAATGCCTTCATTAAAGCAAGCAGTCAGCGTGTCAAAAGATTCTTTCCTATTGCCTATTAACAAGGTTGTAAAGATCTCATATTAGAGTATTCCTGAAAATGGTATTCTATACATTCTCAACCACAGTTCCTGTAGGTAAAATATAGTACTGATATACATCATCTTTGCAAAATTAATTGATAGTCCAAGAGAAAAAAATTGTAATAACATCACTAGGATAAAAATATAAGCTTCGTGAAGGTGGAGGCTCATTTGTTCTTGCATGCTCAGGGACCAGAATAGTACATAGAATAGGCACTCAGTAAATATTGGCTGAATGAGTGCATACGTTGTCCCAGAAATTTTCTAAGCTGTCGTTTGAGACATACTTTGTATTGGATAGAAACCTATGTTAAAATGACCTTGTTGAAATGATAATTAACTTGTCTGAGAATCAGTGTAAATCAGAGCTTCCTGCTGTTTCTTTCCTTTGAGCTGTTAGTAGAGACTGCAAGGAGCTGTGTGACTCCAAGTATCGTACATTATTATTAATACCATCCACACTATTATATTTAAAGGACTTGTCTCCAATTGTGTTCATGGTCTTTCTTAGATACAGTTTACCTAAAGGCCCAGAATTTCTCTTCGTTCACCGAGAGTGTTTTGTGTCTTCTTGACCAAGTGTTCCCCCGACTGTTTCCCATCCATACATCATAACCAGCATCAGCTAGAAGGAATCCAAGGCTGCCATTGGCAAAATTCTCAAGCCACGAGGCATTGTCTGAAAACAGGGCATGCTGCAGATATACAACTGGTCGGGCACCTAGAGGGAGGCAAGAAGGCAGAGAGAGAAATTTATGAGTAAAGCATCTCCGAAACATAAGAATCACACACACACACACACACACACACACACACACCCCACTGGAAAAACCCCAAACCAAAAAGAGACACATAATAAATACATTTTAATTCCCAATCTTGCCCAAATTCTATCCTCCCTTCTTAAGCAGTCTTTCCTATACATGTTCCTCCTTTTATACTTCATAGTGGCTCCCCACAACTCCTCATGATGCTTGGTGTTGCAAGAGTTAGCAAAAACAAAAATAAAGATAAACAAGAGGACCCAAGATGCCCTGTTAAATTTACATTTCATATTAGCAGTGAACTCACTTTTTAATATAAGTATATCATAAAATGAGGCATATGAAAAATCATCTGCTCTTTATCTGAAATTCAACTTTAACTGGTGAGGTGAGGTCACTCAGTCGTGTCCGACTCTTTGCGACCCCGTGGACCGTAACCTATTAGGCTTCTCCGTCCATGGGATTCTCCAGGCAAGAATACTGGAGTGGATTGCCATTTCCTTCTCCAGGGGAATCTTCCCAACCCAGGGATTGAACCTGGGTCTCCCACATTGGAGGCAGATGCTTTTAACCTCTGAGCCACCAGGGAAGCCCAACTTTAACTGGGCATCTCATATTTTATATAGTAATCCTACCCATGTCGCACTCCCATTTTTCATTTTTGAAACTCTTGAATTCTTAAGCAACATGATTTTAGCTGCCCCTGAATGTGGATCGGAGATGAGATAATGCAGAGTGATCACGGTAAATGATTTGATAAATAAAGACCACTGAGCCTTTGCAGATACTTTGCTTACTCTTCTCTCTCCTTTCTCAGAAGATTTGTGGTTACATTTCCCTCATAGTTCAAAAGGACACATAGCAGCACTGTTTGCAGTAGCCAGGACATGGAAAGAGCCTAAATGTTCGTCACTAGAAGAATGGATAAAGAAGATGTGGTACGTGTATACAACGGAATATATCTCAGCCATGGAAAGGGATGAAATTGGGTCGTTTGTAGAGATGTGGATGGACTTACAGAGTGGCATATAGAGTGAAGTAAGTCAGAAAAAGAAAAACAAATATCATGTATTAGCACATATATATGGAATCTAGAAAAATGGTATAGATGATCTTATTTACAAAGCAGAAATAGAGACACAGATGTAGAGAATAAATACATGGATATCTAAGGAGAAAGGGGGATTGTGTGGGAGAAATTGGGAGATTGGGATTGACACATATACACAATCTCTTTCCAACAACGAGGAAATCCACTAGCTCAGTCTTGCCCTTTGTAATTTTCAGTTCTTGCCTGCCTTCAGAGAATTGGAATACAATGAGACTTCCTGTTAACTATAAAAACTAATCCAAAATTCAAACCAGTTTTGATAAATCAGTCACTATCTTAATGAACAGCAAGTACTAAATTTTAGTCATGTGCANAATCATGCTCACTGAAAAATGTCATGCTTGAAATGCAACGCAGAGCCCTGATAATCAAATTGACTATTTTCCCTGCCAATCAGGTAATGAGGGCATATCTAAGTCTTATCTACTTTTCTAGTCACACTCAAATCTTCTTTCTCCATACAGTCTCTCCACAGCAACCAAGAACCCCATCAGTGAAGTCAAGATTACCTGGTGTGAATTTTGGGTACCATCTCTAATGTGTTAAGAGACCTTGAAGGAGCTGACCAATTTCTTTGAACTTCTGTTTTCTTTTTCTATGAGATGGGAATAATAGTGGTAGGCTTGTTCTAAAGCTTAGAGAGGGATATTGTAGCAAAGGTCCTGAATGAAAAGCTCTAAACGTAGAAAACGCTCCTAAGTGTTAGCAATTATGGTATGATTATTCTCCTGTTAGTGGCAGGGTTTTTTTTTGGTGGGGGGGGCGGATAGGGTGCTCTTACTAGTTCTTTGATACTCCTTTAGTATATTCTCTCTAATGCTCATATGCTGCAAGCTAAGTTGCTTTAGTTGTGTCTGATTCTTTGCAACCCTATGGACCGTAGCCGGCCAGGATCCTCCGTCCATGGGTCTCCGAGCAGGACTCTTGGAGTGGGTTGCAATGTCCTTCTCCAGGGGATCTTTCTGATCCAGGGATCAAACCCAGGTCTCTTATGTCTCCTGCATTGGCAGGCGGGTTCTTTACCACTAGCACCACCTGGGAAACAATGCTCACAGCCTCACAGACTCTCCTAAATTTGTAAGCTGCCCATCAGTATAAATAGGCTTCCCCTGTGGCTCAGCTGGTGAAGAATTCGCCTGCAATGCGGAAGACCTGGGTTCGATCCCTGGGTTGGGAAGATCCCCTGGAGAAGGGAAAGGCTACCCACTCCAGTATTCTGGCCTGGAGAATTCCATGGACTGTATAGTCCATGGGGTCACAAAGAGTCAGACACGGCTGAGCAACTTTCATTTTCACTTTATCAGTATAAAACACTGGTAAATACATGTTTGTTCTTGATGATAATAGTGGTAATGTAGGATTATTTATTCAGAGAAGGCAATGGCAACCCACTCCAGTACTCTTGCCTGGAAAATCCCACGGGTGGGTGGAGGAGCCTGGTAGGCTGGAGGCCATGGGGTCGCTAAGAGTTAGACATGACTGAGTGACTTCATTTTCACTTTTCACTTTCCTGCATTGGAGAAGGAAATGGCAACTCACTCCAGTGTTCTTGCCTGGAGAATCCCAGGGATGGCAGAGCCTAGTGGGCTGCTGTCTATGGGGTCGCACAGAGTTGGACACGACTGAAGCAACTTAGCAGCAGCAGCAGGATTATTTATTATCTCTCACACAGTTTCACCCAAACTAAGATTGCATTTTCATTTAATCCAGTCTCTTAAAATTAGAAATTTTAGTTGAAAATTGAGAACAAATTCATATTTTTAGTAGTTTAGGGTTTTAAAATTTTTATTTGGAGCTTGATTATTGATTCCTTTTTTGAAAAATCTGGGAAACCATTAAGAAGTATACATTCAAAATACATTTCTTAGACTTTTAAAAAACTTTCTATACAGTGCTTACAGTTAATTGTGTGCTAAGTCACTTCAGTCATGTCTGACTCTTTGCGACCATATGGACTGTAGCCCTCCAGGCTCTTCTGTTCATGGGATTCTCCTGGCAAGAATACTAGAGTGGGTTCCCATTTCCTCCTCCCGGGGCTCTTGCTGAGCTAGGGATCAAACCTGTGTCTCTTACGTCTCCTGCGTTGGTAGGCGGGTTCTTTACCACTCGTGCCACCCATGAATTATACACTAAATGTATATGCCCGATTTACTTATTATTGTAAGTTTTTGCATTCTGATTCACAAAGATTGCTATATCTTTTAAAATTTGTTCAAATATGAATATAAGCCCTCTTTTTTATTTTTTAATATCCCATGTGGGTTGTGAGGAAGGTATGATTGACATATATTTATCATTCTTCAAGGATATTTCATGCCATTTGGCTTTACTTTTTCAGCCTGGAGGAGATCTAGAGACTCAGTCTTCGGAAATATTTCTTTGGAATTCCCGGCAAATTACAACACCATTACAAATGTGCTGCAGTGACCGGAAATGGATGACAGATTCTTCCTACAAACTCACTGTCTCTGCAATTCAGGTTTACAGACGCTAGAGTTACAGTCCCATCACAGGAAATATAATTAGGAACACTGCAAATGTAAAACAGTGACTCTGTTCCTGATTCAAAGGTGAACTTTTACATGGCTCTGACCCTTGGAAAAATGTTGACCCTTGTAAACATACCTATTGTAGTACCAAGCGAATANAGTTACAGTCCCATCACAGGAAATATAATTAGGAACACTGCAAATGTAAAACAGTGACTCTGTTCCTGATTCAAAGGTGAACTTTTACATGGCTCTGACCCTTGGAAAAATGTTGACCCTTGTAAACATACCTATTGTAGTACCAAGCGAATATCCAACGAAATACAACTTCTGCTGACCAGTTTTATTTACAATGAAGTCTATTATTCCAGGGAGATCATATTTGGCCATTTCATGAAAGCTGAAGAATAAAACAGGACCTCATAAATATTTGCAGCTAAGTTCAAAACAGAGCACTTGCTCATTTATTTTTTATACACAGAATTTTGTGCTGTCCGCTTAGTTGGTTTGTGTTTCATTATTTATCCAGTTACATGTAAGCTATTGTGGTTTTTGTTTGCTACATTTATATGTGTTACTTTCTAATAGCAGGAATGATTTCAAGGCTTGGGTATACTACATTTTCTGAAATTCAGTCTTGTCATGCTTCCTTTTCACTCCCTTCTCTTGCATTTCTTTTGCTGCCCTTTACCTAACCTGGTTTGCACGCCTCTCTTTCAGTCTCTCCCAGCCAACTTCAAGATGCTTAGGGCCATTTAACACCCAGTTTTCAAAATTTCTCAGTTGGAAATCATGATTGTATCTTGTACGAGCTGAGTAGCTTTCCGTAAATTACTTAAATGCTCTGAGCTTAAGTTTCATCATCTGTAAAATAAGCATGACACTGCCATATGGCAGGGGAGCTATGGGGGCTGGATAGTATTAAAGGAATGCCTCTAGCAGAAATTAGACATTCAATTGGATGTTGCTATTATTATTTCTGTCCATAAATGGTTATATTCAATATATACCAAAATCCTATAGTACTGGTTCAGCCAACATTAATACAAATGTTGAGAGAACAAAAAATGCCCATATAATATATGGTTGAGTTAGGTACTTTGCAAACTAAGGACCTGCTTATTAAAAGAACATGAGAGGAAATATAGATTGGTACTTTCCAGTATAAGAGAATCGTTGTGATTGATGCCTTACAGTCAACAAGCTGCAGGGACCAGCTGCATGAAGTATTTCCTGATGCTTGCCCCTGGGCAAAAGCTCTGACCCTAACAATCTGGCCCATTCTTCCTTTCCTTCCAACGTGTCAGTAGGTACAGAAATAAGGTATGGAATATTTCATTAATATGGTTCTGTTCTAGCAGCAGGCTTCAAACAACCAGAGAGTTTAAGCCTGAGAAAGGATGCTCACTGCAGGCATCAGCTTGTTCTCTGATGACAGCAGGAAATGCCTTCATTAAAGCAAGCAGTCAGCGTGTCAAAAGATTCTTTCCTATTGCCTATTAACAAGGTTGTAAAGATCTCATATTAGAGTATTCCTGAAAATGGTATTCTATACATTCTCAACCACAGTTCCTGTAGGTAAAATATAGTACTGATATACATCATCTTTGCAAAATTAATTGATAGTCCAAGAGAAAAAAATTGTAATAACATCACTAGGATAAAAATATAAGCTTCGTGAAGGTGGAGGCTCATTTGTTCTTGCATGCTCAGGGACCAGAATAGTACATAGAATAGGCACTCAGTAAATATTGGCTGAATGAGTGCATACGTTGTCCCAGAAATTTTCTAAGCTGTCGTTTGAGACATACTTTGTATTGGATAGAAACCTATGTTAAAATGACCTTGTTGAAATGATAATTAACTTGTCTGAGAATCAGTGTAAATCAGAGCTTCCTGCTGTTTCTTTCCTTTGAGCTGTTAGTAGAGACTGCAAGGAGCTGTGTGACTCCAAGTATCGTACATTATTATTAATACCATCCACACTATTATATTTAAAGGACTTGTCTCCAATTGTGTTCATGGTCTTTCTTAGATACAGTTTACCTAAAGGCCCAGAATTTCTCTTCGTTCACCGAGAGTGTTTTGTGTCTTCTTGACCAAGTGTTCCCCCGACTGTTTCCCATCCATACATCATAACCAGCATCAGCTAGAAGGAATCCAAGGCTGCCATTGGCAAAATTCTCAAGCCACGAGGCATTGTCTGAAAACAGGGCATGCTGCAGATATACAACTGGTCGGGCACCTAGAGGGAGGCAAGAAGGCAGAGAGAGAAATTTATGAGTAAAGCATCTCCGAAACATAAGAATCACACACACACACACACACACACACACACACACCCCACTGGAAAAACCCCAAACCAAAAAGAGACACATAATAAATACATTTTAATTCCCAATCTTGCCCAAATTCTATCCTCCCTTCTTAAGCAGTCTTTCCTATACATGTTCCTCCTTTTATACTTCATAGTGGCTCCCCACAACTCCTCATGATGCTTGGTGTTGCAAGAGTTAGCAAAAACAAAAATAAAGATAAACAAGAGGACCCAAGATGCCCTGTTAAATTTACATTTCATATTAGCAGTGAACTCACTTTTTAATATAAGTATATCATAAAATGAGGCATATGAAAAATCATCTGCTCTTTATCTGAAATTCAACTTTAACTGGTGAGGTGAGGTCACTCAGTCATGTCCGACTCTTTGCGACCCCGTGGACCGTAACCTATTAGGCTTCTCCGTCCATGGGATTCTCCAGGCAAGAATACTGGAGTGGATTGCCATTTCCTTCTCCAGGGGAATCTTCCCAACCCAGGGATTGAACCTGGGTCTCCCACATTGGAGGCAGATGCTTTTAACCTCTGAGCCACCAGGGAAGCCCAACTTTAACTGGGCATCTCATATTTTATATAGTAATCCTACCCATGTCGCACTCCCATTTTTCATTTTTGAAACTCTTGAATTCTTAAGCAACATGATTTTAGCTGCCCCTGAATGTGGATCGGAGATGAGATAATGCAGAGTGATCACGGTAAATGATTTGATAAATAAGGACCACTGAGCCTTTGCAGATACTTTGCTTACTCTTCTCTCTCCTTTCTCAGAAGATTTGTGGTTACATTTCCCTCATAGTTCAAAAGGACACATAGCAGCACTGTTTGCAATAGCCAGGACATGGAAAGAGCCTAAATGTTCGTCACTAGAAGAATGGATAAAGAAGATGTGGTACGTGTATACAACGGAATATATCTCAGCCATGGAAAGGGATGAAATTGGGTCGTTTGTAGAGATGTGGATGGACTTACAGAGTGGCATATAGAGTGAAGTAAGTCAGAAAAAGAAAAACAAATATCATGTATTAGCACATATATATGGAATCTAGAAAAATGGTATAGATGATCTTATTTACAAAGCAGAAATAGAGACACAGATGTAGAGAATAAATACATGGATATCTAAGGAGAAAGGGGGATTGTGTGGGAGAAATTGGGAGATTGGGATTGACGCATATACACAATCTCTTTCCAACAACGAGGAAATCCACTAGCTCAGTCTTGCCCTTTGTAATTTTCAGTTCTTGCCTGCCTTCAGAGAATTGGAATACAATGAGACTTCCTGTTAACTATAAAAACTAATCCAAAATTCAAACCAATTTTGATAAATCAGTCACTATCTTAATGAACAGCAAGTACTAAATTTTAGTCATGTGCAGTTCTCCTTCTCAAGATAAACATGCTTGGTACCTGTGATCTTAGTGTCTTTTCGCCCATGGGGAATCCGATTGACACTCAGTATGTACCCGTCTTGAGTGGTTACTTCATACTCCTCACTGGGGTAGCCATTATAGGTGATGATTTCACTCTGCTCAGTAAAAATAGAAGCATTAGCTACACATTTTCTCTAAAGGTTATCAAAAGGAGCTAGAACAAAGCAGCTAGTGTGTACTTATTAGAGTAAATTATTTGAAATCTACAGCCCCAGGTAACAGGAGATTAATTTACTACATAAAGTCATGATTAAAACATAAGTAGACTATTAGAAAACACCTGCCAGTGGTAAATGTTTTGGAGGAGTTGGAGATAATGTCTATCTTTGACCCATTCTTCTGACAAAACTATATTCTCAAGTCAGTTGTCTTTTTTAAAGTACATATAGACATATTTTAATTGAAATGTTAATTTACAAATTTGTGTTAGTTTCTGGTGTATAGCAGACTAATTCAGTTTTATACACATACACACAATATATATGTATTATATATATTCTTTTTCATATTCTTTTCCA
>SJYW01055284.1:93884-130356 GCA_006410735.1 Raphicerus campestris
CACACACACACACACACACACACACACACACACCCCACTGGAAAAACCCCAAACCAAAAAGAGACACATAATAAATACATTTTAATTCCCAATCTTGCCCAAATTCTATCCTCCCTTCTTAAGCAGTCTTTCCTATACATGTTCCTCCTTTTATACTTCATAGTGGCTCCCCACAACTCCTCATGATGCTTGGTGTTGCAAGAGTTAGCAAAAACAAAAATAAAGATAAACAAGAGGACCCAAGATGCCCTGTTAAATTTACATTTCATATTAGCAGTGAACTCACTTTTTAATATAAGTATATCATAAAATGAGGCATATGAAAAATCATCTGCTCTTTATCTGAAATTCAACTTTAACTGGTGAGGTGAGGTCACTCAGTCGTGTCCGACTCTTTGCGACCCCGTGGACCGTAACCTATTAGGCTTCTCCGTCCATGGGATTCTCCAGGCAAGAATACTGGAGTGGATTGCCATTTCCTTCTCCAGGGGAATCTTCCCAACCCAGGGATTGAACCTGGGTCTCCCACATTGGAGGCAGATGCTTTTAACCTCTGAGCCACCAGGGAAGCCCAACTTTAACTGGGCATCTCATATTTTATATAGTAATCCTACCCATGTCGCACTCCCATTTTTCATTTTTGAAACTCTTGAATTCTTAAGCAACATGATTTTAGCTGCCCCTGAATGTGGATCGGAGATGAGATAATGCAGAGTGATCACGGTAAATGATTTGATAAATAAAGACCACTGAGCCTTTGCAGATACTTTGCTTACTCTTCTCTCTCCTTTCTCAGAAGATTTGTGGTTACATTTCCCTCATAGTTCAAAAGGACACATAGCAGCACTGTTTGCAGTAGCCAGGACATGGAAAGAGCCTAAATGTTCGTCACTAGAAGAATGGATAAAGAAGATGTGGTACGTGTATACAACGGAATATATCTCAGCCATGGAAAGGGATGAAATTGGGTCGTTTGTAGAGATGTGGATGGACTTACAGAGTGGCATATAGAGTGAAGTAAGTCAGAAAAAGAAAAACAAATATCATGTATTAGCACATATATATGGAATCTAGAAAAATGGTATAGATGATCTTATTTACAAAGCAGAAATAGAGACACAGATGTAGAGAATAAATACATGGATATCTAAGGAGAAAGGGGGATTGTGCGGGAGAAATTGGGAGATTGGGATTGACACATATACACAATCTCTTTCCAACAACGAGGAAATCCACTAGCTCAGTCTTGCCCTTTGTAATTTTCAGTTCTTGCCTGCCTTCAGAGAATTGGAATACAATGAGACTTCCTGTTAACTATAAAAACTAATCCAAAATTCAAACCAGTTTTGATAAATCAGTCACTATCTTAATGAACAGCAAGTACTAAATTTTAGTCATGTGCAATTCTCCTTCTCAAGATAAACATGTTTGGTACCTGTGATCTTAGTGTCTTTTCGCCCATGGGGAATCCGATTGACACTCAGTATGTACCCGTCTTGAGTGGTTACTTCATACTCCTCACTGGGGTAGCCATTATAGGTGATGATTTCACTCTGCTCAGTAAAAATAGAAGCATTAGCTACACATTTTCTCTAAAGGTTATCAAAAGGAGCTAGAACAAAGCAGCTAGTGTGTACTTATTAGAGTAAATTATTTGAAATCTACAGCCCCAGGTAACAGGAGATTAATTTACTACATAAAGTCATGATTAAAACATAAGTAGACTATTAGAAAACACCTGCCAGTGGTAAATGTTTTGGAGGAGTTGGAGATAATGTCTATCTTTGACCCATTCTTCTGACAAAACTATATTCTCAAGTCAGTTGTCTTTTTTAAAGTACATATAGACATATTTTAATTGAAATGTTAATTTACAAATTTGTGTTAGTTTCTGGTGTATAGCAAACTAATTCAGTTTTATACACATACACACAATATATATGTATTATATATATTCTTTTTCATATTCTTTTCCATTACGGTTTATTATAGACTATTGAATATAGTTCCCTGTGCTAGACAGGAGATGATAGGACCTTGTTGTTTATCCATTCTGTACATAATAGTTTGCACTTGCTAATCCCAAACACTCCCCTATCCCCCTCCCTTTGTAACCACAAGTCTGTTCTCTGTGAGTCTGCTCCTGTTTCATAGATAAGTTCATTTGTATCATATTTTAGATTTCATGTGTCAGTGACTTCATATGCTATTTGTCTTTCTCTTTCTGACATACATGGTATGATAATCTCTAGGTCCATCAGTATAACTGCAAATGGCATTATTCTTTTTACAACTGAGTAAAGTTCCATTGTGTATACACAAGATGTATATATTACATCTTTTTAAAGTTTTTATTTTATACTGGGGTATAGTTGATTAACAGTGTTGTTTTAGTTTCGGGGTACAGCAAAGTGACTCTCACACACACACACACACATATATGTGAAACAATTGACATTTATGTATATAAATGTCAACTGTGAGACTGCTCTTGGTTCAAAAGTAATAAAACCACAGTCCAGTAGACAGCAGTCACATGTATCATCCAGAGGGCTTAAAATCTGTGTGTGCTCAGTTGCCAGTCATGTCTAACTCTTTGAGATCCCATGGACTGTGGCTCGCCAGGCTCCTCTGCCCATGGAATTCTCCAGGCAAGAATACTGGAGTGGGCAGTCATTCTCTTCTCCAGGGATCTTCCCTACCCAGGGATCAAACTCAGGTCTCCTACATTGCAGGCAGATTCTTTACTGTCTGAGCCACCAGCAAATCTCTAAAAATCACTTATGTTTAATCTATATCAGAGATTTTCTGCTATAACAGGAACTTCAATAATCTTACAACCTAGATAATTTGCTTTATTTGATGTTCTTTGGAATTCTCCGTTACTTACAGTACTCATCCACACTTCAGGATTTGCTTCTTTTTCCAAATTGAAGAATCCAGCAGCATTTAAAGTTCCACATATCAAACAGGCTGTTGTTAAAAACAGCCACATGGTGGAAATGCCTGATAGAAAACATTTAATAACCACAAATTGTTATATGTCAAAACTGATTAACGAAATGAAATAGTCCCCCAGTGAAAACTTGAATAACATCCTGAGAAAGCTGAGACAGTGTGGAAGGAAGGAAATACAATGAGCTAACTCTGAACACTATTAATCTATTTTTTCACATAGAAATTGCCCTGACATAGTCCAGTTTCAGATATGAAATGAACTAGTATGAAGGTTTATTTTTTCTCTTATTTGAATCCATAGTTTTCACTTAATTTAAATCTTTGCTGACCTGTGAGTTGCCAGGATATATAAACATTCAGAGGACAAGTTTCCACACCATGGAGAAGCTAAAAGTGGAATTATCCTTTAAACTCTTCTAACATCCCACAAAATAAGCAAGAGCAATGAATGAAGCTTCAAACAAGCAGGTTTATGGTGAGTTTCATGTGATGTGGAAACAGGTTTATGGTGAGTTTAAAATGATGTGACTATCTCTCTTGTGAACAACCAAAGACAAATTTTGCACATTTGAATGTGCAGTGTCTCTTCCTTAGCACAGTTTAAAAGCATGCCTCCTCAAAGCAGTTTGGCCAACATCACAGTGCAGAGTACTTATCAAAGGGGAGCTGCAGTTCAGTGGTCTGGGTTTGAAGTCCAGCCTCACCATGAACAAGATTTCTGACCCTGGGCAAGTTATTTAGTAGCTTTGTCTCCTGTTTTTCCTGCTGGTGATATTAGGATAATAAAACAACCTACCTTATAAGATTGTAGGGAGGATCACAGTGCATTAATCACAGTGTAAGCTCTTTCACTATTTTTTTTTTTTTAATCTAAGAACGAGCAAGAGAGTAACATCAGAGAACCTTTATGGTAATAAATTAATGACAGACTTCTAGAGAAATTCAGAGTTTACTTTTGAAGTTCAGTAGCTTTCCATAAACTGGCTATCTGGCTGCAGTTGATTTTATAGCCATAAATGTTATGTAATTAAAACCATTTTTGAAATTAATACTAGCTAATGTGGATTGAGGCCTCAGCTTGTGCCAGGCCCTGTTCTAAATGTTTCATGTGTGTTATTTAGATATTGAAGAAATGCCATTGAAATAGCTATTGTTATTATCCTCATTTTATCAAAGAAATTAGTGAAAGCTTAGAGAGATTAAACATCTGTCCAAGGTTACAGAGCCAAGAGGATAGAGAACTAAGACAGGAACACAGGACGCCTCTGTGCAGAGTATACCTGGCTACCACTCCCAACCTGGCTCCCAGTTGTTCTAAGTCTTGATCTTACCTAGTTAAGAGAGCTTCCCCTGTTCCTGAGGACTCCTTATCGAAGAGGGACTTCTGAACTTTTGCTTGTGACAGTGAGATATGATTGCAGCTAGAAGCTAGAGAAACGAGACAGGAAGCCCTTGGAAATGAAGAAATCCTGGACAGTGGCACACACCCAAGGTTAACCAGTTTGACTGAATCCTCATTTTATTGAATGTCTGTCACCCTTGGGAGGGTTCAGCAACATTTCAAAACAAGGCATCCAATGGGGAAGTGTGTACTCAGGATCCTAAGGCAAAATCAGAGTTAGCAGTTATCTACCTTCTCAATACCAGAGTTCACTATGAGGGTCAACCGAAGCAATGTTTGTGAAAGTACCGACAGCCAGCAGGTAACATGCAGTGTGCAGGAAAGTGATTGGTTGCAACAGTTGGCAAGTTTGAGGCCTTCCTGATTCACTTCTTTTTGTACTTTTTACAGTTTGTTTTTTAATTGGCGTATATTGATTTGCAGTGTTGTGCTGGTTTCTGCTGTACAACAACGTGAACCAGCTATATCCCCTTCCCTCTTGAGCCTCCATCCCCCGACCACCGTACCCCCATCCTACCACTCTAGGTCATCACAGAGCGCTGAGCTGACCTCCCTGTGGAATACCTTCCCACTAGCCATCTATTTTACATATAGCAGTGTATATCTGCCAATGGTACTCTCTCAATTTGTTCCACCCTCTCCTTCCTCCCCTGTGTTCACGAGTCCATTCTCATATTTGCATCTGCATTCCTGTCCTGCAAATATGTTCATCAGTACCATTTTTCTAGATTCCATGCATATATGTTAATATACAGATTTCTGTTTCTCTTTCTGACTTACTTCCCTCTGTATGACAAGCTCTAGGTTCACCTTTGAGTCCAAAGTGTGTTTGGACATATCAATGAGGAGATGAGAAAATGAACCTCTATGCCAAAGGGATTTGACCAGCTGTTAACTTTGGCCTAGAGACCTGAGGAGAATGAAGACAATTTAGCTCTAAACCCCACCTGAAATACTGGATGATAGGGGCAGAAGTGCCTTCATTTCCTACTTCACTTTGAATGCTGGAAAAGCCCTAGCAGTAACTGAGTCTCTTTCTTTTCCCAGTGGGAAGGAAGAATGGTAAGTTGCTGCCCAGGATAAAGTAGTTCCAGTTCTATTAGTCTGGACTCATTCCCAAATCCTTTCAAAAACACAAATGTTCACATTTGTCCAGATCCTAAGATCTGTTCCACTTGAGCCAATTAAACAAATGTAGAGTGAAAGGAAACACTCAGCTTGTTGGAGTAGGTGGAAAGCTTAAGTACCAGTCCACACTCTTTCAGTCTCTTTGATGAAAAAAACAACCATACTTTGCCTTCAGTGACAATGGGCAAAGGTGTGTGCGGCAGTGGCAGAGGTGTGTAGATTTGTCCGGGTCCTCTCATGGGTTGAGATTTTAAAAACAACCCTTTTAACAAAATTTCAATGAACTCATTGGAGAATTCTAGGAAGCACAAATGTTGCTATGACTTCTTGTGGAAATACCATAAATGTAGTTAAACTTCTCAAGTCTTTATGGATTGTAGATTTAAAATCTCAGAAGGATTTCAGCATCATTGGCTTCTCATAGTCTTACTCAGCTTTGAGGTTTATCTAAAGAATCTGGAGACTTCTTCCAAGCGATTTCCTTATAAAGGCACAAAGTCATCTTTTTACATTAAACTCATAGGAATAAACAATCTTGCTTTATACTAACCTGGAATAAGTCCACTATTAACTGTAAAGTGCATTACACACTAATAAAATAAAAATTATTACTGAATAGTTTTTCTTCTGTTCAGACTCCAAACTATCCTTAAGTTTGGTGAGCAATATGGCACAATCTGATGTCTTTGGCACAATCTGATGTCTTTGACACAATCTACATTCTCATATTTCTCCATATATTTTTAAAATTTTAGAAATGCATAATTATTCACATTTTCTATCATATTTCATAGGGGACACTTACTTTTATTCTTTTCTCTATAATAGTGCTGTCCAGTAGAAATGTAGTGTGACTATATATACAATTTACATTTTCTTACAGCCACATGTTTTAAAGTATAGAGAACAAATGACTAAGAAAAAAATTTTTAAAAGAACAAATGACACCAAATTTTTATTTATAATTCATTTTAAAAAATTTAATTTTATTTCTATTTCTTTTAAACCAATAAATCCAAAATATTATCAGTTCAACATGTAATCAATATCATTATTGAGAAAATTTCCATTCTTTTCTTTTTTGCACTGTCTTTAAGTTTGACTATTATGTTACAGTGTAGAACATCTCCATTAGTATTACCTCATTTGAAGGGCTGAACAGTCATAACTGGGGCTTCCCTGGTGGCTCAGAGGTTAAAGAGTCTGCCTCCAATGTGGGAGACTTGGGTTCGATCCCTGGGTCAGGAAGATTCCCCTGGAGAAGGAAATCGTAACCTACTCCAGTATTCTTTCCTGGAGAATCTCATGGACAGGGGTCACAAAGAGTCAGACATGACTGAGTGACTTCTTTTACTTACTTACTTACAGTCACATCTAACTAGTGGTATTTATTGGAGATTGCAGCTCTGTACTCTCAGGCTTATATTTCTTTTTTCTTGTTTTTCCTTTTATTTTGTTGAAACTTTTCAACCAGATTCTTCATTCTTCATATCGTACCCCAAATACATAACTTTGTATCTCACGTATGCTGTGCTAAGTCACTTCAGTCGTGTCCAACTCTTTGTGCTCTTTGTGCTCCATGGACTGTATGTAGCCTGCCAGGCTCCTCTGTCCATGGAATTCTACAGGCAAGAATACTAGAGTGGTTTGCTATGCCCTTCTTATATTTGACATGAATCGAGTATCTGCCTATCAAACCTCCTACTATTTGAATCATCAGCTGTATCTTCTCAAGTGCTCGGCCTCTGCTCCCCAGATGAGCTTTGAGCCTTACTGTCCAGCAAAAAAGACGTGAGCATAAATACTTAGCTACAGTCCTTTATCAAAAGCATGATATCCAACAGTGTTCTTATGGTCACTACATTTGGAAGAATGGTTTGTTACACTGACTATCTACTCCAATGGGCTAACCTGGTGGCTCAGAGGTTAAAGCGCCTGCCTTCGATGCGGGAGGCCTGGGTTTGATCCTTGGGTTGGGAAGATCCCCTGGAGAAGGAAATGGCAATCCACTCCAGTATTCTTGCCTGGAGCATCCCTTGGACAGAGAAGCCTAGTAGGTTACAGTCCACGGGATCACAAAGAGTCGGACACAACTGAGCGACTTCACCTCACCTCATCTACTCCAATAATAAATGTCAAACTACTATTTAAAAGTTTTTTTTTTTTTAAGATTTAACATTTCCAAAGAGAAAATGTCACCAAAATAATATTATGTAAATTTATTTACAGATTTGACAGCTTCCTGGATTTAACTCTTCTCAGAGTATTGACTNTCCACTATTAACTGTAAAGTGCATTGCACACTAATAAAATAAAAATTATTACTCAATAGTTTTTCTTCTGTTCAGACTCCAAACTATCCTTAAGTTTGGTGAGCAATATGGCACAATCTGATGTCTTTGGCACAATCTGATGTCTTTGACACAATCTACATTCTCATATTTCTCCATATATTTTTAAAATTTTAGAAATGCATAATTATTCACATTTTCTATCATATTTCATAGGGGACACTTACTTTTATTCTTTTCTCTATAATAGTGCTGTCCAGTAGAAATGTAGTGTGACTATATATACAATTTACATTTTCTTACAGCCACATGTTTTAAAGTATAGAGAACAAATGACTAATAAAAAATTTTTTAAAAGAACAAATGACACCAAATTTTTATTTATAATTCATTTTATAAAATTCAATTTTATTTCTATTTCTTTTAAACCAATAAATCCAAAATATTATCAGTTCAACATGTAATCAATATCATTATTGAGAAATTTTCCATTTTTTTCTTTTTTGCACTGTCTTTAAGTTTGACTATTATGTTACAGTGTAGAACATCTCCATTAGTATTACCTCATTTGAAGGGCTGAACAGTCATAACTGGGGCTTCCCTGGTGGCTCAGAGGTTAAAGAGTCTGCCTCCAATGTGGGAGACTTGGGTTCGATCCCTGGGTCAGGAAGATTCCCCTGGAGAAGGAAATCGTAACCTACTCCAGTATTTTTTCCTGGAGAATCTCATGGACAGGGGTCACAAAGAGTCAGACATGACTGAGTGACTTCTTTTACTTACTTACTTACAGTCACATCTAAATAGTGGTATTTATTGGAGATTGCAGCTCTGTACTCTCAGGCTTATATTTCTTTTTTCTTGTTTTTCCTTTTATTTTGTTGAAACTTTTCAACCAGATTCTTCATTCTTCATATCGTACCCCAAATACATAACTTTGTATCTCACGTATGCTGTGCTAAGTCACTTCAGTCGTGTCCAACTCTTTGTGCTCTTTGTGCTCCATGGACTGTATGTAGCCTGCCAGGCTCCTTTGTCCATGGAATTCTACAGGCAAGAATACTAGAGTGGTTTGCTATGCCCTTCTTATATTTGACATGAATCGAGTATCTGCCTATCAAACCTCCTACTATTTGAATCATCAGCTGTATCTTCTCAAGTGCTTGGCCTCTGCTCCCCAGATGAGCTTTGAGCCTTACTGTCCAGCAAAAAAGACGTGAGCATAAATACTTAGCTACAGTCCTTTATCAAAAGCATGATATCCAACAGTGTTCTTATGGTCACTACATTTGGAAGAATGGTTTGTTACACTGACTATCTACTCCAATGGGCTAACCTGGTGGCTCAGAGGTTAAAGCGCCTGCCTTCGATGCGGGAGGCCTGGGTTTGATCCTTGGGTTGGGAAGATCCCCTGGAGAAGGAAATGGCAATCCACTCCAGTATTCTTGCCTGGAGCATCCCTTGGACAGAGAAGCCTAGTAGGTTACAGTCCACGGGATCACAAAGAATCGGACACAACTGAGCGACTTCACCTCACCTCATCTACTCCAATAATAAATGTCAAACTACTATTTAAAAGTTTTTTTTTTTTTAAGATTTAACATTTCCAAAGAGAAAATGTCACCAAAATAATATTATGTAAATTTATTTACAGATTTGACAGCTTCCTGGATTTAACTCTTCTCAGAGTATTGACTGAATAAATAGCAACAGTTTGCTAAACCATATACTACCTCTGTGTTTTATTCCCTTGCACAAACAAGTAACGTTTTTATCCTGGGGATTCCTATGTGTTTTATTACAGGGAAAGAATGCACTGCTGTGGCCAAAAAATTGAAATAGTTCTTTTGACAACTATAGTTTCTAATATAAATTATAAAGACATGTTTTGATTTATGCTTTTCACCTTCTTATAAGTTTCAGTTACGTGACTGAAGCATGCGTAAGTGTTCAGCAAGGGTAAGTACAACATTTCTGGGACACTGACAAGTCAAGTGCTAGGATTGGCCAGTCTGATATGCCATAGTCATCAAAGAGGTGACTCCCTGTGAAACTTTTTGGTGCCCTGCCAGCCAGCCTTCTGCCAACACTCAGATCTTCTTTAATACTCCCCCTCACACCTATAGCGTCTTTATTTAAGTGTACTAAGACATTTTTGAGAAACGAGTCTTAGCCAAATATGTATTCATTACATGTATGAAAAGTATTCCAATTTCCATAGTACCTAGTCAAGTGCTTAGAGGACAGAGATGGCCAGCCATTCAACAGCTATTTATTGATCACTGAATGTGCTTGGGTAGTTGTGGGTGCAATCATGAATGAGACAGGCAGAACCACTGTCACAAGACAGTTGTTTTCCCACCCATGTCCATTTGGAAATGGACAGACTTCACATTCTCTGCTTTTCCTTCTGTCTGTAGACACCCAAGTCTTCCTTTACAACTTAGATCATTTATTTCCTCCTCTGGGATGTCTGCTCAGACACTTTAGCCTTGTTCATGTATGATTATATTCATACCTGGGCTTCATTGGTGGTTCAGACGATAATGAATCGACTTCCAATGTGGGAGACCTGGGTTTGATTGCTGGGCTTGGAAAATCCCCTGGAGGAGGTCATGGCAACCCACATCATTATTCTTGCCTGGAGAATTCCCATGGACAGAGGAATCTGGTGGGCTACAGTCTATGGGGTTGCAAAGAATTGGACAGAACTAAGCAAGTAAGTACAGCACATAGACATACCTAGATCATAACACTGAGAGCACAGGAAAGTGCTCTTGAGAATTAGGGCAACCAGCTAGTTATTTGCTGTTTGATTTTGGGTACCCTAGTTATTTCAACTACTTATCCTCTTCATATATAAAATGGATATACTAATATCTAACTCATAAACAACTGTAAGGACTAAATGAGATAATGCATGTCTAGTTTGGTTCTTGATGCATAGTAGGAAATAAATATTAATTCTTATTTCTGTGCACATGCTTCTTCTCTTTCTGCCTCCATTGTATTTGGCAGTATGGCACTGGATAAAATCTTAGAGCTTATTTAATTGTTTGTGTGAATAAATGGAGATTAATTGCTTGACAAACACTGTTATTCTGGTAATACTGCATTGTGAGAAGCAATATAGCATCATGGTTAATCAACAATACTGGCCCCTATATTGAGATAGCTTTCCCCCCCAAAAGTGGGTCTATTACTTGGGCAAGTTATTAATTTCACAAATGTACTGTTATGTCTATAGAGATGTGTAAAATGGACAGAACATGGAGTCCATTTTCAGGACTATTATGAGAATCCAACAAGATAATGTATAGAAAGCACTTAGTATGATATCTGGCAAATGTGAAGTGTTTCAAAATAATAGATAGAGGTGATTTCTATTTTTAATGTTTAGTAAGATAAATATGGAGAAGGCAATGGCACCCCAGTCCAGTACTCTTGCTTGGAAAATCCCATGGACAGAGATAAATATATCAAAGTCTCAAGATGGCAGGAAAATAGGATTTTGCATATGTCATTTAATGTCTTGGTATACTTAATTCCTATGTAAATTAAGATTTCTATTTTCCATATGGGAATTTGATCATGATTAAATATATTAATCAATTATCTTTGCATGAGTGAAAGTCACTCAGTTGTGTGTGACTCTTTGCAACAGTATGGACTATACCCCCACCAGGCTCCTCTGTCTATGGAATTTTTTAGGCAAGAATTCTGGAGTAGTTTGCCATTCCCTTCTCCAGGGGATCTTCCTGACCCAGGGATCAAAGCCAGGTCTCTTGCATTGCAGGCAGATTTTTTATCATATGAGCCACCAGGGAAGTGCCCCACCCAGCATTTTATAAATAATATTTATTAATCCCTTTCTATGTAACGGGCATTGTGTTAAATTCTTTTAATGCATTATCTCATAACAACTCAATAATAAAGATACTAACTAATGTTGTCTCTGTGCTTCTCTGGTGGCTCAGTGGTGAAGAATCTGCCTGCTAATGCAGGAGACGTGGGTTCTGTCTCTGGGTTGGGCAGATCCCCTGGAGAAGAAATTGCCAACCCACTCCAGGATTGTTGCCTGGGAAATCCCATGTACAGAGGAGCCTGGAGGGCTGGAACCCGCCCCCCACCAAATATTCAGACACAATGTAGTGACTAAACAACAACAAATATTATTTCCATCTCACAGATAGGAAAATGTGATTAAAGTGATTCATTAACTTGTCTATGGATATAAATATAATAATAGGGCTAGGAACTGAATCTAAACAATGTGACTTCAGGGCCTATGTTTAAGTACTGTGTTTTACAAATACGCTTCATGTATTAATACATCTTTGGTATCCATGTCAGCAGATGATGTAGGCAGAAAAGAATATCACTATTTTGTAGAAAAGGAAATTGCTGGAGTCAATGATACATGCTATTTTTGGTGTCATGTGGCTAATCAATTGTGGNCCCATGGACAGAGGAATCTGGTGGGCTACAGTCTATGGGGTTGCAAAGAATTGGACAGAACTAAGCAAGTAAGTACAGCACATAGACATACCTAGATCATAACACTGAGAGCACAGGAAAGTGCTCTTGAGAATTAGGGCAACCAGCTAGTTATTTGCTGTTTGATTTTGGGTACCCTAGTTATTTCAACTACTTATCCTCTTCATATATAAAATGGATATACTAATATCTAACTCATAAACAACTGTAAGGACTAAATGAGATAATGCATGTCTAGTTTGGTTCTTGGTGCATAGTAGGAAATAAATATTAATTCTTATTTCTGTGCACATGCTTCTTCTCTTTCTGCCTCCATTGTATTTGGCAGTATGGCACTGGATAAAATCTTAGAGCTTATTTAATTGTTTGTGTGAATAAATGGAGATTAATTGCTTGACAAACACTGTTATTCTGGTAATACTGCATTGTGAGAAGCAATATAGCATCATGGTTAATCAACAATACTGGCCCCTATATTGAGATAGCTTTCCCCCCCAAAAGTGGGTCTATTACTTGGGCAAGTTATTAATTTCACAAATGTACTGTTATGTCTATAGAGATGTGTAAAATGGACAGAACATGGAGTCCATTTTCAGGACTATTATGAGAATCCAACAAGATAATGTATAGAAAGCACTTAGTATGATATCTGGCAAATGTGAAGTGTTTCAAAATAATAGATAGAGGTGATTTCTATTTTTAATGTTTAGTAAGATAAATATGGAGAAGGCAATGGCACCCCAGTCCAGTACTCTTGCTTGGAAAATCCCATGGACAGAGATAAATATATCAAAGTCTCAAGATGGCAGGAAAATAGGATTTTGCATATGTCATTTAATGTCTTGGTATACTTAATTCCTATGTAAATTAAGATTTCTATTTTCCATATGGGAATTTGATCATGATTAAATATATTAATCAATTATCTTTGCATGAGTGAAAGTCACTCAGTTGTGTGTGACTCTTTGCAACAGTATGGACTATACCCCCACCAGGCTCCTCTGTCTATGGAATTTTTTAGGCAAGAATTCTGGAGTAGTTTGCCATTCCCTTCTCCAGGGGATCTTCCTGACCCAGGGATCAAAGCCAGGTCTCTTGCATTGCAGGCAGATTTTTTATCATATGAGCCACCAGGGAAGTGCCCCACCCAGCATTTTATAAATAATATTTATTAATCCCTTTCTATGTAACGGGCATTGTGTTAAATTCTTTTAATGCATTATCTCATAACAACTCAATAATAAAGATACTAACTAATGTTGTCTCTGGGCTTCTCTGGTGGCTCAGTGGTGAAGAATCTGCCTGCTAATGCAGGAGACGTGGGTTCTATCTCTGGGTTGGGCAGATCCCCTGGAGAAGAAATTGCCAACCCACTCCAGGATTGTTGCCTGGGAAATCCCATGTACAGAGGAGCCTGGAGGGCTGGAACCCGCCCCCCACCAAATATTCAGACACAATGTAGTGACTAAACAACAACAAATATTATTTCCATCTCACAGATAGGAAAATGTGATTAAAGTGATTCATTAACTTGTCTATGGATATAAAGATAATAATAGGGCTAGGAACTGAATCTAAACAATGTGACTTCAGGGCCTATGTTTAAGTACTGTGTTTTACAAATACGCTTCATGTATTAATACATCTTTGGTATCCATGTCAGCAGATGATGTAGGCAGGAAAGAATATCACTATTTTGTAGAAAAGGAAATTGCTGGAGTCAATGATACATGCTATTTTTGGTGTCATGTGGCTAATCAATTGTGGAGTTGACTCTGGAGCTTTCAATAGCTAATGCTAACATGAGTATTTGTTGTTGTTGTTTAGTTGCTAAGTCATGTCAATTTCTTTTGTGACCCCATGGCCTGTAGCCTGCCAGGCTCCTCTGTCCATGGGATTTCCAAGACAAGAATGCTGGAGTGAATTGCCATTTCCTTCTCCTTCCTGACCCAGGGATCGAACCTTCATCTCTAGCATTGCAGGTGGATCTTTACCACTCAGCTACTGGGGAAGCTCAACATTAGCAAAATCCATAACCATTCCTTGTTACCTCTCAATCAATAAAAAGAGCGATAATTACAGCTCTAAAAGCACTTTGAAAAGAACACAACATGGTACAGAAATGAGAATGATTTTTGTTATGATGATCTTTATAACCACTGGTATTATCCTTGAGGTCCTTTAAAGGAAGGACTAACAAGAATAGTTCATTCCACTGAGCCAAATGTATCCATGTAACATCACAATGGTGTGCAGGACACAATATTTGGAATCAATGCTGAAAGGACTGGATCTGGAAGATGTGAAAAAAAGTGTGAAATGCTTAGCCTCATTTAGGGAATCTCAGGTATGAAGATGAAGGAAAAGCCTTTTCTTACAAAGAATAGTGACTTCCCCAAATTTCTGACTCAACTAAATGTGGAAAAGCAGATTGTTATGTTGAGGGTTGGGCAATTCTTCAGTGTTGCAAGATAGGGCTTCATGGAAATGAATTACATTGGGCAGGGTCAAGCGATTGCTATCTGAAAGTGTGACTATGGAAAAACTATCACAACACACCTATCAACACATTGGCAGATAAATATCAACCAGTCTGCCCGATCTGGCTTTGTTCTATGCCAACCTAATTTTGACTCAGAACCTGGGTAGCCTGTTTTGCTTAGTCACCCACACTCCTGCCCTGTCTGGACATCACCCGTCTTATACCCTGGCCTTGTTTCTGGTTCAGCCACTCCCTTTGTGTCCTCTGGTGATTTTGCTTTAGTCATGGCTGCATGCTCTTTTCTTTAGTTGCAGGGATTGGGGCTACTCTCTGGTTGTGATGTGTGGGCTTCTCATTGTGGTGGCTTCTCTTGTTGCAGAGCATGAACTCTGTGTGTGCAGGCTTCAGTAGTTGTGGCTCCTGGGCTCCAGGGCACAGGCTCAATAGTTGTGGTGCCTGGGTTTAGTTGCTCCATAGCATCTGGGATCTTCCCTAATCGGGGATTGAACCCATGTCTCCTGCACTGACAGATTTTTTTTACCCCTGAGCACCAGGGAAGCCCCCTGTTTACTTTATAGACTACTCTAGTAAGTAAAAAAACTTTATTAAATTCTGCCCTTACCCACTGTACAAAACCTCAGAAATTCTCTAATAAGCAGGACCTTCCCCGACCAGGACAATCTATATTGGATTTCCTCATCTACATCTTTAGGGAACAATACCGGGAAGTATCAAGAACTAGAATTTGGATTTCAATAACTCTGCACTCAAGATCTAGATTTGATTGTTATTCTTAAATATTTGCCTGAGTTAGTATTTAAATCTTCTGAGCATTAATGGCCTTCCTTAAAATAAGATAAGCATAGTACCAGATCACAGAAACAGGGACAGGAGTAGACATCTTTGGCTATGCCTTTGATAAATGCCAAATAAGCTAACAAGTGCTAAATAAATATTGTGTGTGTGTGTGTGTGTGTGTGTGTGTGTGTGAAAGTCTCTCAGTCATGCCCAACTCTTTACGGCCCCATGGACTGTACAGTCCATGCAATTTTCCAGGCCACAATACTGGAGTGGGTAGCCATTATCTTCTTCAGGGGATCTTCCTAACCCAGGGATCAAACCCAGGGCTCCTGCACTGCAGGAAGATTCTTTATTATCTGAGCCACCAAGAAACACACAAGAGAGGCAGGGTAAATTTTTTATATTAATAACTGGTAAGGATTACAAAGACATGATGTCACCAGTCCTATTCACAGAAGCTTTATAATGGAACTGAAAGTTCCATATTAAAGTGTTTTCCCCTCTGGAAGTTGCTAGTTCAGATTCCTGAACGTGTAATTCAAACCAAAAATATTAAATTGATATGATTGATGAGAATGGTGGTGATGTACCTTGAGGCTCCTATTGAAAATAAATTAAGATAGAACATTTTTAAGATGGAGGAATAAAAACAAGAAAATCCTACCTGATTAACAGATGTAATGTTGTGTATACACTGCTATAATTAAAATGGATAACGAACAAGGACCTATTGGATAGCACAGGGAGCTCTGGTCAATGTTATGTGGTAGCCTGGGTGCGAGGGGAATCTGGAGAAGAAGGGATACATGTATATGTATGGCTGAGACCCTTTGCTGTTCACCTGAAATTGTCACAACATTGTTAATTGGTTATACTCCAATGCAAGTTAAACAGATTTAAAAAAAAATGGTGTAGGGAAAGTGATCAAGATAGCAGAGTAGGGAGAACTGAGCTCCCCTTCTCCCATGAACACATCAAAATTACAACTATTTACAAAGCAACTATCGATGAGAGTGATCTGAAGACTACCAGAAAATACATGGGGTCACAAAGAGTCGGACACGACTGAGCGACTAAACTGAACTGAACTGAACTGAAAGATATAAAAAAAGGAACAACAAGACAGGAAGGAGGAGTGAAGATGTGGTATAACCAAAACCCACACCCCTGGATAGGTGACCCAATTAAAAATACACTTAAAAACATATTAAGAGGGTAAATCTTACGTTAGGTGTCCTTAACCACAATAAGAGAATATGGTATCACACTGCAAGAATGAATCGTTAGCAGATCTGCATAACAAGAAATATTCAACTCAGTTCATAGTAAGAAGAAAAATAAGACAGAGAAAAATAATGAAATAAGAAACAGGATTTCTCAAGCATCTAACCAAAGGAGAAAATAATGATAATGGTAATAATAATAATTCATTATTAATAATAACATTAGTAGTTTGCCAGTGCTGATAGCAAATGACCACAAATTTAGTGATTTAAAACAGTATTTATTATCTCACTTTCTGTGGGTCAGTAGTTCAGGTATGGCATAGTTAGGTTCTCTGCTCCAGGTCTCACTGGTTCTCAAGCTGCAATCCAGGTGTTAGACAGACTGCTTTCTCAACAAGAGGCTGAACTAGGGAAGAGTGGACTCCCAAGCTCCTTCAGGCTTTAGGCAGAATTCTTTTTCTCATATACGACTGAGAGTCCCAATTCTTTGCAAGTTATCAGCTGGAAACCACCTGCAGATCCTAGAAGCCACACATGGTTCCTTCCCACATTTGTTTGCCTTATTAAGCCAACAAGGAGAATCTCTTGCTCTAGTTTGCTAAAATGGATTCTTATATAATAGACTGCAATTAGGGGATGACATCCCATCACCTTTGCCAATTCTCCTGTCTAGAAGCAAGTCTCAGGTCCCTCCCACACTTAACGGGAAAGGATTACGTAAATTTGTGGTTCCTGGGTGGACCACAAATTATTGGATGGGTTACCTTAGAGTCTGTGTACCACATTCTTATGACTAAAATCCACTTCCTTAGAGAAAGGAAAGTATTTAATTTTACAACCATTCTTCCATCATTCTAATTAGGTCTTGGTAAATTTCAAAGGGTGCATCCTGTCCAAGGTAAAAATCCACGTGATTGTAGTGTGGAATTGACTTGTAATAAATGAGCTTGGTAATTTTAGGGAGTAAATTCTCAACATCTTTGAGATCAGCCACGCAGTCCTGTCCACCACTCCACACTGCTGTTGGAACTTCCATATTAGAAACGTTGTATAGAGGAGGTGTAAGCTAAATAAAATTGAAGAGAGAGAAAAATAGTTTTCACAGAAAATCATATTATAGAAGGAACATCAATTATCAGTTGTTAAGCAAGTTCTGTATGTTCTAAATGTTACTGCATATTATGTACATACATTCACCATTGTACTACTATCTTAGACATAGTCTGAAAATGCAAGCAGCATATACAAGCAGATTTGAGAGAGAGTGACAGGGAGAAAGAGAGAGCCTGATGATTGTGTATATTCCTGGCTATTGTGTTTATCATTATACTTCTTATTTCAGTAAAACTAAACCATATTTTTATAAAATTTAAAATAGAGTAAGACTTACATATTCTATGGACTAAATTGTGTTCCCCGCAAATTCATATGTTGAAACCTTAACCCCAAGGTGATTGTATTCAGAGAAAAGGCTTTTAGGAAGNTCACCTTCTTCTTGTCTACTTTTTTTTATCTTATCAGATGGTCTAGGATATTATGACTATATTCCTTCATCTTAAACATTTTTGCTACCTTTGAAAGGAATGTTCACTCAAAGTACAGCTTCAAGGCTCTCTGAGGTATGTGTCTGCTGTCTCCTCTCTATATGGCCAAGCAGCCTGCCATGCTGTCAGTAACATGGCCACAGGCTGAGTGTCTGAGACACTGCGAGTGCCCTTTTGTTAAGTTTTAGACTTCAGATATTAATATAGAAACATTAACACTTCTAGGGGTTCCTTTTTCTAGTTATTTGCCACCCATTTGGATTGAGGAGACATAATTTTTTACCTTTACCTCAAGCACTTCATTAAATTATTTTCAGACTACTCTAAAGGTTTTTTCCCTTTAACTTGATTTTTTTCACATGAACTGATTTAATTCTGATTTTTTTGTATGAAATGTTTCCCATTGTGATTTATATTCACAGAGGCAGTAGTCTGCTATGGTTGAAATTCTGTGGGTTTTCAGCAATGAGAGGCAATAGAATGTACTATATAGTTAGGAACTTGGGTTCTAGCATCAAACAGACCTAGTTTTAATCCAGGCTTAACTGATTATTAAATCTGTGATCCAGGCTGTATATGCATCTTTTCTAAACCTGTTTTCTCATCTGTGCAATGAAAATGACAATAGCATTCTGCTTGTAGGGTTATGAAGATTTAATATGAAGATTAAATAATGTATGAAAAGCATGTGGCACCTAGGAACAGTCAAGAAATCACTCTTTTTATTGTTATTGTTACCATCATGTCATTATCATCATCCTTGCTTTAGCTGTCTATGTAATTTATAACCAAATATTTTATCTCCCCACCCCACTCACTTATTTTTATTCTCAAGAGAACTTTCTATCAAAGGAGAAGAGATAGCTTTAAAAAGAGTCAGTTGTGAGAGGTAAAGGATTCACTATGACATTTTTAGAGTGGGGAATATCAATGGCATTGGAAGATTGTTAGGAGAATTAACNAAAGGAGAAGAGATAGCTTTAAAAAGAGTCAGTTGTGAGAGGTAAAGGATTCACTATGACATTTTTAGAGTGGGGAATATCAATGGCATTGGAAGATTGTTAGGAGAATTAACAGACAATGAGATATATATCTGGACAATTGTTAGGAGAATTAACAGACAATGAGATATATATCTGGACAATAAGAACACATTGTAAATGCTCAATGAATATGGAATCAAAGTTGTATTATCTGGAAAACTATGCCTTTCAGAGTCTACCTGTCTCCTCACTAGTAGGAAGCCCTAAATCTGGAATATCTGTCTTCCTTTAGGAACTTGAACACTTGTCTCTTGAGGGTGGGACTCTTCAAAGAATTTCAGAAATCTTCAACTAGTGTTTAAGACTATCTATAGCAGTGATTATCAACTTTAAAGCATGGAAAAAATTTATCAGGGTGTATGTTAAAATTCAGATTTCTAGAGATTTCAGATTCTTATTCAACTTTTTAAAGTATTTTAAAGTTAAGATATTTAATCATATATTAAACCTCCCCCACTTGTACATGTGCACACACACATAGACACACTTAGACATAAGTGGCTTAGAAAGCTATACCAACTGAATTTGACTTATTGCTGAGCTTACCAAATACTGAGAAATATAGTAACACCCACAAAAAACTTAAATGGAGAGTAGAAACAGAAACCTTTCATCCATTTTAAACCCGCTCTAACATTTAATTTCCTCTAAATTAGGCACTATTTCCACACTCTGAAATAGCCCATATCCCAGTTGGAGGGTAAAAAGATCTTTCTACAATAGCGTTTATCATATTATGTATAGCTCTGTTAGAGTGAATGATTTCCCGAAAGAAGACACACAAACTTTTCCTAGGCAAGACAGTTAGAGTAATCTGAAGATCAGAATTCAGTCAGAATATCTAGGAATACAGCAGAGGACCTGGAGAATAGATGACAGTAAAGAAAATTGACCTGAGTTGATCTGATTCCAGAAACATCCAGCTGACAGTGGCCTCACCCACAGAGTGAGCTCTCTGGACGTGCTCCTCGGGGATCTTGCAGAGATAACGTGTGTGTTATATTAGGAAGCGGGAGTACATACCTGGGCCCAGTGCAGCATGGTCTGAACAGATGTTCCTGCAGAGCTCTGTGCAAAATAAACATCTAAGCGACTCTGCAAAGTAAAAAGATTATTTCTTACCTGAAGGCTAATCATGTAATTACACTACAAGTGAATTTGAGTATTTTCTTTCCCTCTCTCACCTGACCCAATCTCTCTCTCCCAGAATAAACATGTACCACATCCTCTGAAGACAAGCTAAGCAAAGAAGCCCATCTTTAAGAATTTTCTTTTCCCTCACCTCTATTCTCCTACCTAGGGCAGTGTCTGTGTAAAGCCCACAGAGGGCATCCTGTGCTCAAAGACAAAAGGCAATGCACTTCTTCTTTTCAGGTTCAAGAATATAGTCAAGAGATATTTAATGAAGCCTCAAATCCTCCTAATCAAGCAGATGGGCCCTCAGCTTGGATTGGAAGCCAAGAACATGCTGGTTGCATTACAGGGGACAAAAAGACTTTGGAACGTGGTTTCCATGCAATTCAGAATGAACTCTCCTTATCTCTGTCCAACAAAACAACTGCTTTCCTAGATCTGACTTCTTACACGTACCATGTTTAAGTTTTTTGGATCAAATCCACTCAAAGTAAATATAAAGTTGCTGCAAATACGACGAAATATCTTCCGGTTGCATAACTTGGTGGCAATGAATTGGTTAAAAAATGTGTGAGGAGAGAACATCTTGTCACCGAATAATACCTGCAAGATCAATTTAAGACACCATCAACTTTCATGGATGTGAATGTCAAATGGAAAATGAGTGGTAATTCAGTCAAGCACTGGACATGGGTGACATCTGCTCAGTACTAGTCCTCAGTGAAACCAAAAAGCCCATTAAACTTTGTCTTTATAGTCCTCCCAGCTCACCTCTTGAAGCTTTTTCTTCCAAGATTCTTTAGTTGAAGTGTTTTTTGGAGCATCCCCTAAAAAACTAGTCTCCATAGGAAATTGGGAAGGCTTTGGGGTCAGTGATATCTTGGTTTGATTCTAAATTCTGTCTCATTTAGTTTTCTACTATCCTGGATTTCCTCAACTATAAAATAGAAAATCAATGTGCACTAAGAATTTCTGTGTAGATAATAGATCACATTTAAAATACACCTAGTGCAAAGTAGGCAAGGTGGTAGAATGGAAAGACCCTAAGCTCATCTTCCCCACAGGCACACTAAAATTAGAACTATTTACAGAGCAACTATTGATGAGAGAAACTGGAAGACCAACGTTTGGCTAATCGGAGAGGAAAAGAGAAAAAAAAACTTAACTCTCTAAAAGTTTATACCATGCTTATCATTTCATTGTCAAATCCTATAAAGTTTGTCTTCTTTTTGCACAACCCTGGCTCAGTTTCTCAACTGAAGTGTGACAATAACTCTATAACCATTTCCTTCATCTTTTGCCCTTCTTATATCTTTTACTCTCATTCACTTCCATTTGGTCCCCAAGAGAATTTTCCTTCCATGATCACCCACCATATATCTAATATATCTAATATAACCCAAGCTTCTTAACTTGGCATTTAAGTCCACATTTCCAATATTCCTACATTTCCTACAGAATTTATTCATACATTTCCAATATTATTTCTCATACCTTTCACAAATTTAAAGCTAAATAAAGTCAATTACATGTGATTTCCCATGGCTTGAGCTTCACCCTTTCAATGGTACTCAGGGTTCCCTCTTAGTCTGGAAAGACTTTCTACAAGACATTGTAAATTGAAATCTTGTCCTTTAGCCCAAACTCAGAAATGCCATCCAGGAAGTCTTCTGTGATTCCAATGACTAGAGACATTTTCTCTGAGTTTGTCTGGCAATTTGTTTGATCCATCATTATGATTTTGCTGGAATTTCTATTAGGAATTAGTGAGTTAGTCACATGTGGTAGTTTCTCTGTTGGAGTTAAAGCACCTTATGGGTAATATTTTTAAAACTGCAAAACTGACCCATCCATTTCTCTGTTCAACATTCTTCGATGACTTCCCATCACCAGCAGAACAAAACTCTTTAACATGACATAGCTGCTTTCTATGAACTGTTCGTTATTCTCTTCCCGGTCAGGTCTTCCACCATTCACACATGTACCCCAATTTTCAGTCATGCCGATTGGCTGAAAAGTAGCTTTATAGGCATAGCTGTTTCCTGGTGCCATGCTTTTGAAACAGTAGCTCCTAGGTTATCTTTTTTTTTCCTATAAAATTCAGTTGAACTGCACTACACTATAGGTAGATCAAAACATATTGAAAGTTGAAGCAGAGTGAGAATGTGAGGATCCTATTATCTCAAAATATCTCTTAACTTTGTGGGAATGCTGAAATAATTTAACAAGAAGTCTGGTGCTGTTTGCCTGATAATGTAGGACCGGGTTGGATTGAAATATCTGTGGTAAAAGATGCCCATGTACTATGAAGGATCTGTGAGCATTTTCCACATTGTTACCATAGTTTTGCTTCTACGGTCTTTTTTAGTTGTATATGTATGGAATTAAATCACCCTGGGCTAATTTGCTTATTTCTCACCAATCAGAACTCCTGGCTTCTATAAAAATTCTTTCACTTTCATATGTTTTCACTGAAATCACTAAACAGTCTAATCACCTTCTGTCTGTCACATATTACTATGTAACAGGAAAACACATCAACTCACATAGATCAATTCTCTCCATTGAGCAAATAATCATTTAGTTAGCTGGCAGCTAGCAGAAATCATCTGAGGTCTTGGATACTGCCTAGGTTTTGAGGAGTTGACAAACAGAGTTGATGAAGTGTGGGCAACTTTGGACTTTTAGTGTTCTATGGAAATCATGACAATAACAATAGCTAGAATTTAGTAAAGGCTAACAATGTGTAAAAGATTTACACACATGTACTCACTTAATCCTCAGAGAAGCCCTGTGAGTAGAGACTACTATTATCCTCACTCAATAGATGAATAAAATATTTCCTAGAATTAAGGTCTTGATCAAATTCACCCAGCTACCTTGGATTCAAATTCATCCCATCAGACTCCATACAGTCTGAAATACTATATTATGCTGTCCTTGATACACTAGGGGGCACGGGAGAGAAATTTAACCTACTAAATTAAACCACTGATGCTTTTGAACTATGGTGCTGGAGAAGACTCTTGAGTCACTTGGACNCAACTTTTTAAAGTATTTTAAAGTTAAGATATTTAATTATATATTAAACCTCCCCCACTTGTACATGTGCACACACACATAGACACACTTAGACATAAGTGGCTTAGAAAGCTATACCAACTGAATTTGACTTATTGCTGAGCTTACCAAATACTGAGAAATATAGTAACACCCACAAAAAACTTAAATGGAGAGTAGAAACAGAAACCTTTTATCCATTTTAAACCCGCTCTAACATTTAATTTCCTCTAAATTAGGCACTATTTCCACACTCTGAAATAGCCCATATCCCAGTTGGAGGGTAAAAAGATCTTTCTACAATAGCGTTTATCATATTACGTATAGCTCTGTTAGAGTGAATGATTTCCCGAAAGAAGAAACACAAACTTTTCCTAGGCAAGACAGTTAGAGTAATCTGAAGATCAGAATTCAGTCAGAATATCTAGGAATACAGCAGAGGACCTGGAGAATAGATGACAGTAAAGAAAATCGACCTGAGTTGATCTGATTCCAGAAACATCCAGCTGACAGTGGCCTCACCCACAGAGTGAGCTCTCCGGACGTGCTCCTCGGGGATCTTGCAGAGATAACGTGTGTGTTATATTAGGAAGCGGGAGTACATACCTGGGCCCAGTGCAGCATGGTCTGAACAGATGTTCCTGCAGAGCTCTGTGCAAAATAAACATCTAAGCGACTCTGCAAAGTAAAAAGATTATTTCTTACCTGAAGGCTAATCATGTAATTACACTACAAGTGAATTTGAGTATTTTCTTTCCCTCTCTCACCTGACCCAATCTCTCTCTCCCAGAATAAACATGTACCACATCCTCTGAAGACAAGCTAAGCAAAGAAGCCCATCTTTAAGAATTTTCTTTTCCCTCACCTCTATTCTCCTACCTAGGGCAGTGTCTGTGTAAAGCCCACAGAGGGCATCCTGTGCTCAAAGACAAAAGGCAATGCACTTCTTCTTTTCAGGTTCAAGAATATAGTCAAGAGATATTTAATGAAGCCTCAAATCCTCCTAATCAAGCAGATGGGCCCTCAGCTTGGATTGGAAGCCAAGAACATGCTGGTTGCATTACAGGGGACAAAAAGACTTTGGAACGTGGTTTCCATGCAATTCAGAATGAACTCTCCTTATCTCTGTCCAACAAAACAACTGCTTTCCTAGATCTGACTTCTTACACGTACCATGTTTAAGTTTTTTGGATCAAATCCACTCAAAGTAAATATAAAGTTGCTGCAAATACGACGAAATATCTTCCGGTTGCATAACTTGGTGGCAATGAATTGGTTAAAAAATGTGTGAGGAGAGAACATCTTGTCACCGAATAATACCTGCAAGATCAATTTAAGACACCATCAACTTTCATGGATGTGAATGTCAAATGGAAAATGAGTGGTAATTCAGTCAAGCACTGGACATGGGTGACATCTGCTCAGTACTAGTCCTCAGTGAAACCAAAAAGCCCATTAATCTTTGTCTTTATAGTCCTCCCAGCTCACCTCTTGAAGCTTTTTCTTCCAAGATTCTTTAGTTGAAGTGTTTTTTGGAGCATCCCCTAAAAAACTAGTCTCCATAGGAAATTGGGAAGGCTTTGGGGTCAGTGATATCTTGGTTTGATTCTAAATTCTGTCTCATTTAGTTTTCTACTATCCTGGATTTCCTCAACTATAAAATAGAAAATCAATGTGCACTAAGAATTTCTGTGTAGATAATAGATCACATTTAAAATACACCTAGTGCAAAGTAGGCAAGGTGGTAGAATGGAAAGACCCTAAGCTCATCTTCCCCACAGGCACACTAAAATTAGAACTATTTACAGAGCAACTATTGATGAGAGAAACTGGAAGACCAACGTTTGGCTAATCGGAGAGGAAAAGAGAAAAAAAAACTTAACTCTCTAAAAGTTTATACCATGCTTATCATTTCATTGTCAAATCCTATAAAGTTTGTCTTCTTTTTGCACAACCCTGGCTCAGTTTCTCAACTGAAGTGTGACAATAACTCTATAACCATTTCCTTCATCTTTTGCCCTTCTTATATCTTTTACTCTCATTCACTTCCATTTGGTCCCCAAGAGAATTTTTCTAAAAGAGCATTATGCATGTCATTCCTTTGTGTAAATACCTTCCATGATCACCCACCATATATCTAATATATCTAATATAACCCAAGCTTCTTAACTTGGCATTTAAGTCCACATTTCCAATATTCCTACATTTCCTACAGAATTTATTCATACATTTCCAATATTATTTCTCATACCTTTCACAAATTTAAAGCTAAATAAAGTCAATTACATGTGATTTCCCATGGCTTGAGCTTCACCCTTTCAATGGTACTCAGGGTTCCCTCTTAGTCTGGAAAGACTTTCTACAAGACATTGTAAATTGAAATCTTGTCCTTTAGCCCAAACTCAGAAATGCCATCCAGGAAGTCTTCTGTGATTCCAATGACTAGAGACATTTTCTCTGAGTTTGTCTGGCAATTTGTTTGATCCATCATTATGATTTTGCTGGAATTTCTATTAGGAATTAGTGAGTTAGTCACATGTGGTAGTTTCTCTGTTGGAGTTAAAGCACCTTATGGGTAATATTTTTAAAACTGCAAAACTGACCCATCCATTTCTCTGTTCAACATTCTTCGATGACTTCCCATCACCAGCAGAACAAAACTCTTTAACATGACATAGCTGCTTTCTATGAACTGTTCGTTATTCTCTTCCCGGTCAGGTCTTCCACCATTCACACATGTACCCCAATTTTCAGTCATGCCGATTGGCTGAAAAGTAGCTTTATAGGCATAGCTGTTTCCTGGTGCCATGCTTTTGAAACAGTAGCTCCTAGGTTATCTTTTTTTTTCCTATAAAATTCAGTTGAACTGCACTACACTATAGGTAGATCAAAACATATTGAAAGTTGAAGCAGAGTGAGAATGTGAGGATCCTATTATCTCAAAATATCTCTTAACTTTGTGGGAATGCTGAAATAATTTAACAAGAAGTCTGGTGCTGTTTGCCTGATAATGTAGGACCGGGTTGGATTGAAATATCTGTGGTAAAAGATGCCCATGTACTATGAAGGATCTGTGAGCATTTTCCACATTGTTACCATAGTTTTGCTTCTACGGTCTTTTTTAGTTGTATATGTATGGAATTAAATCACCCTGGGCTAATTTGCTTATTTCTCACCAATCAGAACTCCTGGCTTCTATAAAAATTCTTTCACTTTCATATGTTTTCACTGAAATCACTAAACAGTCTAATCACCTTCTGTCTGTCACATATTACTATGTAACAGGAAAACACATCAACTCACATAGATCAATTCTCTCCATTGAGCAAATAATCATTTAGTTAGCTGGCAGCTAGCAGAAATCATCTGAGGTCTTGGATACTGCCTAGGTTTTGAGGAGTTGACAAACAGAGTTGATGAAGTGTGGGCAACTTTGGACTTTTAGTGTTCTATGGAAATCATGACAATAACAATAGCTAGAATTTAGTAAAGGCTAACAATGTGTAAAAGATTTACACATATGTACTCACTTAATCCTCAGAGAAGCCCTGTGAGTAGAGACTACTATTATCCTCACTCAATAGATGAATAAAATATTTCCTAGAATTAAGGTCTTGATCAAATTCACCCAGCTACCTTGGATTCAAATTCATCCCATCAGACTCCATACAGTCTGAAATACTATATTATGCTGTCCTTGATACACTAGGGGGCACGGGAGAGAAATTTAACCTACTAAATTAAACCACTGATGCTTTTGAACTATGGTGCTGGAGAAGACTCTTGAGTCACTTGGACTGCAAGGAGATCAAATCTGAAGGAAATCAACCCTGAATATTCATTGGAAGTACTGATGCTGAAGCTGAAGCTCCAATACTTTGGCCACCTGATGCAAAGAGCTAATTCATTAGAAAAGACCCTGATGCTGGAAAAGATTGAGGGCAGGAAGAAAAGGGGATGACAGAGGATAAGATGATTGGATGGCATCATTGACTCAATGGACATTGTTTGAGAAAACTCCAGAAGATGGTGAAGAACAGGGAAGCCTGGCATACTGGGTTGCAAAGAGTTGGACATGACTGAGCAACTGAGCAACAACAAATTAAACCAATTAATCAGTCCATCAATCAAATCAGCTCTTGCTATATCTGTGATTGAGGAATCATGTGAGAGAGAAGCCTCTAAATAAAAAATGAAGACAGTAGAGTAGAATTGTATCAGAGTGAGCATCTTGAACTCAATTGGCAAAAGTGTGCATCATCAGTAAACCTACGTGTGTACCTCAAGCATCTATTTTATTCTTTCTAGATGCTCAGTTGTGTCAGACTCTGTGTGACCCCAAGGACTGTAGCCTGTTGGGCTCCTCTGTCCATGGAATTCTCCAGGCAAGAATACTGGTGGGGTTAGCCATTTCCTTCTTCAGAAGATCTTCCCGACCCAGGGATCGAACCTGAGCCTTCAGCATTGTAGGCAGGCTCTTTACCACTGATCCACTTGGTAAAACTTTATGTCTCAAGTTGTCTTTTCTTGAAATCAGTAGACACGGACCTAGTTTTAGTTACTACAGACTGAAACCCGGGGAAAAGTTGTCACATACCTTGACTGCTTTTCTGGAAAGATTTGTTAATTTTCTCATAGGACTTTGGGTGTATTTCAAGGTGGTGACTGGAGCCAATGCAAAAAATATCTTAATCCTTTTAGCCAGCTCTGGATTAGTGGAGAATGCTATGAAAGCTGAAAGGAAAGAAGATACTAATTCATGGATTTAGAACAATTCTTACTTAGCTCATTTTAAGTGATAGTAAAAGCAGTTACATTAAAAAAGAAAACAAAGACACTCAGAGTAAGCACCATTTGGGGGCAAGGACTTTTAGATTTCCGAAGATGAAACTGGCTAATTCAGAATTAAGTGAGTTTCCTGATTCTGAAGGATGCAAATCTACTTACAGAGAATATTACAGAAAGGATTCAAATTCTTTCAAAGGTTAGATTTTATATATATATGTAGAGTTTCTAATGGCATTATTACCATTAGAAAGGATTTCTAAGTTCAGCCATTTATGAATATGGATGATAATGCTCTCAAATGTCTGATGTAAATGCTGTTAGCATTGTCAAGATCTCTAGCTGAAATGACAACAGGGAAGAGAATGGAGAGCCTTATGGCACTGCCAGCGTGGCCCACCCACATCTAGCCTACCCTAGCACCCACTGGGAACTAACTAAAGTCACATTGACTGTGGCATACTGTCACTGAGATTTGTAATTCTCTGCTTTCTTTTTAGTTTCCCTTACTAGACTGTGAGCTCTTCACGGGAAAGATGTATACCATACTTATCTTTGATTTCCTGGTATCTAACCCAGTGTCTGGCAAGTATTTGTTGGGTACACAAATGAAGAACTAAATAATTGACTTTCTTACAGTCTTATTCATTAATCTCCAAATTTAGTTCTGAGGGGGCAGGAAAATCCCTTAGTCATCCTCGCTTTATTTACTCTTCAGAAAGACAGCCAGATGTAATGAATTTCCAACTCAAAGTTCCCAAGCTAGAGACTGCACAGAGAGAAGAAATCCTGACCCCTTTCATGAATATGAAGAAAATCTCCTGTCACCCTCAGATCACATCTGCCCCAAACACACCAATGGTGGTGCCTTGGGAGTGGCCCACATAGTAGAGTTGCGCTTGTCTGGTTTTCTCTATGATAAAATTGATTGTGGCTGGAAGGTCATATTTAGCCATCTCATCCAAACTGCCAAAGGAAAAAAACAAAGCAAAACAAAACAGAGTTAGAAAAAATTCATCTCATTGTTAGGCTTGTAATACTTAAACATATGCATTGCAAATCTAGATGCTTAGCTTTTGTTAAATATAAGACTAGACTCAATATATGATGTCAGGCATCTTCTGAGGATCTTGTCTTGATCCAAGAGTAACTTTGTGTTAAGAAACTGAAAAATCTGACTTACAAATCCCACAGAGTTGTTGTAGCTGTTTGGTCGCTAAGTCATGTCTTTGTGACCACTGGTCTACAGCATGTCAGGCTTCTCTGTTCTCTACTATCTCCTGGAGTTTGCTCAGATTTCTCTCCATTGAGTTAGTGATGCTATCTAACCATCTCATCCTCTGCTGCCCTCTTCTCCTTTTGCCTTTGATTTTTCTCAGCACCAGGGTTTTTTTTTTTTTTTTTTACCCATAGGCTTTTCCACTTAATTCCTTAGCAGATTTACCAAACTCCTTTGAAAAGAAAAATTATCGGAATACTTATTTTACAAACAAAAAGTGAAGAGACTTGCAGATCTCAGCCCAGACAGACTGAATCAACATTTCCAGGGAAGAGGCCTCAGGGGCTTTCTCTCTTGTGTGTAGTCAGAACATTCATCTAGGGAATCATGATGCTATGTGCAGTGGTGCCATGACACAACGGCACTGGGATGTGGAATCAGTGAATGACAAATGGCTTCTAGGAATGAGGCGGGAATGAGGTCAAGGAACAAGCAGCTTTAGTGACCTTCAAGGCATGGTTCTTAGCTTCACTACAAATGCCAGGTTTGCTTCTCTGACTCAGCTGGCCTAACTTCTAAGGCAGAGAGCACCCCCCAGGGACTTCTGGCAAGTTGGCTCCATGGAGAGATTTCAGCACCGGTTTAGCACCCTCAGTCTATGGAGGACAGAGTTCCTTCACTCCTCAGTGAATAAACATTGGAGTGTCATCTCTGCTCAAGTGCTTGGCTCATTTTGACTTAGCACGAATGTCTGGGTCTCAGGATTTTCAACCAGAACATTGTTTCTGTTCCCATATCTTGATCAGTGTCATTATTCCTCTTCATTAAGCATACCATGTAAATTTCTGGACTGCACATTGACAATGTGATAGTCCTGGAATTTGCGTTTTGATTTTTTTTTCTTTCTTATATACACACAGGCCAAGTGGAGTGTTTAAAACAACTATCAATGCAATAATAAAGGCATTTCTTTAGAGCTTGTGAAGAAAACCTGGGTAGAGGAAGGTATGTTTATTTCCATCTTGTGGATTCCACAATGTGCAGTTGGACAAAAAGGGAAAATTCAAAAGGCTAGCCATCCACATAAAAGGGTAATGTACACACTTTAGTCATTAGTAGTGTTCTTCTTACCTGAAGGCCCAGTATTCTGGTGATTTGGGTGAAAATTTCAAGTGTTTTCTGGAAAAAGTATTTCCCCGGCTATTCCCCAGCCACACATCATAACCAACATCTGCCAGAAGGAAAGCCAAGCTGTTGTTGGGCAGATTGCAAATCCAATTACTGGCAGATGCAACTAAGCCATGTTGCAAATACACAACAGGCTTTGGAGCTGCAAAACACAGGCAAGGAGAATTTTTTATCTGAACTTCCTTGGTGCCTATAAGAAAAGTCTCTCTTCTGACTCCCTGTAATATAAAAGAAAAGTTAAGAAAGGAAATTTGACACCACCAGGCAAGTCTAGGTTTTAGGATTTTGAACTACTTCTGAAGCTGGTCAAGTTATTTATCTTCTCCACCTCTTGTTTTTCTCTCTGTAAAATGGGATTATGTGCAATGCATTGAATTGTTAAATAGCTGTTGGAGTCAGAGTGCCCTGCTTCAAAAATTTCTTCTGCTATGTATCAATCTCTTTGTGCCTTAGTTAACTTATTTTGTAACAGGGGATAATAAAAAATGCTATCTTATAGTATAGTTATAAGAATTAAATTAGAATTAAAATACACATAATTTTGTTCAGCCACAAAAATTACCTGCTCTATAATTATTCACATTAATGACATTTTATTTCTCAAAAAGCATCTGATTACAAAGCTAATATTTTTCCATGATAATAACAAAGACAATAAAAATTCCATTTGTTGAATATTTCACTGAATGCCAGGTACTATGCTTGTTAATTTGCATTGTCAGAAAGTGAAATGCAAGGTTTTAAGTGAAATGTACACAAAGTAAAATTGTTCATTTGATATAAAAATTTTGCTCACAATGTAGAATTGGAACAATTTGATTAAAGAAAGAGAAAAGAAAAAGAAGGAAATGGGGAAGTGGTGCTGAAAACATCGAGAAGAGAAAGAGAAGTGACTAGGATATTTTTCTTTTATAAATGGTTCATGATGCTGTGTTGGTGCCAAAAGGCTTTCCCACAGGTCCTCCTTGGGGCTTGACCAGCTTCCTGAAATTGAGTAGCCGAGGCTGGAGTCTCAGAGAGCCTCGGCTATCTGGAAGCAAGAACCAAAATCTATATCCATTAATCCACCTTTTGAGAAAAAGACAGAAGGAAGAGGTGTTACTAATTCTGCTAAAATACCACCAAAGCGCAGTCACAACCTATAGCTCATCTCTAATCTGAGCCCTCAGGCAGCTTCTCTTTGTAGAGACAGCTTTCCTTCCATGCTTTTTGGCATCTACCTGGCAGAACTGACAAGGTGAAAGTTTGGGCAAGTAAAGTTCTCACGAGTATTTCCAAAGGTAATGGAGTTATTTTAGGGAATGGTCAGTTCTATAAAGTGAGCAACACTGTTCTATATAGATTGCATAAATTTATTTTAAATCTTCTAACAAATAACCCTTCTAATATTGGAAAGTTTGTTTATACAAAACTCCAAAGAATAAAAGGCACTAAGAAATGAGAGAAGAAGCAAACAATTCTTGCCAAGTGGATCCTGTCTTCTCTCAGATACTAACCTGTATTGTAGGGAGCTGGGCTCTTTAGTTACAATCAAGTATAGAACTAATAGGGTCAGGTTTACTGTAAAAAATAAAATCCAAATGACTTGTGTACAGAACTAATTACAAATGAAATAAAAGCAGTTAGAAAGCTATTGCAGTAGCTTAAAAGATAACTGATATTGTCAAAGATAATGGTGTCTAAGTCTGGACTTGAGTGACGTTGAAACTGAGAGTTTTTGGATTAGAGAGACATTTAGAAGGCAAAATTGGTAGGTCTTGGTGATTGGCTGGATATAGAAAGTGAGGGGAGAAAACATCAAAATGACCCTGGAGTTCTGGGTTTTAAGCTGAAAAGTGAGTATTCCTAGAAAAAGACCACATTTTCTTTTGTTTCCATGTTTGTTGGGAAAGAGGACAAAATGATGGAGAAAAGGAAAGACTGAATAGTGTATGCCAAACCAATTTAAAAACTCCAGCGTTATATGAATGAAATGGAATAGTGGAGGTGATGGTGATGATTTTCCTCCACTAGACGGAGGAATAGAAGAGAATAGGCTCTATTTTAGAATCATAGCTGTTCTGCTGCTATCAGCACATCCAGGAATCTCTCCTTAGGCATTATTCTTTTCATAATGAAATAAATCCTACCTGTTTTTGAACATCCTCTCCCATGAGGAATCCTATAAATTCCGAGGATATAACCATCTTCTGTGACAACATCATATGTTTCATAAGGATAGCCCCAGTAGGAAATAATCTGGCTCTAAAAAGGGGAAAGGAACATATAAACCTTCATGATATAATGCCCAGATTTTTACCCACATTGCAATATAATACTTTAAGTCACAACCTACTGTTTATCTATGTTTTGGAACAGAATAGAGTAGGAAAATCAGGATAATTTGAGGAGGGTTTTAAAAGGAAGATGCATGCCAAGGTGTTGTAAGGTAAGGTGGTAATCATACGTGGTAGTTTTCTTGGCATGGTATTATTAATGCACTCAGGTCCACTCTCTAAATGTTTTTTGAAAAATTATATCATTGGTAGTTCCATTCTTAAAGTTCTAATACAAATGGGTGTGGGTGGGGACATGACGGTACACAATGTATACAAGAAATATGTTTTCCATTGGAATGAAGTATATAGTAAGCATTTGTCACTGGTCTTTTTTTGTTTGTTTGTTTTGGTTGGTTTCATAAATCTATTTCATTCCACTTTGTTCTAGTCCCCTTCTGATATGAAATTCTGCATGCTAAGATACTTTTGTTTATAAGCAGCCCAAACCAGATCTGGCTTACTAAACTTAAAATGTACATGAATGTAGTTCATAAATCAGAGAAACTACTCTAGTAAAAACCTCAGGAAGAGTCCAAGGATTCTCTAAAAAGATCATCAATTGTGAACTTTCTCTTCAGGAAAACNGTTTGTTTGTTTTGGTTGGTTTCATAAATCTATTTCAGTCCACTTTGTTCTAGTCCCCTTCTGATATGAAATTCTGCTTGCTAAGATACTTTTGTTTATAAGCAGCCCAAACCAAATCTGGCTTACTAAACTTAAAATGTACATGAATGTAGTTCATAAATCAGAGAAACTACTCTAGAAAAAACCTCAGGAAGAGTCCAAGGATTCTCTAAAAAGATCATCAATTGTGAACTTTCTCTTCAGGAAAACACCATGAGATGGTAGCTCAAATCACCAGCAGAGGGAGCCTTATTGCCCCAAACTGGGTCAGGTCTTGCAGTTCTTTGGTGAGTCAACTATGAAGTGAGGTGAAGACACTGTCGTGTCCGACTCTTTGCGACCCCATGGACTGTAGCCTACCAGGCTCCTCTGTCCATGGGATTTTCCAGGCAATAGTCCTGGAGTGGATTGCCATTTCCTTCTCCAGGGGATCTTCCCAACCCAGGGATCGAAGCCGGGTCTCCCGCACTGTAGACAGACGCTTTACCGTCTGAACCGCCAGGGAATGCCGAGGAACAAAGGTTGGAAACACAGATTTAGTCAATTTAGAATTTTTAAAAACTAGACAAGCATACAAGTTATATCTAAAATAACACCAGGAAAGCCCCTAAGATGACAATAGCTTAATAATTCCTTATCTTAAATATTTTTCCTTAACGAACGACTTACAATATTCATATTAGCTTCAGGATTTGTGATGCTTTCTTTCTTGTGACAACCATATACAGATCCAAGAAGCATCCAGCATGTTGCTGCTAAAAGCTTCCACATTTGGAATCTACCTGTAAAAGGAAATATTAATATATTTGTAATCAAAGAGAATTCTAAAAGTGAAACTGTGTAAACTTTCTATAAGACTACTGTTGGAAGGAGTGGAAAGATCCTTCTAGGTGGTGTCTTAACAAATAATATACTTAATTATTCAAGATTCATCCCATGAAAAATCTGAACTAGTGACTTTTTAGTAAGAAAAGAAAGAAAGAAGAAAGGAAGGAAAGAAGAAAAAAATAAAACCAGTACCAATTAATCTATAAGAGATAATTGAACAAAAGAAGGAAATGTATATATAATTCACAGAAAAATGTAAGGACAAATATATGAATCAAAGCACATTTATCTAGTTATCAGATAAATTAGTACTTTTCTTCTGATGGTGGAAGTGAGTATTGGCACAACCTTAATGGAAAGAGATGTATTAGCACATATTGGAAATTTAAAAATATTTTTACACCTTACTCTATAACTCTAATTCCAAGAGTCTATCCAAAAGAAAAAAAATATGAAAGCATCATCTGTAAAATTTACCTTATTATCTTAATTTCCTAAAATAAGAGAGTGATAAAATAAATTATGGGGGAGAAAAATGGAATTATTCAACAGCCAAATATTATCTTTTTGCATGATATGTGAATTCCTATTATATAATACTAAGGGCAAAATAATGCAATTTGTTCCTACATTTTGATCTCAGTGATATAACAAACTATAAACAGAAAGGACTATGCATCAAATTTTAATTATGGTTATATCTAGATGGTAAATTTTTTCTTATTTTAAAAGGACTCTCCATTTCTAAATTTTCTGTGTCTAGTATTACTTTATCATAAGAAAGAAGCTGTTTTTCAAATAGAAAATTGTGAAAATTATGAGATGAAGTATATTCCTCATTTGGCTTTTAAACTACTGAAATTGAAAAAACAAATAATGACTGCAAAAGTAACAGAGCGGGACATTTTGCAGGAGATCTCCCATTAACCACTATATAAAATGAAAATCTCAATGATGATGACAAGTCTCACTCTGTAAGAAATGGAAGGAGTTTTCAGACTATGCCTTCACTATTCTGTTACAGAAAATTCCATGAACTCCTTTCTTGCATTTGTCAAAGTCATAATCTTTGTTGAGTGTATCAGTTCAGTTCAGTTCAGTCACTCAGTCGTGTCCAACTCTTTGCGACCCCATGGACTTCAGCAAGCCAGGCCTCCCTATCCAGCACCAACTCCTGAAGTTTACTCAAACTCGTGCCCACTGAGGGGGTGATGCCAGCCAACTATTTCATCCTATGTCATCTCCTTCTCTTCTCACCTTCAATCTTTCCCAGCATCAGGGACTTTTCCAATGAGTCTGTTCTTTGCATCAGGTGGTCAAAATATTGGAGTTTTGAATCTATACTATAATTAATATGATTAATAATATATGGATTATGTATGTAGTACATGTGTGCTTGCTCGCTCAGTCATGTCTGACTCTTTGCAACCCCAGGGACTATATCCCACCAGCCTCCTCTCTCCATGAAGTTCTCCAGGCAAGGATACTGGAGTGGGTTGCCACTTTCTCCTCCAGGGTACCTTCCCGACCCTGGGATTGAAGCAGAGTCTAGTGCATCTCCTGCATTGACAGGCAGATATTTACCACTAATGTCACTTGGGAAGCCCACATAATACATATGTAAGTTTATGTTAATATATTTATATATAATGAATATTGATTAATATAACCAAATTCTGATGAAACACTATAATATGGTAGCGATAATAAGGCCACCACCAACAGTGATAATTATTGTAGCTAATACAACTTGTTTTGAACACCTATTATGTGCCAAGTAAGGTGTCAGATGTGATTGTGATTATCTCATTTTATTTTTAAAATAATCCCAAGGGTTAAGAAGTGTTATTACAAGTGTATTTCAAATGAAACCTGGTGTTGAGATCAAGCTGTTTGCCTGAGGTCAAACATATAGGGATGAAGCCAAGGTCTAAACTCAGGCTTGAT